>VWZG01004351.1:1469-47929 GCA_013396735.1 Grallaria varia | reverse complement strand
TTTTTTTTTTTTTTTAGTTAGAAATCATTTATAGTAGAAAATTTCACATGCCTATTCCTTTTTCAGAGCGTAAGCACCTTCCTATGTCTACTACACGTGCAGATCACATTGTAAATACATTTGTGTCAACAGAGAAAAAAAAGTGCATGCCTAGCTGACTTCGGTGGCAACAAAGCTGTAAGAGTGTGGTGCACAAGTCCTGGAGTAGGAAGGGCAAAAAACAGTCGAGGTCTGAGCACTTCCTCTGGTTTGGTTGTGCCCCAATGGATGCACCTGGCAAATGCTGAAGATGTCCCTTTGCATACATCTTAGGAGTGGGAACCTGGCATCACCTTTCCAAACTCTATTTCACTACAAAAGTATTTAAAAACCTAACCCAAAGAATTTGAACTTATATTTTTAAATACAGCTCTGAATTACTCCATTGCTGGAGTGTCCTACTTGAGAAGCCTGTTAAAAGGCTTTGGGAGTAGGTTGAGTGACTGTTTTGCACTTCTGGAGAGAACATGCTTTGGAGGTGCAGTTCTGGCATCAACAGTGCAATAAGGCCTTGTGTTATTTAGACCAATAAGTATGGGGACAAAACAAAACCCTGTAAACATGCTTTCACATATCAGTTCACCTATCCTTTATAACAGACAGTGAAACAGACTGTGTAACTGGTGTAGCTTATTTTTGCTTAGCAACTCAACTCTGCAATTTATTATTTTGCTTCTCCTGTTTAGAGGGCAGAGGTGATAATGTACTTTCTCTTTAGTTTGAAAACCATTTGTGTATGAATGCCATAGAGCGCTATGAGCTCTTTTTCAAATTCAAATTAGCTTGAGTTAATTCATTTAAACTACAGAGAATCATCTTCCTCTAGTGATTGGTGCAAGAGGTCACTTCTTTCACATCAAACATTTTAATCATTGTGATTAAGATTGTGTTCAGTGATTGCTCCTGGGAATGTGTCATTTTCCTATCTTTAAGTCTTTGTTACTTTAAGAGGATTATGTTACCATGGTCTTATCGCTTTATTTGGGATGGTTTTTTACATCTTGGAGAAAATCATCAATTTGGGCAGGGTGTGTGTGTGTATGGGGGAGTGTGTGTGTGTGTTTGTGCATGTCGGTTATTCACGTAATATTACACACAAACAGTTGCTTTCATGTATTGAAGAAGAGAACTTATACTCCAATACCTAGCAAGAATATATATATGTAGTGAAGTTGGAGTAATTTTCCTGTAATTTTGAAATTCTAAACGAATCAGTCTAAACCTTTTTGATCTGAAGCAGAAAAGCCCCATAAATCTGTAATGAAGTTCTGATATGATATGAATAACAAGAATCAGGGATGCTGGAAGACATTTCTTACTACAGATATTAAAATTCTTTGAGAAATTCAAAAAGTAACAATGCTCTTCAAGTTTATTTCTTATTTTCCCCATAAGAAAAATATTTTTAACATTAGGTTGTCTTATAATTCTAGTTCAATAGTCATATGAACATGACAGGAAATATTTAATCATGCCCAAACCACATATAAAACTTTTAATTGTATTTGTTCAACACAGAACCATTCACAGCAGAACAAGCATGAGACCATCTACAAAGATGAGTCAGACAAGTGGGACCCTATTTTATGACAAAATTAAGGTGAATCTATTTAGAACATCGTACTTGAGCACTGTAATAGCATGAGCTGACATTTCTAAATGACACAACCTATGTGGTTTCCAGTAACATTGTAGTAATTTGAATCAGCTCTGGAAGAAGCAGAATAATTGCCTTGGGTATTGTTCTGTACTACGTGTCTTCTGGCCTAGAGCTACTCAGCTTGATGGAAGTGCAGGGATCTGCACTGCACTGCAATTTGTGAAGTGGGTAGGTCCCAAAAGAATCTGGTTCATTTGTTCTAGCAAAACAGAGGTCAAGAGGGATATGATTGCTTGCTATAAACATATGAGGGAGATAAATGCCAAAGAAGGAAAAAAAAATCAACTCTTTAAGCTAAGGAACAATGTTGGCACCGGAACAAGCTTGTTTAAGTATCCTTACATGAATTTAGGCTCCAAATCAGGACATATTTTTAAGCCAGAAGTAAGGTCCAGAATAGCCTTCTGACAGCTACAAGCAAGCATAGAGAGTATTAGCTAATGCTAGGATGAAGTCAACCAGTTCATTAAAGAGACTGTGTTATGTGGCCAACTGAACCAGTGGAAAGAGTATGACCTCTAGAGGGCTTTTCCAGTTCTCATAAGAAGCCTGCCCTTCCTTTCCCACATGACATGTTGAAACATCAACCCACATTCACCAAAATAAACATTCAGTATCTAACAGAACCTGGTCCTTGTAATTCATTGTACTAATGGTGGAGAGAAGAAGTGATGTGCAGAAAGCTGCTGCATTCATTTGAACTTTTAATTGTCCTGAGCAGGTACTGTCTCACTTGACTTCTCATTTGTAATGCATAGCAAGAATTTATGCTTAAACACCTAAATTCAGTGGTATCACACTGATCTTTGTTATTACATTTCTGCTTTTTTCTATACTTCTAATTATTTCTTGATATATGTTTAAACTACACAGTCTTGTTAAAAATTTATCATGGCTTCAAGCTTACTCCAATAAAGACTGCTTAATAACTCAATAATGGCAATGCACACAGAGAATTTTTAAACATTAAGTGCTATTTAACAAGTAAGTAATGGTTCATGATTTTTAGGTCAGTATCTTTTTCCTCATGTGGTGCCATGTGGAAGAAGTTAAACCCAATATTTCATCATCATCACCATCATGGCTAGACTTCGCGAACGAAGATTTGGGAAGGGCTCTACCCACGCTTGCTGCAAGCGCGCTGATGGCTGAAGAGGCCGATGCGAGATAGGCAAGTCAAGTTGCAAAAGGCACAGCAGAAAGTCTCCATAGGCTATGGTGAGACACGGTTCTTTCGCACTGTGTTTTCTCCTCAAGACTGATTCTGCGTGCATCCTCAAGCTTAAAACAAGCCTTTGCCACCTGGGTCAGATATATAGTAAATAAATAATGATTAAAGTCTTCTTGAAGAAGGAAACATTTCCAATTGTGAATGTTTGATCTCCAATTAAATTTTTAAAAGGAAAATGTTAAGCCAATATAGCATTAAATTTAATAAAAGTAAAGGTCAGAATTTACCAGACTCATGTGCTTACTTCTTTTACTTGGTGTACTTCTGCAGTATGTATTCCTTCTAGAAACACCACTTACAATGGCTCCAGCTTCTTAGTTTTGCTGTATTTAAGTTCTTTCTGTGAGGAATTTACTAGCACTGTAGCATTATTTGACTGCAGTGTTTACCTTTGCTACTCAGTACTCCCACTGAAGCCAATTTGAATTTGTCCTACAATACAATAAATACTTATTTCCAAATTGAAAACATAAAGCTGCATTTGCTTTAGAGTTGCCTTGCTACTCATCCCAGCTACTCAAGAACACTGCGATACCACCATGGGAGTATGGTGGCACTGTTAAAGTGTTTACAGTAACTGAGGAGCTGGGGTAAATGCAGATGTGTATTTCCATGAATCTAGACTGTGATCGGATATGATCAGATGTCTCAGACTTTTTAAACCACCCTAGGAGAAACGTCAATTCTTGTCCCACTCTGCCCAGAATCTGGCCCATGTCTCAAGCGGGAAAACCTATCTGTACTTCAGAACACACACTCTGAATTCATGACTAATCTTTTAACCACAATAATACAATATTATCTGGCCATGCTACGGTAACATTGGTAATAGCTACAGGTGAAGATTTCTCAAGCCTCCCTCAAGACAGAAACTCATTTCCTTATTACTGCATAATGAGAAGTTTGTAAAACCTCTGGGAGGAAAAAAAGGTCTTGCTTTATTCAAATGAATCTTCCATCTGAATGAACATACAGTACACTTTTAAAACAATAATTAGACAACCATCAAGCAGGAAAAAGAATGGGCTCAGCATATCGGTGATTCAAGAAACAGAAACAGCAAATCATGGAAATTACTTTACAGGTCTCCAAAATATGAAATGTAATTAGCTGGTGATAATTTGAGATTAATATATTATTAAACCTTGAAACTGAAAATTAATTATTCCTATCAAGATTAATTTGAATCTAGGGAAAAATGAAGGTGAGCTATAGTCTAATGAATTCAAATAAATGTCCTCTTCTTGATATACTTTTGCAAATAGCTGTGAAAGGTTTCTTCAATACCTGTGCAGACCAAATCTATTGGTGACTAGCCAAATGTATGAGGGGTTTTTTTCTGCAAAATAACTGTAGTGGCATGTGTGATACAATCTCAATATAAAGTGAAGATGTAAAGTCACAGAATAGTAAACGAAGGCACTACAATGTTAATTGAATTTCCTGCTCTTACAAATCAAATCCAAGGTTACAAGTATCTTTCATAACTGTAAATGCTGTTTCATGGTAGCTGAACCTAGCAGATGCGGCTTTACCTTCTACCACTGAAAGACGGTTGACCAAATTCTTTCAGGACTCATTTTTTACTGTGGTTGCTAGCTTTGAGATGCAATTTACAAGCTTTGCCCTACCTTCCTTTTGCATTTGTCTCACTCTGTCACCTATTAACATGGATTAACTGTCTACTTTTTCATATAAGCACTTTCTGAAGATGCAGAGCATATAGACAGATGCATAGAGACTCACAGATATTCATAAAAATTGTAGTGAAATTTAGCTTTTGTCTTCTGTCTTTTAGTCTGCAGTCATCATCAGCAGCTGAAAAAGTGTAGAGGAGTATTTTTATATTCAATATATCAAAAATAGTACTGAAGTATTATTATAACAAAAGTTATATTTCATAGGCATACAGCCTTATTTTGTGGGAAAGCCAGATTTCCTCATCACTCTTCAGCTGCTCTACTCATCACTGTGCCTCAGAGGAATATCAACCCATCTCACAGTTTGAAATGTCCACTCAATTTTTTTTCATTTTATGGCACTGAAGTTCTTCCTAACTTTTCATTTCCTGAATGGGAAAGATGTAAGATTTAAAAAGTCATCCTTTTTCATTCTTCCTTCTTTCATCTTTCATATTATCTATGGAGTAGCAAAGAAATACAGTTTCCACAAATGATCCTTTTAGCTCTCAGAGTATTTAAGACAGTATTCAGCTTTTATAGTGGATAAGCCTTACTGATCTCTCTTAAAAACAGGGGCAAAAATACTGTTCTTAATTTAGCACACAAAATGAAATGGCCTTAGATATAGGCTGTTTGCTATTATCATATATTCAAGATGCTGTCTAGATTACACTGTTCATTATAGATTATTGGGCCACTGAGAACACTGGCAAATATTCCATGAAAAAGTCAGTTATTTCTACGTTAATATCTAGTAGAGGGAATAGAGCACCAGTTAACATAACAATGGAAAGTTCTGTTTAGTAAAATGAGCAAGTGATGGGTAGACCATATCAGCAAAAGATTTTCATAAGTTCCCACCCAAACACATATATATGATTAACAGAGACATGCTCCAACTAACACTCCAGTGAGTTGGTGCAGTCAAGACAAGTGGACTGCCAGACTCCCTCCAAGTCTGAACTCTTTCCAACCAGGATTCATCTTAAGCTTTTGGGTGACAGGAGCACAACACTCCCCAATATCTTCCAGCAGGCAACAGCTACAAGGCATCCATTAAGAAAGGTTAAGAGACAAAATCTCTGCATGTTTCACAGCTGAGAGTTATCAAAGACTCTGTAGTGATTCTATTACTCTCTTGCAGCGCACTTCTCCCATGTACCCAACTGATATTGGTCTTCAAACAGTGCTTCCCTACTTCTCCCTACCCCTGGGGACAGGCTTCATTGCAGGAAAAAACACTGGTCACATCCTTACTAGGGTATACCTGATCTTTTATTGTATTCTATGGTCATACCTGCAGGGTGCTTACCTGCAACACTGCTTGTGTTCCTTTGTTGACAGGACCAAAATAGACAACTTGCATGATAAACACAGTAAATTTTACTTCCCTGATGCACTCCAATACAAGGTAAAAACGAACAGTTCTCTACAAGGGTGGTGTATGCAGATAGGTAAATGGAAGTCAGAATCAAGCTTACAGCTGCAAAGCACAGATCAAAGTATCTGCTGCGGAATCTCTCTTTTGAGCATCCCAACAAAATTTAAACATGCAACAAGGTGCCTAAATTAGAAATACAGTCCTATAAGGTGACATTATGATAAGAGAAAGATCTTGCTGGAGACTTGTATACATATGAATAGGTTTTAATTGCTTTGATTTGGCAGCAGAGGAAGCATAAAGTGACTACAGTCTTTGTGTCAGTGTTTCTTATAAGAATATAAATACTGGTGGGCTGAATCTGGAGTGGGGTTTATGGAGTTTCTGGACAGGAGTTTCAGCTGTTAAAGGTTATTTGCATTTTGGTGGGGTTTTTTGTTGTATTTCTTTTTCTTGCTAGCTTGGGAAAAGATTTCTAGGAAGTTGAATTTTAGGTAGGAATATTTAGGCTTTCACTGTTTAAAATGCTATAGTTTTGAATGGAAAACAATAATAATGTTGCAAGTCATACACATATTGCAGTTATGTCAGCTTGCTCATACTAGTTAATTCTAAGATAGTGACTTATTCAATACTACTTTGTGTGGAACTGTCCCTGGAAGAAAGCTTAATTAAAAAGAAGAGCAAATCTTATTGCAAACTCAGTCGTATATTTTTATAAGATCAGAATCTACAGACTGGTAAAACATCGCGACTTCAGTCTGATTAAGTGTAAAAAAGAGCCATGTCTTCTATTCCATGATTTCCTTCCTGTGAAATCCAACAGCTGTTTGACACTTTTTTGTGGTTTTTTTTTTTAAATGGCATTTAATTAATTAATTCTAATTAACCATACACAAAACTGAAAAAGACAAGACTGAAATGGTGTTATTCCAAGTCCACCAACAAGGGCTGTAACTGTAAACAGGTTGCAACACCATTACTTTAACTTCCTCCAGTTATTTTAAATTCCTGGCAAAATTTTATAGACTGCTATAGCACCTGAATTATATGCTACCTTAAAATTATTATTCATAAACTGTACTGGTGTCCTTGCTTTTTAACATCAAGCCACAGATTTTCAACTACCACAGGTGGATTCGCCAGATTATTGTGTGAGATAAAAAATTCTGTGGACAAATAGTAAATAAAAAGAGTGTTCATTTACTTGGCACAATTTCATAATGCCAGAGACCGTTTTTGTTTGAATAGTTTGATATTTCAGATCATGAAATGAATGACACTGAAAATACCCATGAGAAATGCTCATTGACAGTACCTTTCCAAACTAAAATACGCATTCAAACATGTATTTGTGAGAAAGAAAAAATAAAGTGCTCTTCAGAAAATGTATCAGAAATTTCTTCAGTACATGTTTAGAAAAGCCACCTTCCACTTTTACCATTACCACACAGGTGTTGTGGAGGGGCTAGAGAGTTATTTCCCTCTGCTGTTTACACACAGAAGCCTCATGGCTGAAACACGCATGTGAAGCAGCTTCTGACAACTGTATTCTTGGGAATACTCTGTTCTGTCAGACTTTCTATTTAATGCTGAGAAAGCAGCTAGCAATGATGCTCTTTGTTTGTAAATGAGCTTTGCAGATTTCTCCAGATTTTGACTGGAGTCAAACGGAAAGTCAAAACAGAGTGTAAATCTTAGACATATTTGCTATAAAAGTTTGTCTCTCCTTTGCATATTCCCATACACATATGTCATGGCATCCCAAGAGACCATAGGGTATGTTTCTCTTCAGAGTTCTATACAGACTTCTTCTTTTTAATGCACAACAGTGACTTAAGAACAAGAAATTTCTGACACTTCCACGAAAGTTTCAGTATATTTCTCTCAGAGATAACTGTCTCTGCTACTCATGACTGAGAGAAGGTTCTCTAACTTCAGCTCTTCTCTCAGGATCTCATTTTCTTTTGTCAAATTGTTCTATATGCTCAAAAGCAACTCAACAGCAGCATTAACGTTTCCAAGAACCATTATTTCTAATAGAGATAGCTCCAATTTTATGAATATAAGGAATCAAGGATTTGGGTTTGGGTGTTTTGTGTTTTTTCCCTTCCTCATATTGAGAGGTGGAATTTTACAGAAATAGAAAATAATGCTCAGAAGGTAGAAAGGGGGCTATTCTGACCAGAAAAAATAGTCAGTTAAACTGAGACAGAAAATATGTTCCTCCCAAGGGAAAAATATAGAGTTATTGGAGAAAAAGTTTAATGTCTGGATTCTCAAATGCCACTGGAGTTTGAGAAGAAGAGTTGCCTCTTTATCTTCTTCCCTTTATAGACCAGGCTTGAAAGTCACTTTGTACTGTCAGTTGTGAGTTCTATTCTTCCTTTTGGAAAGGTGAAGCAGAGGATCTAGAGATTACATTGACATAGATGAGCAGGGAGTCTAATAAGGGAAGGTCAGACATAGAAGCATGGGAGAACAATATTTTTTAAATGTTTCAGGATTATCTTTTTTATTGTTTTTGAGATGCTTTTAGAAGTTTGGAATGGGATTAATTTTTTCAGATGCCTATATAAGCAGTGTAATTCTACATCTGAGCCTGCCATGTGTTGCCTTTAATTGAATAATGGAAAAAAACAGGTAATTATCTGGCCCAGTTCATCTCCTTCTACAACAGATGTCTAAAATTTATTAAATGGGAAGACAAAGGCAATTAGCTTTGGTGAACATGTCTATGATACACACTTCTAAAGCTAAGTGAGATGAATCCTACCTTACATTTTTTGAAATTTTGTTTTCCTAAATACTTCAAAGAAAAAAGAGAGTTTTGAGAATATATTTTGTTGTAGTCAAAATTCTAATTTCAGACAAAAAAAGTTTTGATGGAGAACAGTGGATCAGTTCTAAATGCCACAGGGTATCTATACTAAGAGAGTCTTTTATATAAATTTGTGGGGTTTGATTAGTTGATCTTGAATTTAAACAAATTCACTTTAATACCATAGAATTATACAATATTTTGGATTGGAAAGGTCCTCAAAGACCATCTCTTTCCAGCCCTCCCTACCGTGGGTTAGGATACCTTCCACCAGACCAGATTGCTCCAGCCCCCTTTCAACCTGGGTCTTGAACACTTCCAGGGATGGGGCTTCCACAGCTTCTCTGGAAAACCTGTTACAGTGCCTCACCTCACTCACAGTAAAGAATCTCTTCCAAATATCTAATCTAAACCTGCTCTCTTTCAGTTTAAAACCATTCACCCTTGTCTTATCACTACATGACCTTGTAATAATTCCCTTCCCTCTTTCTTGTAGCTCTCTTTAGTTTCTGGAAGGTGCTATAAGGTCTCCCCAGAGCCTTTTCTTCTCTGAACAACTCCAGCTCTCTCAGTCAGCCTCCACAGGAGATGTGCTCCATCCTTCTGATCATATTTGTGGCCTTCCTCTGGACCAAATCCTGGTCCATTTACTTCTTATGTTGGAGCCCTTATTGATCAACACAGTACTCCAGGTGAAAAACTCTGAAATTCCTGTCATGAAGACAGTTATTCCAGTTTGGTGCACTTCATTGCTACAGAACTCATAATCAGTCCATATTTACTGTCAGAAGGTTAGCCAACATCATCATCTTAGATTTGGATTAATTCTTCGGTTCTAAAGTGAAGGTAGACTTTTTATAGATCCTTCCAAGCTATCTGTAGGATTGCAAATAACTAATAGGCAGGATTAATATAACATAATATATAAAAGTTATATACAAGAGGAAAATTATTTATTTTAATTCAGATTTTCAAAAAAATAGGCAGGGTTAATATAGCATCATATATTCAAGATGAAAAGTACTTATTTTGATTCAGGTTTTTGAAATTAATTCAAAGAGCAAAAATAAGTACAATTAAAAAAGATGAAATTAAGGCTGTGCATTAAAGGTGTGAGGTTCAGCAGTTAAAAATATTTCAAAACATAATGCTGAAACATCCATGTTAATTATGGCACAGACTACACACAGCACCAGGAAACATAACCTTAGTGCTGAACTCCTAAATACAAAAATCACATATTTTTAGCAGAACACTTTTACACTGAAAGTCTATGAATCCATTATTTTGAAGGGTATTTTCATTATTGATTGATATCCTCTGAGATAAAATGTTCTATATTATGGAGTTGTTCTATATGCAGCATAATGTTATTTGATATTAATACTGACTGCAAAGCTACCTGGATGGCATTTACTATATCTCAATTCTCTGTCCCTGGACAGATGGAACTGTGAATGTTCTACTTCCCTATTCACAAAGGACTGTTTCTGCAAAGTTGTGGTAGTTGTCTATGATCCTTTTGTGTTTTGCTGCATAGATTTTCAACAAATCCCCTTGAACACTGAAAGTAGTTTACCATAACTTTTGGAGCTAAATGAAATGGTGTATAGTTTCCCACTGTGCTTTTTTTGTTGTTGTTTGTTTGGGTTTTTTTGTTCATCTCTAGATAATGATAGTACATTGGCTATTTGCAGGTATAAGGGCCTTTTCTGACTCTCAGTGAGCTTTTACACCTGTCATCTACTGTCAGAGATTTCAATTCATAGCTCATGCTGTTGCTATTCAGTCCTGTTTTGCAAAGATATTAAAAGTGTATAACCTCAACATATTTGTTGTTCTTAATATAAATATGTTTGCATTTATAAAACAGTTTCACCAGTTTGGTGAAACTTCTCCTACTGACTTAAAATAAGACTCCAATTTTGTACCCATTAAAGTAAATGTCCAAAACCTTACTGTTCTTAACAATGCAGAAGCTGGACCCTAAACACCTCATTTCTTCTTAAGCTTCAGTAATGCTGCCCTTGTAGTCTGGGCTAAAAACCTGTGATTCAACTGATCTCTTTTTCAATACCTACTTCTACATTAAATCAACTTAAATTACTTTACAGTCACTAGAAAGGTATAGGCATTCATCGCTCACAGCAATGTCCTAATTTAGACACTGCTTCAGAAGAATGAATTTCATTTGAGAAGTGTCAGGCTCTTGGTTTACTATGTTTTCACAAGGGCACTCTAAGAGATTAGGTGAGACAGAAGTATCAATGACATAGACCCTCACAGTCAATTTAATTGTCCAAGTAGATATCTAGTACCAAACGGGATGTACAAAGGTATTCCCCTGGTCTACAGCTGCCAGTCCAGAACAGTGCAAATCTTACTTCCTTTGTCTTATGTCAGCACCTTACAAATGGCTCAACTGCTCTGTGATTCCTCAGGGGCCCTGGATGGACGTGTTAGGTAACTGAATCATATTCCTACTCTCATGTCTCTCAGATGAGATATTTTCTACAGGATTGGCTTCAGCTCCATGTTAAGATATCTGGAGGTCTACGTGGAGATGTGTGAATGTAAAGCAGTTTAAACTGCAACCATCAGCTGGGGTCAAGTTGATACAACACAACAAAAACTGGAGCTGGAGGTTCAGCTCCCATTGAAGTAGATATTTGGGTTCAATCGGTTGCTTCAACAGATTTAGTGCAGGTTGAGAGTCCTCAGGGAATCTTGTTTGAGTATCAGATGCTGGTCCAGAAATTCCTGGTCTCCTGCAGGTCCTGTGCCTCAAATACCACACTAGTGCAGGTGTACTGGATAGTCTAGCAAATTTACACTGTCCTACCTAGAAGAAAATGTAGCCAAGAGATTCTTCTGTAAATTGTTTTTCCTGAAGAAAACATATGAATGCCATTCTTATTTGCGCTCTCAAAACTACTTGTGATACTTTTTGTTTCCAATACCCAAGTCTATGCTCTGTCACCTAATGGCCTAGCCATTTACTCTGTCTTTACTTCCTTTTAATATATTTTTGTCTTTGCTTATATTAATCTGTTCAGTACAGTCAGATTAATGTAGGATTTTTGAGTGATTTTAGTTTTTTTGCTGCCTGAGCTGTATTTCATGATCCAGGCATGTTTTTAGTTGCCCTCAGAAGGAAGGTCTCAAACTCCAGATAATTCCAACCTTAGCAACAATGTTCTTATATTTCAGGGGCACCTTTCCTCATCATATTATGAGCATGAGGCGACAGAGATAGAGTCTCCTCATTCAGTAGCTCCACAGTCACAGCATAAATTTTGTCCAAGAGCATGTCCATGTCACCTGCAGTTTTACATCATTATAGCGTTTTGCTTAGAGCTGAGGTATAAACTGAAGGAAGGGAAGCCATGGCCTTATCATGAGGAAACAAATGTGCTGCTACAGCAAGATTCCTGCTTTGTCTTTTCTCACGCTATTAAAAAACAGGTTTCACATGAGTAACCCCACATCGTAAAACTAGATTAAGTCTTATAACTTTTTTTTTCAGAAATAGCTGATCACATATGACCTTACCTTGTACCAGCTCACTGACTCAGAGTTTAGCAGGAGGCAGATGTTTGCTGCCAAGCAGGGATACCCTCAGCTGATTCTGAATCAAGTTATTGCCTCAAACACACAACATTTCATGCAAATTATAGAATAGTAGAATTGTTTAAGGTTGGAAGGAACCTTAAAACTCATCAGGTTCCAGCCCTTCCACCATGAGNCTTTTTTTTTCAGAAATAGCTGATCACATATGACCTTACCTTGTACCAGCTCACTGACTCAGAGTTTAGCAGGAGGCAGATGTTTGCTGCCAAGCAGGGATACCCTCAGCTGATTCTGAATCAAGTTATTGCCTCAAACACACAACATTTCATGCAAATTATAGAATAGTAGAATTGTTTAAGGTTGGAAGGAACCTTAAAACTCATCAGGTTCCAGCCCTTCCACCATGAGGGGACATCTTCCACCAGACCAGGTTGTTCAGAGCTTGGCCTAGAACACTGCTGCGGATGGAGCATCCACAGCTTCTCTGGGCGACATGTTCCAGTGCCTCATCACCCTCACAATAAAGAAAGTCTTCCAAATACCTAATCTAAGCCTACCCTCCTTCAGTTTAAAGCCATTACCCCTTGTCCTATCATTGCATGCCCTTGTAAAAAGTTCCTCTCTGTCTTTATTGTAGCTCCCTGTTAGATACTGAAAGGCACTGTAAGGTTGCCCTAGAGCCTTCTCTTCTCCAGGCTGAACAAATCCAAATTTCTTTGTCTTAATAGTAAAGGTGCTCCAGCCTTCTGAACATCTTTGTGGCTCTCCTCTAAACTCACTCAACAGGTCTACATCTTTCTTGTGCGCAGGGTTCCAAAGCTGTATGATATTTTCTGGGTGTGCTTTCACCAGAGCAGAGGAGAGGGGCAGAATCACCTCCTTGGTGGTCATCCTTGCTTTGGTACAGCCCAGGCTAAAACTGGTTTTCTGGGCTGTATAAGCACACATTGCTGGGTCATGTTGAGCTTCTCATCAACAACACATTCTGGTCTCTCCTCCATTCTCCTCCCAGCCTCCAATGGCTCACACTGGATCAGGTTTTTCAAAGCAAGTCTAAGTAACCTAAAAGCAGTCTAAGTACTAGGTCTAAGTAGCCAAACTCCTGCCTGTGACACCAGTCTTGTAACCACTTGTTGATTTATCAGATTTGACTAGTCCTTTCAAAATTCTTCCCTTTCACCAGAAGGATAGATGAAAAACAGGTCATTTTCCACTGCTCCCATTGTTCTGTAATTCTTCTTGATACTCATCACATTGCTCCTGGCTGTATCACTGGTGTCCATACGAGACAGCAGCAACAGACAGTAATCAATGGACTGTATGAGGCCTGGTCCTCTTTCAGTGACATCCCTGATATGAGTCCCCAGCAAGCAGCTCATTTCAATAGAAAGCACTTCAGGTCAGCAAATGGATGCCATGGCACCTCTCAGAAGAGAGTCGCTCACATCTTCTTGCCTTCCCCTCTTCTTCTCAGTTGCGCTGCTGTTATATGGGGAGCAGATGGGGCTGCCTTACTCAGCACCACTGTCTCTCCTGATGTGATGGGTCTTTCTTCTTCAGTCTGCAGAGTGCTGGCATAGTTCTTCAAGGGCACCTCGGGCTTCAGGGGAAATCTCTTCCTCTTGCAGCTCCTTACAATCTCAAAAGAGACTTGTGGGGTGAAAAATTTCTATAGCTTCTTGAAAATCAACTAGGACAACTAACACTAAACAGAAAGCTTTGGATTGATGCACAGTTTATTTTCTGACTGAAGTTTCTCCAGAACAGTGTGTTCCCTACTGTGCAAATTTATTACTCTCAGCCTTTGGGATTTGTTTGTTTCCCTTGCAGTTTATGCTGCTGACTATACTTCAGCTATGCCATCTGTTGTTCTTCTTTCCTCTTTCTTAGTGTTTCTTTTTCTCTATGTCCTCATTCCAAGCTACATTAACTGCTCTGTGTCTCAAAGGGTATTTGGGATCTTTTAGCTGTACTTTGCTACTCTCAACTGCCAGTGCTGGAGAGCTCTGAGTTCCTTCTCACATCCTCCAGACAGTATGAAACGGCTTTAAAATATAAATTATTTTTAGCCTTTTGGAGGGCATCTTCATCTATACTTACTTCTTGCACGTCTATTGCAAAATGTACATTCTCCTCCAAGGTCAGATTTTCCTCTCTCAATACTGATAAATCTTGCAAAAGGAGAAGTCTTGTCATAGTTTGCCTTTTTTGTTTTTTAGCTCTTAGTTCCTGAAATCATCTAAATGCAATAGAATTCTTAGATTTTTATTTTAAAACATATTTACAGATCCTTTGTTTGAACAGGTATAATGAAAATCCTGCCACAAATACACCCATAGTGAACATGGGTTAGAAAGCTCAAACACTAAATCAATAACTGACAAGTAACTATTTCTTAACTCTCACAATTTCTAAAGAAATCATGAAACTGAATAATTTTAAAAATATGGTAGCGGTTTCTCATCTGTGTTTTAAGGAAAATGAATGTTTCTTCTGTAATTGTTCCCTAGGTGTAAATGTTGAGGGAAAGATGAAGTACGGCTGAATTATTTCAATCTTTTTGCGATTGAATTGGTATTGCGCCATGCATGTTCTATATTTAATCTCAAATGGCTTGCTTTTTAAAGAAAGCCACAGTCATTTCAAACACTTGTGAGTGCATGGAGTGCTGGGACACTGTGTTAGCTCAGTCGTGTGGTAATGTACATTAACACTCTATTGTTTGGATACTTGTGTGTGCTTTATAGCTTATATCCTCTGTGCACAGCTTTATTTACCTCTATGCAGCAACTAGGGTGACTTCATGAATCATGTTCTAAGTAAGAGGGAGAACACACTGAGCTGCTTTAATAAGGGGACAGTGAATAGAGATGTACCTATTTTGTATATAACTGCACAGAACTAAATTTATGTCACAAATATATGCTCTGCAATTTTACAGAGAGTCACATTTGCTTGTTTTCTGGCTCATGAACTCTAATTTTACATTGAAACCCCAGTGTTTGTTGACAGAATTCTTAACACAAAAAGCTTGTCCTTTCTTTCTTCTACTTCATATAATGGCACAAGTAGCAACTGATAGATTTCAAAATATTTGCCACATGGACAGTAATAGAAGTGATATGAAAGGACATAGCATGAACTTTTTGTAACTTACACTGTCTTGTACTGTCTTGTGGATTGCTTTAATGATTATTTAATTGCTTTTTATTGCAGAGAAGGAGGCTGGTGCCTTTGAAATATCATTTTTCAGATATTACAAAACATGTATGTTGAAATTAGTTCCCTCAGCAGAAGAGAGCAGCAAGTGTATTAATGCAACTATTTAAAAACTTGATCAGCCTATCAAGGAAAACTATTTCTACTAACTATATAATGTAAGGTCTGCTACACTGTAAATTATTATCTTCTACCTTTTGAATATGGCAAGGAGTTGAGAAAGCTCCCTGAGGAATTTGCCACCCCTCTGCCAATCCATCTGTCCTTGCATCTCTGGCTTTTGGAGAAACAGCTGTCTTTAAACATTATACTGTAATTCTATGCCAAAGGAATGCATGAATTGCTGAAGCTAGTATTGTCTCGTGCATCCTAAAAGTGATTAATTTTTTAACAGGTTTTAGGAGATGCATTCATTTATCCAATAGGCTGAACAATAAGCATGAAATGTAGAATATAGATTACGTCCTATTGTTTCAGTTGTTAAGTAGCTGATACATCCCAGTGGAAAAGCAAAATATTTATCCTACAGTTTCTGTCAGTGTCACACAAAATCATATACAACCTTCATAATGAAGAAATAGTAGCAATGTTACATTGTTTTGAACAAATGCACAGTAAATAAACTTCAAATCTCATTAGTTTGTTTCAATAAGAAAACTAAATTGTTTGAAAAGTGAAACAACAATCCTGTTACTATGCTATACCAGCCCTCAGTCCATAGCATTTACATACAGACATTACTGAATCAGTCTTTTTCAGCTGTATGGTTTAAAGAGCAACAGGAGCCATGAAATACTGTAGAAAGAAGAGAATTACTCAGAATTTGACAAAATTCATTCACTTGACTGGGATTCATCATGTCTAAGGGTGGAAGTTGACTACCTAACTTAGGCAGTTGAAGCTTTTATACAAAGTCAAGGGCACTTCCCACTACAGCCTCCATCTATCACTACAGAATACCATGAATCTCCTATAGACCTTGTATCTTAGATGTCCTAGGGCACCTTACTTGCCATTACAGAGCTATCAGCTTATGAATGTTGATCTAGATGACCACAGTACAGACATCTGTACTTGAACTAGTCATCCGATTTCACTATTCAGGAAGAAAGAAGACAAACAAATATTAGGGCATGATTTGTATTGCTATGCTGTGTGTAGTGAACTGCCTGCTAAAATGCTTATTGCCCTTTGCTGTATGAGGAGCTTAGGGCTCAGCTCAGATACAGATTTACGTATGGTCAGAGGAATGTCGGGCTTTTTATGAATATGAAAAGTGCCTGTTGAAAATATTAAGACACTGGCAATCTAGATCCTTTTCGTGATTGAAAAGGTAACTCAGAGAACCTCTAATCTCAGAAAGCTTTGGCTTCTTTGTCACTGAAGATCAATTCAATTACCAGATTAGTATGAAAAGATGTGATAGCACCCACTTACATAATTTACTGAGGCCTTACTACGTCTAATAGGTTGGTACGCTTGGCTCACTGAAGTGCACTGATATTCCTTTTGAAAGAAAATTAGTGGGCAGTAGACGAGAGACTAGTAAATTACCCTAATCTTCTTTTAATTACAAATGTGCAGTTCCTGAAGACAGGCATTGAACTGAGTGGAATTTAATAGTAAAGCAGTACAATCCTGGCTTGTGTATTGGAAATTAAAAGGTAAAATTTCTCTTGCTTGGGCAAGCTGTGCTGCTTTTTTTCTGCAACAAAAAAATCGTATTTCAGTACAGCTTTTCTTTTTTATCTCGCTGTAGTAGGAACCTTTGCTGGAAACTGTCAGTATAATGGTTCTTACTAATAGTGAAAGCATAATATTTTACTTTTAAAGCACTTAGTGACCATACTGGTTTTGACTGAAACAGAGTTAAAAGTATATTCATAGTAGCTGATAATAGGGCTTTGATTTGTGCTGGAAACAGTGTTGACAACACAGGGATGTTTTCATTACTTTGAGCAGGGCTTACACAGATTCAAGACCTTTTCTGCTGCTCACCCCATTCCACCACTGAGGAGGCTGGGGGTGCACAAGGAGCTGGGAGAGGACACAGCAGGGACAGCTGATCCCAAGTGACCACAGGGATGCCCTGTACTGTATGACATCATGCTCAGCAATGAAAATGGGGGGTGGAGGTTGCCCAGGGCTGGCATTACTAGCATATTTGCTCTGGGCCTGGCTGGGCATTGCTCAATTCCTGCTGAGGAATTGTTTTCTTTTGCACCACCCATTTTCTTTGTTGTTTCCTCCCTCTCATCCCCCCTCACATTCATTGTTGCCTATTTTTTTCATTTCATTGAAAAAATAAAATTATGATCTCAACTCACAAGTTTTCTCACTTTTATGCTTCCAATTCTCCCCCCACCCTGCTGTGGAGGAGCAAGTGAGTGGCCGTGTGTGGGTTAGCGGCTGCCATGTTTTAAACCCATCTGGGAACTAAGTGCCATGCAGTTCCTCACTCACTTCTACCCCCCACCGGTGGGATATGAAGGAGAATCAGGAAAAAAATGTAAAAGTCACGGGTTGAGACAAGTTTCTAACACTAATATTAATAATAATAATATTTGCAATGAAAAGGAGAGAGAAAGAAATAAAACACACAAAAATTGAGTGATGTACGATACAGTTGTTCATGTGCTGACTGATGTCCAGCCCATCTCCAGCAATAATCAGTGCCTCCTGGTCAACTTCCCTCAGTTTATAAACTGATCGTGATATTTTATGGAGTGAAATATCTGTGTGGCAAATTTGGGTCAGATGTAATGTCCAAAATCCTTCCCAGGTTCCTGTGCCCCTCCTCACTGACAGAGCACTGAAAAGTCCTTGACTTGGGGTAAGCACTGCTCAGCAGCCACACATCAGTGCATCATCATCATTATTCTCGTACTAAATACAGAACACAGCTCTGTACCAGCATCTAGGAGGAAAATAAACTCTATTCCAGAAAAAATCAGGGCAGCTCCCTACTGGGATTAAACCACGACACTGACCCCAGGTTATTGGTTGGTTTAAAATAAGACATATTCATGGAAGTCACGCTAATAAGGTCTCTAATTTGGAACAGGGCATTGGATTTGGTTGCTATGTTAGTCTGTTCAGATGGCAAATATCTCTGAAGTAGAGCCATGTTTTACATGGTTTTGAACACATATAAAACAAATAAATTACAGTACTCTACCATGTTCTTTGTCCCTTGGCTATCAGGCTTTCTAGTGTAACTCGTTATCTACTGTCTTTTGGTGATTATTGACTATGCTGGCCAGAAAGTTTCAATACGATCTTTTCAGTGAGATTAGACTAATTTACTGAAGTGAGTAATCAAGAATTAAAAAAAAAAAACAAAAAACTAAAAAACTTCAAAAACCCCCCTCAAAACTAAAAAAACTAAAAACCACCATAAGAATAAAGATTCAGGGAGATTTCCGCAAGATTTCAATTGAAATTCCAGGTAGATTTCTGATAATGCTTAGTCTGATTTTCTGCTGCATATTCTCAGTGACCCAAGTGTAAAGGGCTGAAAGAGGTTTTGGGATAATAGATCTGGTGGCTGCTTTAGCCTAATGTATATTATTACATGACTTCTCAGAATGTCAGCTGGCTGATTTACAGTTCAGTTGTGTCCTAATGCATCAGTTCAACAATTCATTCAAGTTATCCCTTTATTGAAAAGGGCATCAATAAAACTTTATGCTCTTAATTCAGCCATTTTTTCTCAAAAGGTACACAGAAGTTAAAGGGATAAAATAATTAGATGTAAATTAATGTTCATATTTATGTCTAGTTAATTAGAATACTTCCTTTTATATCCCTACTTTGTTTTTGACACCATAACTTTTTAAAGGATTGTCTTCTTTAAAAATGCTCGAAACCTATTCAAAACCTTTATTATAATATAACATATTTTTATTTTTTATTTACTCATATCTTGATTGTTAGACTGAATGGTACTCTTACATTTTATTTACCTTTGATTACCATTCCTGTATTGATTGCCAGAGGTGCTGGTAAAACAGAATGAAGAGAGTTTGGAAAAGTCCTGCAAAATTTGCAGTTTATTACTTCACATATTAATTAAATAACAAAATCCAGTTTGTACACGAGACAAGAAAGAACTCTGAGAAACTGTAAATCCAAACAACTAAAAATGCATGATATGTCTGTCATTTTTGTTGGCAGTGTGCCCCTTTTTTCTGGAATTTTCAGATAACTGGCTAGGTTTCTGTTCATCACAATCAGGTGGCTGCTGAGCATAGGCAGATCTATGTATGGATCATGAGAGGGATGTGACCAAGTTGTAGTCTCTGCAGTTGATTCATACACGCAAGATTAGTCCAACATAATTTCAACTCACCGAAATAATCCTAAACAGAAATACAGGGCACTACACCGCAGGAGCAATATTCTTTTTTTAAATTATTATTATTTTTAAAAGCAGGTATGAAAATGTTATACTAATAAGTCAAGAGAATGATAAGCTGTCCCTTTTGTCCCCATGAATCAAGAAGTTATTCAATCCACTTTCAGTAATGTAGAAAATTAATAATAATCTCAAATAAACATTTATGGGTTTACTATGCAAATATTTTAGGCATTTATAAAATTGTATTAATTGTTATTTACATAATAAAAACAATGTTGCTACATGTTTTCAAAAAATATGGAAGGCTATGTTCATTATATGTTCCTTATCATGCCCAATGAAAGAATAAATGAATGAATGTAAAAGAGAAAAACTTAAAAAACACAAAGCAGACAAATAGCATCACCATTACAGATGTGCTTATGAAGAGATAACATTTTTGGAAGCGCAAAAAATGCTCATCTCACTTATTAATAATTTAGAAATATCCATAGTATCAAAAGAGTGTAAAGAAAGCTCATGTTTATGAGAATAATGTTTTCTTATTTAACTTTGATAAAAGTTGCTGAGGTGCCTTTTTTTCTTTTTTAATTGTGTACCTGGTCTGGCAATATTCAAAGAGAGTAAATAGGTTTTAAGCTAGGGGTTTTTGACAGTGATGGCAGTGTGACAAGGGATTTTGTCTGTGAGGATTAGAATGGCAATCAGCATTGCTTTATGGAGAATACACCTTGTCAAACAAGTGTGATAGCTTCTCACACAACAGGTTTAGTTGATAACTGCAGTAGATAACTGCATTGACATAATACAGTTAAACTCCGATAAAGTAGTTGTCCTTGTCTTTCTTCTTTCTGATGAAAATACTGCTATGCAAAATCAATGAAGCTTAAATATCAGCTATGAAAGTGGTTTCAGAAAGTAATTAAAAATGAAGTATCTGTGTCAACAGGATGCATAATCAGATGACTCTGAAAAGTTAGCTCTTGCTTTTCAACCTCTTCATCAATGATCTGGTCAAATTTGTTAAGAAGGGATAATTAGTGAGTAATAAATAATGGGGAAAGACCGACTTAGCTAAATTATATCACTTAAGAAAATTAATTTTCTTTGAACAGCATATGTTTAACAAAGCCAAATAAAATGGCATACATCAAGGAACAAAATATATAGGTCACACTCACAGAATGGGAAATGGTGTCCTGGTGTTCAGTGACACTGATGGACTTAGAGGCAAGAGTAGCTAATTAAGTGAACATGAGCTCCCTGAGCAATATTGTAGCTAAGAGGGTGAACATGTTTTTAAAATGTACTAGTAGGAAAAATATTAAATAGAAGTAAGGAGGCTGTAGTTGTATACAGCACTTGAGAGACTTTTACTAACATACCTACATGCATTTTTTGGTGTTTGCGGGTTTTGAAATATAGAAAAAAATTACAAGGGAAGATCAAGATTTTGGAAACTAACAAAGCACACCCAAAATAAGATTATGAAGTCACTATCTACAAGCTCATACGTGGAAAAGAACAATTCTGATGGGAAACGGAGCTTGAATACATTAAAAAAGCCAGTGATTAGGAAGTAGCTAATTTAGAATACAAACAAGAAGCATCTCTTAAAATAATAGATTCATTTAATCATTTCGTTTGGAAGGAACCTCTAGAGGTTATCTAGGCTAATCTCCTGCTCAAAGCAGTACCAACCTGAAAGTTAGATCACTTTGAGCAAGGCCTTGAACACTCTCATTTGTAAGCCCCTGAGGACAGAGATTTTAAAGGCTTGTTAAGTAGCGTGTTCCAATCCTTACCCATTTACTCTGCAGGTTTTTTTCTTCTATACAACTGAAAATTTCTGTGGTTTATAACCATTGCTTCTCATCTTTTGACTGCGTTGCTCTGAGTAGAGTTTCACTCCATTTTCTTTTTTATTTGCTTTATATATTAAAAACAATTTTTAGGTATGTACTTAACATTACCATAATTGAAAATTAAATGTGATTTGGTGACAAGAAAATGTGATTGATATGGGTGGGGTTTCTAAGAGATGTAGGGTTCATACAAATCATGTGCCTGATGCAGGAATTGCTGGATGAAATTCTGTTATTCCTAAAACTTAATTTAGCTAAATTATGTTTTAATTTACTCTAAAAGTTCATGTTAGGCAATAAACTCATGATGCTATGAAGTCAATGAATTGAAAAAAGAGTCTGGTTTAGTAATTAACAGCACTAAACTATTTCTGGTTAACAAGGGAATAAAGTCCTTGCCTGTCTTATTAGAGTTGCTGATCATATTATCCCAACAGTGTTATTTTATTTGTTTTTACTTTGGACTCTTACTTACTAGTCTTGTTTCTGGTATTTTTACCCTTATGGAGATTAATTTTTAGGCTGAAGTTAACACTTAGAGCATAATGTTGCGATGTTCCTTTTACCTGTTTATAGGACGAACATTCATAGCTTTTCTAGGCATTGAAGACTCCCATTTTAATCAATGAAGAGAAAAAATAATTTCTAGGTAAAAAAAAAAACAACAAAATTAACCAGAAGTTCAGATAGGTAGGATTGATTGTACCTCAAAGTGCCTACTCCTACCCACTGATCACGGAAAGGAATAGAGGTGGATGATTCAGGAAGTGATTGGGTACACTGTAAGTATCTAAAGTTGAGTGAGATGAATCCCAAGAATGTGTAAGAAAATAAATATATAAATATGAATAAATAGTCATAAAGAAAACATACACATAAACCCAGAATTATTAATTCACAATTTTGTCCTAAGAAGAACAACTAAGATGATAACTAGAGGGTATGACCTCTGAGGGATGGCTGAGGATACAGCTCAGAGAAGAGGAGACTTTGCTGTCTATAACTACAACATGAAGGGGAGTGAAAAGGGCAGCGCTGTTCTCCTCTCCAGTGTTTGGTGACAGACCGTAAGGGGATGGCTAAAAACTGTGTCAGGAGAAGTTCAAATTGGACATTAAGAAAAATTTCTTCAATGAAAGCATGGACAATCACCGGAAACAAATTCCCCAGGGAAGCAGTCATGGCCCTCAGCCTGTCACTCTTCAAGAAGCATTTGGACGAGGTTATTAAATATATGGTTTAATTTTGAGGTTTCTCTGTGTGGAGTTTTGGGTTGGACTTGATAACTCTGGAGTCCTTTCCAACTCAGGATCTTCTATGACCCTATGAACCTTTTCTTTCATGATCATGCATTTGGATAGATTCACTTTTCAGCTCTATGTATATGTCATGGCTCACAGTGACATTTTGAATATTTAATATGCTAGTGCATGCACAGAAACATTGTAATTCTTCAGGTTTTTGATAATAATTTCATG
The DNA here is from genome assembly GCA_013396735.1 of Grallaria varia. NCBI lineage: Eukaryota > Metazoa > Chordata > Aves > Passeriformes > Formicariidae > Grallaria > Grallaria varia. The sequence goes on along the minus strand of VWZG01004351.1, from coordinate 24,623 downwards.
TGCATTCTAGTTATTATCACTCTGAGTATTTCAGATTCTTTTTAAAGATAGAATCAACACTTTAATTCATTTGATACATTTTCTCAAATATTGATTCAGTTTTCCTAGGGCTTAGTAGGAGTTCAGCTTCTGCTTTAAATGCCTACCTTAACAATGTTCTCTGGTTCCTAGAACAATCTCTTAAATCTCATATGTTTCTGAGATTAAAGCTGAAGTCTTCATTGGTCACTTAAGATCTAGAGAAGTAGTGAATTTTGGCTTTGTTCTGTGTTTTGATTAATATTTGTTCTGGCTTTTGTTCTTTAAAAAGTGGCTGCCACATAAATATTCTGTTTCATGGACCTACAAACCAATATTTACATTTACAGTCTGCAATTAAATTACTATTTCAAATAACTTGTATCAGTTACAGATTAATAACTTCTACATGTATCTCTTTCACCATGAAGGAAGATAAGTTTTATAAAGTTGTAGTTCAATCAACATACAAAGTCATGGTAGTAATAAGCATATTTTTACATATAAGGACTTGTGTGATTATTTTGGGGATTTCTAAGGAATATCCTTTAAAACTAACACAGCTATGGATTATATATCATACCTAATTAATTGTAAGCATTGTCAAAATATATTAAGTACACTTAATAACCTGAAATTATAATAAACAACAGTTTAAAATAATGATTCCTTTATAAATACTTAGACCACTGTGTAATATAATTTTCACTGTTTTCATTGTACATTGTATAAGTGTGTGCTTATATAGGTAGCATACAGATATAATAGCAACATTGCTGAGATTCACCTCAAATATGCAAAATCAAAAATTAAAAACCTAGCTTTAACATTCCAAATCTGTAAAAGGTTACAATTGGACAACCTATTTTCTCTTCTCTGGGCATGTTTAATGCAACTTTGCCTTTCTGTTTTCCTAGAAGCAGTAAGCCAAAAGCGACGCTGTTAACAGAATTAGAGAATGTTAGTACTAACTTCCAACTCTTGCTTGAGTTCCAGCAGAAGACAATAATTGATTAGCAATTATTTTTGTGTAAAGTACCCTGTTGCAATTTCTAGCTGCTTTCCTGTTTCCAGCATATGGTTCTTGTTTTCTGTCTCCCTTTGCATGTGACAGCCTCTCTGTGTACTTCCATATCATCTGATCCTGGTGCATCCTCTCATGGTGACTACTACATGTTCTCTCTTCTCTTATTCTCTGCCCTGAACTTTGCAACAGAGAATGTGGCTTTGTCAACCTGGGTGCTGAAAGGGAACATGTGGCTCTCTGGGCGGAATAATCATAACATTGATGTACCCTTGTTGACTCAGAGTCTGTGCCTATAAAATACTGTAGGGAGTTCTGCCATTCTGTCTCATCACCTACCCACTGGACTGTGTTAACAAATGGTACGTATAGTTTCAGAAGCTATGTGTGCTACATAATTAAGTCTTGAGTAGACCATGGAAATGATTTTTTAGAACTGTGATTTGTTATATTTTTGTAGCAGTTACTGCAGCTTCTACTTGTGAGATACAGCTCGAATGTTGAATTGGTATCTTTCTACTGAAATATATTAAAAAAGCAGATGACCAAAATATATCTCTGGTAGTATCCATATAAATCCATCATTAGGCATTTAAATGCACACCTTACTTTCCAAACTTTTCTTTGATGTTCTTAAACTCTACCTGATTTTATCTAGAATTTGCTGTTAAAGCAAGCAGAAATGTACTCATAAAAAGGTGCTTTTGCAAATATATCAACACTTTTTTTCACTTTCATGGCTAACTTCACGATGAAACAGCTTTAGTAAATACTATTAGACAGACGGAATGGTCAGTCCTGCATATCATCTTGCATGCTGTATAGTCATGAATGTTTGTAACTTTGCCAATTAATTTGTAATGATAATATTTTACAAAGGGTGATTTTTTTTCCAGCTGGAAGCAAAGTTATTCCCTATTCCCCATCCTCCCAAACACCACCACCATCACGTCCCTCGAGCCTGTATCACAAGATCTTTATCAACTCCAAGTGATGTTAGAAATAAGCAGATAGGACATCATTTTGATATCTGAAGGATAACATCTCCCAGTAGTGCAACTGCCCTCCTAATATTGGACCTTGTCATCAGCACTCTGCAGAAATGCACTCACAGCGTGCAATTCTTGCTGTACGCCCTTGTTAGAGGTCTTTTGTTTATTACTTCTTTTATTCAGAGTTTCATCATGACAACTAAAAGTGACATTTCAAAAGCTAAGAGGATTTTACATGAAAAACCCCTATTGTCATTCTTCATTTCCTTTTGTTTCAAACACATTTGCCTCATTTTCATTAAGTAGGAGATCATACAGGCCATCGGTGCAGAAAGTCTCTTCCTGCCTGCCAGCAAGGTACAAGAATAACTCTCAGGGCCAGAGAGTTATTCTTGCACAGAATACAGAAACACCTTTTATTGAGGCTAACTGAGCCTATGCCAATAAACTAATTTAATATGGACAGAGGAGGAAACTAAGCAAAAGATTATTAATTCTGTCATATAAAATATTCTACACCATTGTGACAACAATCCAACAATGCAAGGAGGTAGAGAACCTGTGAAAGAAAAGAAAAAAGGTAACGAACTACATTAGCTGGCACAATTGTAGGACATAAGACCTACAGCTATAATAGAAGTTTAGGGCTCAGATCTGGTTTAAAAAAAAACAACCAAACAAACAAAAAAAAACCAACAACAAGCCAGTAAGGTCAGAATTCAACAGACAAAAAGTGATCTGCTGAAGTCAGGTACAGTTAATGGAAAATATATTTATGGAGCTGATTTCTCTATTCATCACCTCTAAAACAGATTGACAAAAGGGCAGTTAGATGCAGGCAGAGCATGGAGAAAATTCTGGAAAAATGCTTCTGAGAAGAGGAAGGTTATTAGGTTTCTGCTTTTCTCTGCAGATTCTAGCTTTATGATTTAAAGACCTCCATGACCATGAGTTTGGCGCACTAGCAGAACTAAAAATGGGCAGCATACAGTAGTACTGAACTAATTGAAGCCCTGCTGAGGCTCCTGTGAGATCTACTCTGCCCTTGCTTCACTTGTGAATTTTTTTCTGTTCTTTCCCTTCTTCCTCATTAAGAAAAAAAAAAAAAAAAAAAAAGAATAGTCTGCCTGTTTAACCAGCAGCACAGGAGTAGATAGATTTTTCTCTCATTATAGGGAGAAACAAGCCCAAATAGAATACCTCATATTGAGGAAAATGGAGGAGGAACCAAAGTACAAAAGCAAAACCTGTTGCCAGCTTCTTGTCAAGAGCCTGATAGTCTGATGATATAAACATAAACACCTATGTCCTTTTATGTCCTCTGTATTTCCCATTGCTTCTCATTTTCTCTTTGAATTTACCTTTGAATGTCTTACCAAATAGGAAAAGTGACTCAAATCTAACCAGCAGAACTATCACATTCTTATCTACTACAATAGATTGCTTGATAGAATAAGAAAGCATAAACAAATTCCTAAGTCTCTAAAGGGAATTTTGATAGCTTTTTTTTGACGGCTCTTCACAGCCATCTCATCTCAACAAACTCAATGCTGCCTTTTGATTATTTTCTTTGTCTGATCTACCTAACACATATACACTTACTCTGTAATTTTCCAAACTTTCATAAATTTACAAGTATGCTTGCCATGCCAACCATGCAATTTATAATCTCCTCAGAAAACTGCATCTCATCTGTTGAATGCTCTACTAAATCAGGATCACATTTTTGACAGCATGCATGTTTATATCTGTGATAATCAGATTACCATAAATGATATTCCACAGGAGAAGAACCTGATTAAAAAGAATTTGTGCTTACTCTCCTTTATGACAGCAATATACTGACCAAAGTGTGAATTATAGAGTAATAGATTGGTTTGGGCTGGAAGGGACCTTAAAGATCATGTAGTTCCAACTCCCCTGCCATGGGCAGACACCTTTCATTAGACAAGGTTTCTCAGAGCACCATCCAACCTGGTCTTGAACTACTTCAAAGATGGGACATCTACAACTTCCCTGGGCTACCTGTTCCAGTGCCTCACCACTCTCACAGTAAGAATTTCTTCCTCATATCCAATCTAAACCTACACTCCTCCAGCTTAACTCCATTCCCCTTTGTCCTATCACTGCATTCCCTCATAAAAAGTCCCTCTTCAGCCTCCTTGAAGAACAGAGATAGAGTTAGGGTACGCTTTCTTCCTACCATTGGATAATTGAAAGCATTATTCAGGAAGATTTGTTCTTCCCTTTACATTCCAGCGAAGGAAACAGTGTTAGAAAATAGGTCCCTCAGGAATGACATGGTGCTTCCAAGGCATAATTCTTTGTATTACATTTTTTTCTGGGATTTTTCCAGTGTATGTATACAAATGCTCAGGCAAATACAATCAAGCCCTAAAATGATCGACGAAAGATCTTCTTGCTTAAGGATTTCTGCTTGAAAAATTAATTTTGATTTATGATACGTGCAACTCTAAATGTACACCATATAACCAAAATATTTTGTGGTCCTAAACAAAAGGCCCTGCAGATCCCACTACACTCTGTAAACATTATTACCTTTTCCGAGCAATCTTTATTCTCTTTCAAAAAAACAAGCAGAAGAAAGCAGTAGATAAATCTGTTTTGTCACAATCCATTTTACATAAGCTAGTTTTTTGTTTGGTTTTATTATGGTTTGGTTTGGGAATTTTGTTAGTTTTTTCCTTTATTTCTTTAATTATAAGGTCCAGGTCAGCTATTGACCTCAGATTAATGCAGGCAAACAAGACTGTAATTATCCCGGTAACACATCTTTGTTTTCTTCTAATTAAATGGAACACACTCCCTAGTCTCACTTTTAATTCAGTTTCACAGTGAAAAGGACTTTTTCTATTTAAAATGTAAGCATTTGAACATATATAATTAGTGGAGATGTTTGGATTTCATTTAAAGAAAAGTTTCAGGTCGTTTGATGGACCAATACTCAACTATGGATTTTCAAATGCACCTCTAAATCTCAAAAAGGCAAAGAAGCAATAAAGAAAGCTAGAAAGTATTTATTTATTTTTAGATAGATAGACATAGATATTGTATTATCTATTATAAATAAACAACAAAAATCTATTGTCGATAGATTTTGTGTTTCTTATGGATATCTTTAAGACTTGTCATTGAAAATATTATCAATCCTTGCATGTAGTACATGAAATAAATATCAAGACCTTATAAAACATGCCCTTTTCCTCTATTCATCTGCTTTTTTGTAAAACATGCATTATTAGTTGCTGCTGTTAATCTGTGTGTCCTTTCTATTTCCTTTTTCACTGATTGCCTGAACTGAGACTATAGAAAATAATCTCAAAATTTTTATCTCTATCTCACTCTGCACATCTCCTCTAACATTTCTTTTAACAATTTTGATTTGCTCTTATATACATGAAAAACAGAAAAGAATTGCCTCGGAAGGTTCATCTTTCCTTCAGACTGTTTCCTCAGTTTAGATTACTCCTTAGATTCTCTCTGAGACTAATTTCTTTTTCTCAACATTTTGCTGTTGCGTACAGCTTTTCTACTCTGAAGTGTTTTAAACTGAATCAATATGGCAGCCTATAATTATGCTGCTTTCAGTGGTATTTTATTTCTCCAATAATGACATAATTTTCAAAGGCAGGAGTGCTGGCAACTGAACAGAACCGTGTTTTGTGAAGAGATTTCATTTTATAGATAAATTTCCAAGTCTGGAAAAAACCTCAGGTGGATTTACAATTCATTCAAATTTCTTTTTCCACCATCCTTAGCTGCTAATATATTCTTCCAAACAATTTATATGCAAATATTTATTTAAAGAAAAGAGAAATTGAGTGAGGCAAACAGGCAGCCACAAGCACTACAGCACATTTTCTTCAAAGCAAAATTCTTCCTTACGATAAAACAGTGGAAAGAAAGACCAACATCAATGGTTGGGTGTAGGACCTGTTGTTTTGTTTTCACATTGCTGCATTAGAGAGAAAAATAGAGGCCATATGAGTTGTAGTACCTTTGTATGTTTGTACAAGTTCTCAAGCTAACTTTGGTCAGTTAAAGTCCACATGGCAGCTGTGGTGACCTGCATGGGCCACAATGTCCCTACAGACAGCATAATCCCTAATGTAGTTACGTTTGGGGTTAGCCCGTATAATCCTGTGCATAGTGCCTGAGCTAATTTTGATCTAGCTTCCCATTGCTGCAATCAGACTTCTGATTGCAGTGGGCTCATGCCTCTTCATTGCCACTGTACAAGGTAAAATGCTGAACAGATTTCTTAAAGCAGTGGGATGACGGAGAAGAAACACTTTTAAGGTTTGATTGTCAAGAGAAATACAGGAAAGAGATGAGAGGGAGGCTTTAAAGTTAACAAGTACACATTCTCTCTCTCTCTCTCTCTCTCTCTCTCTCTCTCTTTCTCTCTCTCTAATCATATCTGTGCACATATGATCAGAATCTACAACTCTACATACTAAAATGAGTTGTGATTCCGGAATGAAAAAGAAGAAACACTGACCAGTTTCTCATGGAAAAAAAAAAAAAGACCACAACAAACCACCCAACCAAAATCAGATTCTAAATTATGGTCAACTACATAAATACAGTATATACACATCTTTGCATGTACTGTTGCTAATCTGCAATGAAAAGAGCACAGCAATTATTCCTTTCCTAATTCTCTCTGGGAATGGTTAACAAATGAAAGCAGTCCTTTTAGAACAAGTAGTAGCTTCAAGAGGATCTTTTCAAATTGGGAATTGCTAAGTCTGGATTTTTTTGTGGTTTTTCTACTTACATGGGAAAACATATGACATGCCACATGACGTGACGTTGAATGAAAATGGTGCCAGCTGAAGCCTATTGGAAGGATGTTTTTACTTCTACATTTACAAATTAAAATGAGGCTGATCCTTACTTTTAAACTACATATATAAATGGTGAACAAATTAATTAGAGAAAGATGCTTTCAAATCTCTTTTATGAGATCATTAAGTCTTCTCTCTAAAAATTATCACTTGATACCATTCTCTCTAGCTCCTTGAAAACATTGATAGGCTTTATCTCTTATCCTCAGAAAATCTTTACATTACATTTTTATTTTTACAGTATTTCTCTAAAATATTTTCTTGTGAATAATTGTACATCTGAGGCATATTTTATTTTACAGCTTAAGACTTTTCTTTCTTCGTCATGGTTTTGTATGATTGTTTGAATTATTGTACATCGAGGGGTGAATAATTGCATTTGAGTGCTTACTCTTCAAAGACTTTTCAAAGGCACCAAGAATGTTGCAAATTTAATATATTGTTTCAAAACATGAAAACCATCTGAGCACTGATTTTAACAAAAAAACAACCAAACAAAAAACCAAAAAGATGGTTTAGGACAATCTTGACTTTCATTTTAAATTCAGGGCCAGACTTCACTGAGGGCAAGACGAAGATGTAATGTGGAAATACAAATAATCCAGTGATATTTTAGGCCCGTCCTCTTTGGCTGTCAGAGTTTCATTTTTTGTTTGCACCGAAGTGGGATTGAACAGAATTAGTTCCAAATGTAATGAACGTAAGTCTGTGCAGTTGAAACAATGTTTGAATTTTGAATGGGATATTCAAAAAAAAAAAAAAAGAAAAGGGTAACATTTCTTTTTACTAGCTACAAGTCATTATTCTGTGAATTCTTTTATGAACACCTTATGTGTATGCTTTCATATGAATATATAACTTTCCACATTCTACAGATTACATTTGATTTTATAATTTTAAGGCTAAAAGGCAAAATTGAACTTAGTGAAAGTTCAGGCCTGTATTGGGTTGGCATGACAAGGTTTTGGTAGTGATCAGGCTACAGGGCTGTCAACAGAGCCAACGCCAGCTGGCTCCAGGATGGACCTGTTGCTGTCCAAGGCATTGACCCCATCAATGATGGTAGTAGTACCTCTGGGATAATGTATTTAGAAAAGGTGGAAAAAACTCATTGTGTAGCAACACCCAGAAAAGAGGAGTGAGAACTTGTGAAAGAAACAGGCCCGCCAAAGTCAGTGACAGAATGGATGCTAAGGCCAGTGAAAATGGAGTGACAGTCAAGGTGTTCCAGTGCAGCCCATGGTACAGACCATGATGAGGCAGGCTGTGGAGGACCCCATGCTGGAGCAGGAGGACGCCAGAAGGAGGCTGTGACCTTGTGACCTGTGATCTGTGACCTGTGAAGGCTCCTGGCAGGACTTGTGGCCACGTGAGGGAAACTACACTGAAGTAGTTCATGAACTGTAGCCTGTGGGAAAGACCCATTCTTGAGTTATTGGAGGGACTCATTCTTCGAGTTATTGGAGGGACTCATTCTTCAAGTTCTTGGAGGACTACCTGCAGCTGCCAACCTGGAAGGCTTAAACCAGGTGTTATTAACACTCCAGCCTCAGATGCTGCAAGCTCATGGGCTCAACCAGGAGTTTTACTTTAAAATATGTGTAAAGGATTCTTTAATACCTCAAGATAACTTTAAGAGAATAAGCCACAGACTTGTTCCCAGGAGGTATCTTCATTCATTTATGGGAGAAAACAAGTGAACTTGGTAAAGGTTCAAAACAGGCACTACACAAGCTAGACAAAATGTTCCACCACAATACCTACCCAGCACATATTAATCCACAACACTTAAGTCAAGATCCAATCTATCCACAACACTAAGTCAAAATCCAATCCCTCCAGCTCCAAGACACCCAAAGAACCAAGAAAGGAGAAAAGAAAGAGAAGCAGAGGGAGCAAGAAAAGAGAAGGAGAAAGAGGGAGAGACTGATTATATAGCTTCTATTGGAACCTGGTGGAAGACCAGCTGTCACATGTCCAGATGGCACGGCCTTGACATGTGGCAAACATACACCTTTGGTTTTATCTGCTCTGGTCCTTGCGGCCAATACCCGCTCTGGCCACTCTGGGGTCCCAGGCCAGGGTGAGGGCAGTGTTCTCACTGTCCCTGCTAATCCCAGCTGGGTCACAGGTTCCAGGAGCTGTGGGGTGTTACAGTTTTCTCAGGCTGTTTGTGACTGGCAGCTGCTTCGGGGCTTCCCCAAGTGGGTTCCAGGGCCCTGTCATGAAGGATCCAATGCTTCCCTACCTCTGCAAGGTTTGACCCATCCCTTTCCCCTCTACACACACACCTGCAACCCCCACAAGGCTGTTCTGACCCAATAATTACTGATCAAGTGTCTAACTGGTGTCCCCAGTTTCCTGGGTCACAGCTGCTACCTCTGTGCCAATGTTTCAATTACTATATGTGAAGTAAGATAATATGTAGGTAACCCCTAAATTCCAGGCAGTTGAAAGATTGTAGAGAAATTTATTTCTGAAGTCAAGAATACTAGACTTAAAAGATTATCCTAATGGTACTCCAAACATCAGGCCTGAGAAAGACACACCTCCTGCTCTTCTCAGAGCTTTTATCATCACTGGCTCTCCCTGGCTCTCCCCACCACGGAAGCCCTTAATGTGTCTGTGAGTGTTCATCTCTCTCCTCATACCAGAGAGAGTCTCTCTGGAATTCAAGAGGAGAAAACACCCAAAACTGTCTTCGAGAAAGATGCTTCTTCTAGGCAGGAAAGCTTTCTTAAGTGAAAAACTCTATCTCCTCATAGTGAAATCTTCTAGAAAGGGTATCCTATCTTTACACTGTAGGATGTCTGAAATACTGTCTAGTGTCAATCTTTGAGAAGAAAAGCTAAATCTTTACATTTGTTAAGTGGAATTAAAGTCTGCTGTATGTCTTGTCTCCGTTGACGTTAACAGGAGGTTGCACATGTACACATGTAGGCAACTACTGCTTCAAGAAGCAGAGCTTTGATCCCTATTGTACTGTTTTGTGTTAACCTCTGGCCCTTGAAAGCAAACTTCTGTCTCCTTAGAGTCCTACCATCTTCAGTCATTCCCATAAGTGGTTACTCCTCCTCCATCTGGTCTTCCAGCACTAATGGTTTGCTAAAAGTTTTTAGTACAAATCCTTTTGTGTTTAGCAGAGAAGGAGAAAAAAACCGCAAAACATGAAGATTTTGCCAGATACCTGACATTTTATGACACATAGCTATGATAAAGTTTCACCCACTAAAATGAATAGCATAAAGTTACTGGAACAGATTTATTTTTAAAAAAAATAATTATGTCTTTAAACATATGTTTAACCTTTATCATCTCCTCTTTAAGTAAATGAAGCATTTTAGGCAAAAGAAAACAAAATCATTGTGAAAAACAAGCAGACTTTTTCAATCAAATGACAGAACCTGCAGAAAAAAATCCATATATCTAAAACATGTTTCGTTGCAAATGTAAACATCAAAATTGCTGTTTGCAAATAGACATAGCCCAATGTAAATGTTAAAAGGCTTGCTACATGAATAGTTGTAAATGCGCCAATAAGCTCATTAGGTGAATCAGAAACTTTCACTTTGCCATCAATCTTTATTAGTTGCAGTTGAGTTCTGGTATTGAACCACACTGGATTTATTCAGCTCATGTCACAGGTATTTACATGCCTGAGCACAGATAGATTAATCCACTTGCAAAAATTCAAAAGCCTGCCTATAGGAGAGGTTAAAAAAGCCCAACCTTTTTACATCACACGTAAACACAAGTTACTTTTATAAACACTGCAGACTTCAGGATAAAATTTATGTCTGTATGAGAGAACTAATTAGAAGAAATTCATTCAGAAATTCTTTCCAAATTCATACTTCTTTAGAACAGAAAAAAAAAAAAAAAAGTAGACTAACATTTGGGATAGAAAGACAGATATTGCAGTGGATTGCTTCAGGAAGCAAACATAAACATATAGACCTGTTCTTCTGTTGCTGTACTGAAAATTAAAGCCATGTAAGTTACTGTGATGCATTGGCTGTCCCAAAGTTTTGCATATTTATTTCCTAAAGTCATTGCTTCTGTTTCATAGATACCTCCGGTACATGAAAACAAACATAACCATCACTAGACATGAAAATAAATGTCCACCTTCATCGGTCTTTCTTCAGGGTTACAGCCTCCTTAACTTTGAACAGGCTGCTTCTGTTCTGGTTTCAGGGTATTGAGATCTGCACATACCAACATTGTATTAGAACCTTCACACCACTATGGGGTAGTGTCAAAGACTGACCACTACAAATTCAATATTGAAGTTGGATTTTTTGATTGAATTAATATAAAATTATTTTTCAATGCATTATTCATTCAGTAAGAAAGTTTGGATGACACACTATCACTTTGATTTTTAAGCTGTGAACCCAGGGTGAACTAAGGGCCTCTTTGTTTTTTTCATTTTATTTCAAGTTAATTTTATTAGCACATGAAAACCGTAGCTAAAGAAATGATGACATACAATTTTGCTGATAGTATTAAGCTGTTAGATATTTCTCTTTAATGAAGTTCACAGATACAATTACATTAGATCTCACCAATGAAATATCTGTTTATTGCATGAATGGAAGTCATCCAAGTAGAGGGAACAACAGCTGAAATCCTGGTCCAAAAGAAGAAAATAAACACATGAAACTCAGTGAGGTTAAGATTTCATCTGTTCAGTTTTCTCCAAAGATACCACTATCTTTGTAATAAGAAGAATAAGGAAAACAAGTTCCTAAACAAATGTATTATTGATGGATGGCAACAGTTTTAGCAAAAGCTGACAAATTCTAATGATTTTTGTTCAAATTCCTACCTGAATAATGGTAAACTGTCTTCACACATTTAAATTAACATTTTTTATTCATGTATTTATACCCTGTAGGAGAACAGACAAATGAAACATTACCATTCTAAACCTTCAACCTTCATTATTTCAATAAGTACAATCTGATGGGAGTCTGTAACAGACACTCAACTAGGATGAAGAGGGTGATGAATTATTTTACAAGCAGCTGGTGGATGTTTCCAAATCTCCAGACCTTGTTCTTGTGAGTGACTTTAACCTGACAGATGATGGGAACTCAACACAGCAGAGAAGAGGCAGTCTAGGAGTTTCCAAGAGTGTATGGAGGATCATTTCCTATTGCAACTGACAAATAAACCTACCACAGAGTGACTGGAGAGCGACCAGGCAGAGAAGGACCTGGAGTTTCTGACAGACAGGAAGCTGAACACGAGTCAGCAGTGTGCCCAGGTAGCCAAAAAACTGACGGCATCCTGACCTGTATCAGGAACAGTGTGGACAGCAGGACCAGAGAAGTGATTCTCCCCACTGATGAGGCCACACCTTGAGTACTGTGTCCAATTCTGGGCCCTTAAATTTAGGAAGGATATGTAGATATTGGAGTGTGTCCAAAGAAAGGCAATGAAGCTGGTGAATGGACTGGAGCACAAGTCCTATGAGGAGTGACTGAGGGAGCTGGGATTGTTCCGCTTGGAAAGGAGAAGGTTCGGGAGAGACCTTATCACTCACTACAACTACCTGAAAGGAGTCTGTAGCCAAGTGGGCGTTGGTCTCTTCTCCCAGGCAATCAGCATTAGGACAAGAGCACACAGTCTTACGTTGTGCCAGGGGAGGTTCAGGTTAGACATAAGGAAGAAGTTCTTCACAGAGAGAGTGATTTGGCATTGGAATGGGCTGCCCAGGGAGGTGGTATCGTCACCATCCCTGGAGGTATTTAAGAAGAGACTGAATGTGGCACTTACTGCCCTGGTCTAGTAGACAAAGGTGGCTTTAGGTCATAGGTTGGACTCAATGACCTCAGAGGTCTTTTCCAACCTAGCTGATTCTGTGATTCTATGATTCTGTAACTGTCCCTCGGTATAGTCATGCATTGTTAGAGCTAGGTCTTCTATCTGCATTTTGAGTGCAATGACTCACTTTCTACCTTCTCAGCTATCTGTTTATTCCCTTTAGCTTCTGTGGAAGTTTCCCATCAGTAAGGAGGTTAATCTAGCCGGTTTTTTACTCCCAACAACAATCAATACAGGCTCAAGAAAGAATTTATAATAGGAATCTCCTGTATATATCTCTTCTCTGAAACAATGTCTGATTATGAATTTTTCAAAAGTTAATATCACCAGTTTAAATGTATATTTGAAGCAGTGCAGCAACCAGATGATCAGCTGTATAATATTCCAGGTGATATGGCTTCAGTGTGTGTCACTTCAATCTATTAAAAAAATGCAGCATTTTGCAAGAGATATTAGTACTTTCAAAGGTGTGAGAAAACCAAGCAACTGTTTCAGCCTCTGATGTCATTAGTGAGATCAGTGACGTTCAGGTTAGCAGTGTCTAGACTGTGACTAAGTCTGCAGCAGCTCTGTTATCAATAGGAAAATTATAAGTTTTGTAAGCAAAAAGTTGGAAAGTCAAGGAAACATGACGGATGTCTCTGAGAAGTGAAGCCTGAATATAGGTGGATTAATGACACATATAAACAAAACCAGTTCCGGTCCATTCAAAGTAATATACTATTGAAACATACTATTGCAAACATACTTCAGAAAATAGGAGTTATCTTACAACTCTTCAGTCTTCACTTCTATTTTGATATGCCCAGTGTTTCATGAGCATTGCTTGAATGTGTTTGTGAGAAAAGCTGCTTTCTTGTGGTTCTTACCAGTGCACTGAAAGTCTGTGCAGAAAATTTCTTATTCAAAGTAGATCATAGTCTGGTCCATGGTTTTTGCTTTGTTTTCCTTCTCTGTTGTTTTGGGTTCTTGGTTTTGATCTGTTGTTGTTTTTGTGTTGAACTGTTCCTGGGAAGAGGCAGACTTGATGTAACAATTATGAGGTACAACCAAAGAAGTGGATACATGGCATCTTTCTTGTCCCTGATTTACCTATCCCTAAAGACTTCTTGCTAGAAATGGAAGTTGATCAAATGCTTATCTTCCTGTGTACAGGGAAAAAAAAATAAAATCATAATCTATTTTTGCTCAGAGCAAATTAGAACTTTCAAAATAATATCTCATAAGCATTCAGTGATGTCCAGTATAACTATGTGAGTATGGAACAGATAAGCTCTAAAGCACGAGTGAAAATACAGACAGACTGTTCTAGCCTTCTGGGTCTGCATATTCCAGGACATGCATTGTAGCTCTGCATACCACATAGGTGTGTTAGAAAAACAACAAAAAGACTTTTCTGTTGAAGCCATCTCATATTTGTTTATTACCTGCAGTGGACTAATAGAGAAATGAATGATAAGAATCTGCAAACATCAAGATGTGAATGTTGAGAGATATTAGTTGCTTAGCTTAAATAGATATGTTTTATATAAACAAGTTGCATAGAGTTAAAATACTGTGTGATTTAGTATGCTGTTTGCCTTAGGTTTACTTCCTTAGCAAAAATAGATGGGTTTGCTGAAGCCTCAGGCTGCAAGCTGTGAACTTACACCTAGATATGTTTTCAACTGGAATAGAATTAATTTTCATAATAGTTTTCCTAGTAGCTAGTACAGTGTTGCACTTTGTATTTAGTATGAGAAGAATATTTATAGCACACTGATGGCTTGGTTGTTAATAAGTAGTGTTTATGCCAGGTCCATGGCTTTTTTCATCTCCCATATTCTACCAGAGAGTACAAGCACCAGAAGTTCAAACAAGAAGATAAGGAGACTACAACTGCCAGCAGAAGGTGTAGCTCCACAAGACCAGTGAATGACCTGCCTGTCTGGACAAAGGGAAAGAATCCAACGGGTTGGTAGAAGACCGCAGATCAAAAATATCCACTGGATCAAGAAAAAATATGCGAGGCAGATGAAGAGTGCATGAGCGGTGGGTACATAATTCATAAGGGTATATTAACGTGGGGATTTCTTCATTCTGTATGCATCTCTTCAGGCACCCAGCTCAAGCTGACCTGCTGCTGTAGCATCCTATTAAATTATTTGTTTTCATAAATCCCATGCCTGAAACTCCACTACGGGAAACCTAAGGTCGAGTCCAAAGAAGGAGGAACCATGTCCGTGAGTGAATGTGTGTGTGACCAAGAGGTTGAAAGGGGCATCCATTGACTCACTGGAGTTCACTGGAGTAAAGGGACTTCAGTGCTAGCAGTTAAAGCTTCAGATGGTGTGTGTGTGACTCCTTGAATAGTGAGAGAATGTTCAGGCAGCAGCTTCTCCTTCAACAGTGAAACAGGTGCCAGGTGAATGTATGTGTACCTGTATATTTCAGTGGAATACCTCATCAAATTTTACTCCACCAGCCAAGCATATTAAGATAATTTTCTCTTAATTACGCATAAAGCAATATTAAGTATTATTTAATATTGACAAATCCAATTTCTTTTCAAAATGCAAACTTGTATAAAATAATGAGGAAAAACAATTGCTGGATTTGTTGTTGTAATTCCTATGTAGTAACATTCCAATAGGGGTCTTAGTACACAGCAACTAATGTTTTTTAACCTCAGAAGAACTTCTGTTAAGTACTAAGCAGAGAGAAGACAAGCAACTAGTTCAAGCTCATACAAAACTAGAAAGCCGAGAATAGAAATCTAGGAATAGAATCCATGGGACAGAACAACAGTTTGAATTGAGGTAGAAACTTGGCCTTTACACTTTAAAACAGGTTTACTTCTGTGGTTGCCAGGAAGAATTATTGATTTCATCTGTTTATTCATTTTAGTAAAGAAATACATCGGATTTGAAAATCCTTCACTATTTAAATTGTTGAAATATTAGACTGAGAGAAGTGTGACTGCGCGTTGGTTTTATGTAACAAGCTTTTCGTAGCCAGGGGGTGCTGTAGGGTTGGCCTCTGTGAAAAAATACCGGAAGCAATTCTCATGTCTGACTGAGCCAATTCCATCAGGCACCAAAAGCTGAGCCTATCAGAGATGTTGGTGGCACCCCTGTGATAACATCTATAACAAAGGGTAAAAAACACTGAGAAAAACCTGTGTGAGAGAGAACTGAAAAAAATATGAGAGGGAAAATCCTGCAGACACCATGGTTAGAGAAAAAGAGAGAGGGGGGAGGTATGCTAGGCTCCAGTGCAGAGGTTCCTCACTTCCAAGAGCCCATGAAAGACCACAGTCTCAGATATCCACCATGCAGCCAATAAAGGATCCCACACTATGCCATGAAGGAAACTGTGACACAGGAAGAGCTCAAAAAGTGCCTCAGTTCTGGCAGGACTTTGCAACCCACGGAGAGGAGCTCAAGCAAAAGCAGATTTTCTGGCAGGAGCTGTGTCCCATGAGGCACACACACTGGAGCAGTCTGTTTATGAAGGACTGCACACCAGTCTATGAGGGTAGGGGATAAAGAATTATGAGTGAAATTGAGCTTGGTGAGAAGGGAAGGATGAAGGGAATGTGGTTTTACTTTTATTCTTATTTTAAACTATCTTAATCTATTATTAATGGACAATATATTAAATTAATTCACACAAAATCAAGCCTATTTTGGCCATGATGGCAACTGGTGAGTAGTCTCTGTCCTTATCTTTGTCCATGAGAGTTTTTTTCATCTTAATTTCTCCCCTTATTCTACCAAGAAGGGGAAGAGAGAAAGAGGCTTGGTGGACATCTGGTGGGCAGCTGTAAGACCCTGGGCTTGCCCCACAAGCTCATTGAAGGGGTTTTACACCAAAAAGATGTAAGGCCCCAAAATCCTCCCAACAGATTTACTAAAGGGGCCTTAAGTTCTTTTATACCCTAAGGCTGAGCAGGGGGGAAACACAGTGATGTTTTTCAGGTCAAAATAACACACTTTTACTGGTCAACTTTGGAAAATAAGGGAACTTGGCGGAAGTTTAAAGCGAAGTTTAAACAACATAAAACATTGCACAAAGCACTGACTCAGCAGACTCCAACCCATCCAGGTTTAAGTTACACAAATACCAAGACAAGAAACTAGGAGAAGAGGAAGTAAATAAAGAGAGAGAAAGAGAGAAATATAGCTACCTGCTGTTTAAATCCAGTGTAGAACCAAATACCACAAATCCAAGAACAGAACCACGCATATGGGACACCTCGTGATGCTGGTTTTATTTGCTCTGGATTTCTGTGGCTACCCCCGCCGAGTGGGGTTTCCAGTCTGCCAGCCATTGGGAACCTAGGTAAAGGGCTCCTGGAGTTGTGGTGTGGGATTTCAAATGTGTTAATGGCTAATAATCATTAGGGATCTGGGTTAGGGGATCTGGGGATATGTGGAGCAGTGCTCCAGGTGTGCCAGTGACTGGCAGCTGTATCAGCGGCTCTCAAGGAGGTGGGGTGTGGAGGCAGAGCACCATTTCATCTCACCAGAACCTGATCTACCCCCTTCCATACACACAGGATTGTTTCTAGCCAGTAATAATTCTTTTCCATTCTCTCACACCAGGCAAGGTTAATTTACCAAATTTATTTCTGCTCCGGTATAAAATGTCTTAAAAACAGATATGATGTTCCTCACTGGATCTTGCAGACTTTTACTGAGATTAGGCTTATTCTTTCCTGGATTTTGTTCCCTTGAGATAAAGTGACTCATAAGTGAAATAATATGGTAACAAAATGATGGTAACAAAAACCCAATAATCTTCCCCAGCTGTAAACACTCCTGCTTAAGCTCAGGTGTTTGTGCATTACAGTTTAAAATGAACATTCTTGAGTATCACTTTGGCAGGTAAATCATGGTATTATCTATGATTACCAGCACAGTGTATTGTCTTGAAATGGTCTTCTTACAGTATTACTGATGTTGTCTTTCACAATTTTCTTGTCATTGGGCTTTGATGAAGTTCCAGCACAGGAATTTGACTGATATGAGCCAAAATCACATAATTGTTGACACTTTATGAAGATCACATCTTCTCTGGTCCTGGCAACTTACCCCCTTTTTTTTTTTTTTTTTTTTATTGAAGCCCAGAACTGGAAATAATGGTAATTGCATGTCAGGGCTGAAATAACTGGAAGAGGTCTGAGCCGAAGTATTTGTCTACTTCTGCTCAGAGCAGGAAGAAATACATTCACTCTGCTATACAAACTTTCAGGTCTTATATCTACCTGTTCCATCAAAACAGTGTACAAAGTGAAGAACTTTTCTTCCCCTAAGAAAATTAAAGCTATCTTAGGCCATAATTAATTTATTACCCAAAGAAGTACCCTGAAAACAAACAAAAACAAAAACAAAAAAAATTGCAGTAATTATTTGCTTTCTGTGTTACATTGACTTCTAAGATACTCTTGGAATATTTCTCATCACATCATTCTCCAGGTTGTGCATAAAATTTGAATCCAGCCTGTAATGATAGTCTCAAAGACAGATGTGAAAATATTTCTCATTTGCTCTGTTTGAAATGAAAATTAGACCAAAAAATTATCATGGTTTAGAAAAGGATCATTACTGTAATTGCAATGAGCCCAGTGAAAACACCAAAATATCATACAACATACTGAATTTCAGTATAGAAGTAGCATAAAATTAATCTAAACTAGACAAACTCTTACTTTTACTCATGCTGCCTTAAAATTGTTTGTATTTCCTTCAGTGTTAATGAGATTAGATTTATAAAAGCTGAGATAAACTTGGAAAGTGAAAGCAAGAGAGTAGTGTTTACTTAGATATGCTATTTATCTTCAGGGGAAAAAAGCGCACAAGAATAACAAGAATACAATAAAACATGGTGAGAAGCAATTTGGTCAGTGAGATAGTTTCATCAGATAACCAACAAGCCTGAGGACAGATGGCTTGGTCCAGATGTTTTGAGATCATTAGCTCTTCTCTGAATGTCATATGCCTGACAGCTTTTATGAAGTTAAAAGTCATTGTTATTATTACTATTATGTAAAATGTAACAATAGTTTATGCTTTATGGGACTATCACATGTTAGGAACTTCACTGGAGAGGAACAAAGTCAGTCTCTGCCCTGAGAACATACAAACTGCACGGAGCTGCTGATGTTCAATCAATGCAACAAGCAGCTTGCATCAGGCAGTAAAGACATGAGAACCAGTTGATGATGATATAGACAAGTAGTCTAGGAAGATTATCTGTGAATAAAATCTCTTAATGAACAGAAGAAAAGCTGCAGCTGATAGAACAAGAGTAAGGACTAACAAGCAGAAAGATCGCAACTGAAAAATTTAAGTTCTTTATGCAGTTATTATTTTACACACATATAGTCAGACTATGAGAACAAGCAGGAGGACAAAGAGGATGCTCAAGACGTAGTTTGAGTAGTGATATTCTCCCCATTGTTGGAGAAAAGGAATTACTTGCTATAATGGCAGTTTATGTACCTTAGTCACAATGAAGCCCTTTTTAATGAACTAAATCCAAGTATCTTAATCTTGAATGGAATACCAGTTCAATTTCAATCTGGTAATCTCAGGTTTAATCCCACCTGATATTTCTAAGCACTGAAGTCACACCACTCATATGTAAATTTTAAGTAACTATTGCCATTTTGTTGTAAAATCAGCTGGTATGCATGGCATTGCTGCTAATTATCTGAAAGATATGAGGTTTTTTAGCTGGAAAGCTCAAAGAAATATATTAATCTTGCTAGTTCAGTCTTTCAGTTTTTGCTTCCTGTACAATGTTCAGGTTTTCATGTTCCACCTCTATCCTATTCATCTTTTTTTGTGGAAAACAGAACAAGTTTTACAAGTCTTGCTCTACATTTCTTTTTAGTTTAGTTTAGTTTTGTTTTGCTAGAGTTTTCAGCCTTTATGGATGGGGAAAGCATCTCTGTCTTCCAAATGGAAGCCCCACAGCTGCTTCCTCAGCTTGATTTCTCTCTGGTTTGTTCTTTGTTTTTATTGTCACTGCTTTATGTCTGCCTCCAAAAATTTGCTACTGTCTTCATTTATGTCTCTCTTTGGGCTGTCACTTTCTGTTCCTTCAAATAGATTCTGTTCTTTGGTAAATACACCTTTCCAGTCATTCCGGAAACAATAATATCTAGTATTTATATCTTTATGTATTGACAAATATAAATTTCTCCTCTATTGATGAAGTTATCCTAGAGACTCTGACACAGTTTTATAACAAATAAAGTAAAAGATCTGACAATAAAGATCTGATCTAAAAAATTATCTCTGAAATAAAGTTGGAGTCTTGTTTCTATAGTCTGGGATTTGAAGCACCTTTATCAAGCTGAGTAAAGATGGACAAACAGCCTTTCTGTAGTGGGACCAGAAATAAGGCTTGGAGAATGGAACTGAGTGCTGTGGGAAGGTAGCCATTATCCTGCACATCTGCAGTCAAGTATTTTCATTAAAATTTTCTCCTTATTACTGGTGTTCTAACTCAACAGGGAAATACTTTGCAGTTTATTAGACTCCTGTTTTCCCTGAGAGACACAGGCTATCACAGGGCTTGTCTGTTTAATGCAGTATCAACATTTCTTCTTGGGATAAGATACCATTTTCACCGCCTCAGGTGTGCAGCATTTGAAATCAGTTCTGATTAGTGTTCTCCCTATTTCATCCAGGTTCAATTAGTGGAGGATATTGAAGCTGTGAATTACCTGTCATCCAAAGCTTCATGGTATGTTTACAAAAGCAAATGGACTGTATTATAAGAGTATTGTATATGAAAATGGAACTACTTATTAATGGGGTTTTTTTAGAACATCCTAGTACAAACATTATCTAGGAAATAAACTGTATGGTTATTTCTCCTTGCAGTTTTTGCCTTGATTTCCATCTTATCACCACTACCACCTGTGGTAATACAAAATGCCACTAGAATACAGAATATTTTCTCTGCAGCTTTGGGAGTATTTCACTGAAGAAAAATTACTTTGAGATTATGGAAAATAAGAATTTTAAGATGTCTAGTGGATTTTTTTTTTACCAAAGAGTCTGTTTAACAATCTGACTCCCCACATAGTATCTGAGTCTCCACATGATATCTAACTCTTCCTAGAAGAAAGGCAACTGCTTCATGTTTTAAAAGATGTCTGGAAAGCACTGAAATGGATGGCAATTTAAGGTTTTGTCTACAGGCAATGAGCCAGGGACTGAGACTACCTTTAAAACCCTATTTGCCTGGCTGCACAAAGTTCCATTTGAGTGCTGGGCCACCAACGTTTGTGATCAGACAGGGCAGGAAAGAAAACTGATAAATGGGTAGACTAAGTTGGGTTAGGAAGAAACCAAGCACTTGGGAGAGAGTATGTGCTTTCATTTTTATGTCTTTTTATCTCAATAGACTAAAAAAAGGAATATTCTTGATTTCTTGGAGCTATTTATGGGGTAGTATTGTCATTCATTTAAGTTACATTTAATTCCTGAATCTGCTTTTCATGTATCTGAAGCTTACTGCTGTGTTTGTTAACATACTCTATAATCAATGTCCTCAATACTCAGTATTAAAATACAAAACAGTAGTACGAATTACTACCCACTGCAGTTCTCAGCATCTATTTATGTGTGTGCAGAATATAGAATGATTCATGTGTACCTCGCTGTCAAGATATCTCATTACTGGCTGTGGAGTAAAAAGTCACACGTTGGCACTTCCCACAATACAGCTGAAACACGACGTACACCCACTTTCGTTCTTTTACAATGACTTTTTTTGTGGGCCCACGACCATAACATTAGGCTACTCTTCACTTCAAGAGGGAATATAAGCCAGCAGGTTTTATTTAATCATTTAGGTACCTAAACATGTCAATTAATACCTACTGGTATTTCAAAACCATGAAGAATCTTAAATGTCATTGACTCTTGTGGGAAACTGATTCTTAGACTCTGCAAAATTGTAGTAGGATCCTACCTACATCCTCAAGTACCTAAATGCCTTTGAAAATCTGGTGTAAGGTTTCGAAAATTACATGGCATTGTTGGTTAATGGTGTATAGTGCTGCAAATAATCCAGATGCATACAATTTTTAATGGCTTGGATTTATTTTCTTTGCACTTATGCATTACTAATAAAACTACAGGATAAAGAGGTATGACAAGATATTTTTCCTTCAGCAGGAAAAATAGATACTCTGAGATTATCCTGTATGCTAAATACATCTACACAGTCTTTTATTAGTTTCAGTACACTTATGAAAATTTGTCCTTTATCTTTCTAAATAAAATAAATTTATTATTGCTTATTTGATTTTCAAATGTTCACATTTTCAAGTAAAGGAAGAAGGATACTTTAATGATATAATACTTAACTATAGAAATTATTGTTTCTCAGAAAATTATTGCTATTGTGATTTATACTGCAAGAATGTTTTTGGGGTTTTTATATTGGAAGATGAAGGATGGTGAAGTATCTACATTTGAAAACCAATTACTCCCCAGTGATGAATGAAAATTCCCACCAATAAGAGCATGAATGTCTGTCAGGAACCTAATAACTGGAGTTTGCTACCTCATCCAGTGTCTGTAAACCTGTAGATGATGTGGAAGTTTGACTTCTTCAAGTCTTTTTTCCTTACTAGATATAAAAGAAGATTAACCCTGAAGCATTATCTCCAAAGAATTCCTGATTAACTCTTTCTTTATTATTACAGAAATAGTACATGTAATAAGCTGCAGAAAAAAATCTGTTCTAACATTCTAGGGAATACATAGAGCATATTTGATTACTTTGCTACATCTGATTTGAGACTTTACTAGCAACAGACACCAGACTTGCTATGTATTTAAATGGTAAATCCTTGTTTTAGTTTAAAGCTTTTTGGGGGGGAGAAGGCAGGTATTAAAAAATTACTTTGCAACAAATTTGGCCAGCAACAGGTAGCTTTCAAAGAAGCATTTTTCTAAAACAGTATTAATCATAATAAGCTTATTTGGGTGGGTTTTTTAATATTTTACATATTTTTTTTCATGAGAAAAGTAATGCATATTTTTATGTGCATTTATGTGCTTATGTGGTCTTGATAATGATTAAGTAAATGCGTAAAGAAAACAAATCATCATATATTTAATTTTTTTTATGGCACTAAATTCACTGACCTGCTCCCTGTTTAGGATACAGGTCAAGTCTTACATTCCATTCCTATCAGAAAGGCAGACAGGACGTTCAATCATGGTATTCATGAATTCTTCTGGTTGCTTTAATTGGTATTTGAACAGTTGAAGCGCAACATAGAAATATTATTTAAGCAATATCAATACTTGGAGATGACATTATTGGTTGTCATTATAATAATATTTTCACATTGTCTGCATAATGGTGAATTTCAGTTTTCATCAAGACTCCTGTAGTGCACTAA
>VWZG01004350.1:121-15535 GCA_013396735.1 Grallaria varia | reverse complement strand
AAAAAAAAAAAAAGAACAGGAATTGGTTGTTTTTTCACCCCAAAAGGGTCTCTTAACCCGTGATAAAAAGAAATTAGAGTGGTTTGAAGGCTTTTTTCTTTACAAGTGTACATTTGCTTTTACTTCTCTCCTTGTTATATTCCAGCTGTTTACAAATTCTTTACCCAGTCAAGATTTTTAGAGAAGGGGGTTGCTTTGCTTTGTTTTGTTTTCTTTATCTTTGTTTACATGAAAATTAATGGCGAGCAGACTGCTCTTCAAATTCATGATTCCTTCAGCTCATTTAAAGAGCAGCATGTGCCTAATTCTGACCACCTACATTATACATCAATTCCTTCTATCAGTCCTCCACACTAACTGAGTGTATTTCAAACACTAGAGCCTAAAACAGAAACATGAGATACACACATTTGCATGTTTAGTCATACAGATATGTGCTTTCTTTTTTCCAGCCTTCTGGAATGTTTTTATGTAACAGGAATAAAATCCGATGGTTTTGAATTGTTATTCCTTAAGCATGTGGCTTAATACTAATGATGTTTTAGTATTTAGTGTTCTTCCCAGAAAAGAGCCACTAGAATTTTTTTTTTTTTTTGCTTTTGATTAAAAACCAGGACAGATTTCAGCTTTTATAGAAGAAAGCTAAGTTCGCAATACTGGCTTTTAGATTTGATGTATGCTAATATATGAAGTACACTTTTTTTTTTTCTAGAAAGACAAAACTTGAGTGAGGGAAATAACAGAAATCTCATACTATGCAGAATTTAAAGAGCTAATGAGTTTTTTTTCTATTCTAATTTAGAATAGAAAGTCTGAGAATCTGAAAAAAATACATAAATTCCTTTCTCCCTGTAAGGAATATTTTATTCAAATCAATTTTAATTTTCTTTTGTATTTATGAAATAAAAAGAAAATCAGATAGTTTTATTTTTAATGTTCTGAAAAAAGGAAACTCTTATCTTCCTGGAATGTATCTTTTTGTTTTTCCTTAAAACTTACTTATTTTCTTCAATTGATTTTGTTTTTTAAAAGATTTTGAGGCATTTAAACTTCATTTTTCCTAAGGGAAATGGGCTTTTTTCATACAAATTTAAACTATATCTTCTGAATAACCAGTATAAAACATTTGCAGTACTGAAAAGACTAGATTATTTTAAAAAAATAAAAATAGACTGAAGATCAAATAAAATAATTTTCACAAGAATTTTGATTTAGTTTCTAATTTGCCAGAACTAAGATTAACATTCTCTTACATGATGACATAAATCAAAGCACAACTTTCAAACTCTTGTCTTGGCATAATAGCACTACTATTCAACATATTTGGAGTAAATTCGAGAAAGAAGCCATTTAACAATAATTGCAAAATGACAAAACAGTCTTCTATATTCACAAAGAATGTTAAAAATGAAAATTCATTATTATGAAAATCAGAGCAACTCCTTCTTAGTATAAGCAAGTAATTAAAAATAAAGATCAGCTAAATCAGTATATAATCTTACTTAGCATTTATAGTTCGAAGCTTTGAGGTAACAGGAGAGGATACGTGAAGAATCCATTTGAGGAAAAAACTCTAAGTAACTTAAAGAAAAATGGATTGTGCCAACTGCAGCAACCAATCACAAAATATTCTTTCCTGATAACCAAAAGAAGGG
Source organism: Grallaria varia (assembly GCA_013396735.1). NCBI lineage: Eukaryota > Metazoa > Chordata > Aves > Passeriformes > Formicariidae > Grallaria > Grallaria varia. The sequence goes on along the minus strand of VWZG01004350.1, from coordinate 13,880 downwards.
AAAAATAAATAGAAAACATTCCTAAGTTAAAGCCTAGGGTAAAGTAGACTTTAGGTGCATGAAGTGAGACAGAATTTATCCTAACTGACACTGTATTTACATGTTTCGCATTTGAAAAGCAAATGGTGCTGTATTCATTAAGTGGGATTAAATACCTGTCACAATTTTCAATAGCGTGATATTGTTCTGATAGTCAGGGAAATTAGAAGCGCCTGACTTCAAAACTCAAAAATATATCTGCTTATGTGTTTCATTTCCACACCCTCATCAGATTAAACCTCTGAATAGGCAAAGATTTTGAATAAGAAACACACTAGTTTTTTTCTACCTTTAAAAAGCTACTGCAGAAAGGCCTGTTAGTTTTGCAGTAATAAAAAGCAGTCACCTCACTGCACACCCATGTGCTGTAGTTGCTCTGTATACACCATTAAATTGGGAAGCTTTGACAAAGGTCTAAGAAAAACTGAATATTAAAAGCCATTGTTTACCTTCCTCATCATTTTTATTTTAACAGTGTATTGGAATTTCAGAAAATAATATACTAGAGCCACAGTTTGAGATAGATTTTTCTGATATACATCTAAACTTGATTCAAAATTCTCAACTGGAACAGGAAAAGTGATTTTTCTGTAGTATGCTGATGTCATGGTTACTTCTTTTTAGTTCCTATGGGGTTGTTCTTAAGTGAGTTCATCTAAAGTTTTCACTTTAGCGGTCTGTGCTGGGTTACCCTGGCTGGATGCCAGGTGCCCACCAAAGCCTCTCTATCACTTCCCTCAGCAACTGGACAGGGGAGAGAAAATATAATGAAAGACTTATGAGTTGAGATAAGGACAGAGATCACTCAGTGAGTACCATCATGTGCAAAAGACAGCTTGGGGAAATTAATTGAATTTATTACCAATCAGAATCAGAGTAGGATAATGAGAAGCAAAAGAAATCTTAAAAACTACTTCCCTCCTTCCCAGACTCTAACTGCTCCCCTGCATCGGTCCAGATGGGAATGGGGGCTATGGTCAGCTCATCATGTGTTCTTTCTGCTGCTCCTTCCTCCTTGGAGAGAATAGTCCTTCCCCTGCTCTAGTGTTGGGTCCCTCCTACAGGAGAGAGTCCCCCAGGGACCTCTTCAACGTGAGTCCTTCCCACAGGTTACAGCTCTTCACAAACTGCTCCAATGTGGATCTTTTCCCACAGGATGCAGTCCTTCAGGACCAGGCTGCTCAAGTATGGGATCCCATAGGGTCACAAGTCCTGCCAGCAAACCTGCTCCAGGTTGGGCTCATCTTTCTATGGGTCTGCAGGTCCCTGCCAGGAGCCTGCTCCAGCACAGGCCTCTCATGGGGTTACAGTCTTTTTTCAGGCATCCACCTCCTCTGGCATGGGTCTCCTCCACAGGCTGCAGGTGGATCTCTGCACCACTGTGGACCTCCATGAACTTCAGAAGGACAGCTGCTTCACCATGGTCTTCATCATGGGCTGCAGAGGAATCTCTGCTCTGGTGCCTGGAGCACCACCACTCCCTTGTTCTTCTATGACCTTGGTGTCTGTACAGTTGTTTTGCTCACATATTCTCATTCCTCTCTCCTCTTAATTTTTTTTCTCTTTTGGCTGGAAATACAGCTTTTTTCTTGATTAAAAATACATTTCTTGACTGTAATAAAATACAATTTCTGTTGAAAGGCAAAGGATAAAGTCCACCAGCTGTAACAGTCTGGAATTTGCCAAATCTCTACCTGGAAAAGATGTCTAGAGAAAGAATTTCAGTGTAACCATTTCATTCTGGAGATTAAAGCTATACACTGCATAAGAAATTACACCTGTGATCTAAAAATTGCTTTGTTTTAAATATTTTGCTCTAATTAATTGGGCTGAAAACAAATGAACAAAAAGGGCAGAATCGTTTTTCCTCTAAATGTGTGATGCAGTGGTTCAGATCAGGATCGTGGTGGTGATCTGCCTCCATAATGCAACATTTAACTGAAGTGATTCAGTTCTTTTTTTAGTCAATAGTGCTCTTGAGACACATTTCATCAGGAGGTTTTCATTGTGACTTCAGATAGATGAAAGTAATGATACAAAAGACCTCTTCATAGCATAGTCTTGAGTTATCTTCCTATGCTGCAGGAACCTGAAAGCCAAGTTATGCAGAACCTAGTGTATTGTGTCAGGGGGATTATGCAAATATTTGCTTAATAGCTATGTGCCACGCAGGTTTTGTAAATATTTGTTTGAATTTTCAATGTGACTTGGCTGTGTACCCTCTCAGCTGTAAAAACTTGTTTCAACAAAATATTTGTGTGAACTTTGCAAACCAAAAGCCTGTTGTGCAGCTCAACGTCACACTTTTTTTTGGCCAGCGCCATAGTTAAGAAATACGGCATTGCCTGGAACAAGGTTTGTCTTGCAATTCTTTGAGTATTTCTGAAAAAATCTCCAGCTGTGCTGGAAATGTTACTGACACAAAGGTAGGGTGTCTTTTAAAAATAAACATGAGAAAAAATGTGAGATCTCAGACAAGTTGTTTTACATGACATTAGTGCTGTCATTATGGAAATTAGAATTATGCACAATTTTACTTAAAATTCTTAGATTATAAATTGTAATAGTTTGGGACAATCTTTTGTCTGGTGTTCATACATCACCTGGCACAATATAGAACCTGCTTCTTCCATCAACCCTTAAATACTCAGAAACAAGTATTACATGGGGGTGTAAACATTCGAAACACTCTGATTCATTTTGGTTTTGCAAAATAAATCCAAAACACATAGAATCTCATTTCCTGGGACACTTTTCAAGCAGTTCCTTGTATTTGGATATTAGCAAAAGCTGCTGATTGAGGCAACTGAGGATATTCAGCACACCAAGAAGACTGAACTGATTTGAGGTATCCAAGACACATCAATTACCTGAGTAAGCTCAGAGATGTCTTACTATTTCTTCCATGATTTTTAAGAAACTACTGAATGGAAGAGTCAACCAGTTGAATGGCCATGTATGTACATTATTCATATGTTCAGAATAATAGAATCTGTGAAAATTTAACTTCCTTAACCTTGCAAATTATCTGACTACAGGTTATGAATTTTACAAATATATTTTTCCATTTACAGTTCTTCAGTAAATAGCTTGTGTCAATAAATTTTAACTCACGATTCATTCATGAGCTTATCATTGAGAATATTCATTATTTATGTTATACAATTTGTCCTGTAAATTACATGGCATTATTTATATTCCCTGAATAGGAGATTTATAAATAGATTTATAAATAAAATTAATTGCAGATAATCTGCGAACTTTACTAGTTGTTCAAGTCTGTCACCCAAACAATAAGAACAACCTGGAAATTGCTCTACTGATCCTCACAATTCCAATAAAATTGATGTTGCCTTTGTTGCTGATTTTTATATTTAGAAATGTCAAAAATGAACATTTATGTGTTGGAATATACGTAAATTATTGAATGGAATAAATTACAAATAAAATTGCCTGAGGTATTGGGAGCTCTATTTTCATGGAAGGAATAAAGTGGTTCTTGCATTGAGGGATGTGCAGACATTTTAGGGGAGAAATACAGGGTAATTTGAGTCAGGCTTAAGATTTTCAGGGCCATTATTGTGTTTACAAGAACAGACATATTTCTCCTCTTGGCTCACTTTGAGAAAGAAGACACTTGTTTTAAAAGTGTGAAACATTTTACAAAGAGAAGTAATGTGAAGTGAACGGGGCCAAAATTATTGGGGGCTAGGAAGATAAAAATCACACAGCAACAAAACCACATTATTGTTCTTTTCAATGTTACCTAATCTGTGAGCAGTAACAAGCAGTGTGCAGAACAGCACGATACAACCCAAAAGACACTGGTCCTGGGGATAGAGCAATGTCCCTGAAACAATGAGAGGAGGTGGCACAGCTGTAACATTTCCCTCTGAGTTGCATTTTACAGAGGTATTTAGAGCAGCAGTGGCATCTGGGCCCTCCAGCTTAACTGCACAACACAGTAGNAAAAAAAAAAAAAAGCCAGAAATGGGAAGCAATGTACTTGTTTGGAATCCCACATCTGCCTGTCACTTAAATACCACTGAAAGAACCAAGAGCCCATTTCTTTGGGATTTCTTTAAATAATAAAAACAGCCTAAATACCTCGCTATGAACAAAACATAAAGTTTTCATTTAATTATTTTTCTGACAAAACAGACTAATGAAACAACACAACCAATTTACTTCGGGGATCTGTGTTATTGAAATTACTTTGTGTGCAGGGGAAAGCCATGGCATGAGCTGACCTCTGTATATGGGGAAGCAAGCTAGAAGCCATGAAGCTCCGTGGAGCGGTGTCCTCCATGACGAGGGGTGCAGCCCTGCAGTGCCCAAACAAAAGCAGTGAAGCAGGCATAGTGACAGTAACCAGTAACCTACAAAATGTGACAGACTTAGAACCAGAGATTACATGTGGCACCTGAGCTGAAGTGCAGAGGATGCATGGGCAGAGGTCCCAGATAAGCTTCTCACTGCATTTTTCCACAACTTAACTCTTTTCCCAGAGTTCTCGTCCAAGGTTACAGATAGATGCTCTCTATTGACCGTGGAGGCTACAGGCAGGTCACGGCAGTGAACTGAGGACTCTGATAGGCACAACCATCCAGGCTTTTCCTTAGATCTCGCTGTGATTTTGGTGTTTGTTTTTTAAATCAATCTTTTTACTGACTTCTAAAGGAGATGGGTAAAATATTTCAATATTTCATTGCCTTGGTGCAGTCCTTGCAAGTTCCTTCAATGGTGATTCTTTTACTACGTTTTGGGGACTGCTGAGTAAACTCAATTTGCTTTCTGCCCACCTGGCCCAGACTGTAGAAAAGGAAGTTAACTCCATCAGAAATATGGTGAAAAAGAGAAATTTTCTTGCTGAGAGGTGACAGCCAGGCAAGAAGAAAAAACTCAAGAAGCAAAGCCCTTCTATTAATTATGATCATGGCAAATACTCTGCATGAATATGGGCAGACGCTGGGATGAGAGATAAGGGGAGCATTGCACTCCTCAGGCTGTACACAGCGCCCAAACTACTGGAGTAAACAGCTCCTTCCCAAACACGGGAATCAGCTCTGCCCATGCCCTGCTTTGTTCCAGCTACAGAATGTGTTGAATGATGAAGCTGGGTTTTGACAGGATTAATCTTTCCCCTCACCAATTTAATGCCTGGTTTTGGGAAAGCACTGGTAAGTAATTATGTGGTGTCTTATGACAGCCAAATATTTTGCCATGATATTCTACCCCTGTCATTGCGTACTGAACTTCGATTCCCTTACAGAGAAGAATTACGTACTACTTTTATTAGACAATAGGAGTGGTTGGGGGAAAAAAAGGTCAAAGAAGTATGGGTGATGCAGCAAAACTCTACATGTTTTCTGCACCTCTGAATATATTATTTTCTTTGTGCCAGGAGCTATGAAGATAAAACACCTCTGCTAGCCACTAAATATTCTGTATTAATAAGAAAAACTCTCATCATGAAGGAATATTAAATGCTATAGACATGTTGATTAAAAGCATGTTTGGTTATTGGAAAGTTGATCACAAGTACGAACAAAAAAAAAAAAAAAAAGGACAAAATAAACCTCAGTACTGAGTAAAGAAATTAAAGGATATTTGCATATTTTTCCAGTTATCAATCCTAAACAGAGGTAATTGTATTAGAGGTCAGTGTGGTAGAATAATAATGCCAAAGTTACTATTTAAATAATACTTTAAAAAGCAACAAAGCACAGGCAAATTAAAATCATGATTGTACAAGAAAGCAAACACAAAAAGTCAAACTGAAGCAAAAAAACCAGTCAGACTGAAGAAAATATTTCAGCTTAATGTGTTCAGTGAAGATGACTGTAATTGGTTTCAAAAGGTTCTACAAATTTTGCTTTTAGGGCATCATTTTTCATTTGATAACTGTGAAACAGTTGTATGCCACAGTCCACTGCTGAACCTCTGAGGGCCAGATCCAACTTACCTTCTGGGTGTCAAGAATTAGGGGCTTCAGCCTTTTTCTAGTTATGGATGCAAATGTGAGCAAGGAATTCATAGGTTCTGAAGATTATTTGGAATTACAGGGACCTTCACAGCGAATGGTGTTAAGTTCTGCGTTTGAAAATTTGAATCTGCCACGGAAGCTGTCTATTTCTTTCCACTGAATACATAGGATACCTGGGATGACCACTCTGCTACCTTGCTTAAGCTTAGGCACAAGTAGGTCATGAGGAAAAGCTGACCCACAGGGAAACAACAGGGATGTAATCAATCTAATAATTCAACCCCGCCTGGGTTTATTTCAGTTGTTAGGAAATCCACTTGGGATCTTCAGTCCAGAAATCCTGAAGCAAAGGCAGGTAGTAGCATGAGCTTTCTTTAAGCAAGCAGTGTAAGAATAATTTCTGTCTTGTAAAATATGACTGCTCTTTTTCTGCTTAATAACCTAGCTACTGCAGTGTTCTGCTACAGCGTGAGATAAACCAGTTCAACTGCTTGAAAAAATACCTTGGATAAACCATCAGTATTGTCCTGGAAACCAGGACCACAACAGAGACTTCTGTCACAAGTCAGTGAATATCCTGAAGGTTAAGCTGCTATTTGCTCTCTCTAGTTAATTTACAAACAGCGACCATTTTGAGATGATGAGCAGAATTATTTTTTTCCCTTTAAAAACTCAATGTCTTTCCCTTGGGTTTGACCACTCTTACTAAGAACCAAGCTGTGCCTGTATTACTTACTGGATAAAAAAGCAATGCTTTTGGGTTTCCGTGCACACTCATAGTAATGAATCCCACAGTGCTTCTTGCAGCTGCAGTGTGGTGCTGCATGGGGATAATGAAACCTCCATTTTGCTCTCCCTTGGAAGAAAGCCCAGGCATGCAGCTTGGAGACTGTGGGACATGCTGCAAAATGCACTTATGTTGTAATACAGGCACAGTCTTATAGGTTTAAGCACTTGTTATACCTGCATTGCATAACTGAGACAAAACTGACAGATATGAAAATAATATGACGGGTAGAGAATCCGAGAGCTTATAACTCAAATTTTTTTTGAACTACAGTTTTTTATTCTGTAAGAATTATTTTTAAAGTGTCATCAGGTTTTGTGGTGTTTTTTGCTTGGGTTTTGGTTGGTTGGTTAGATTTGTTTCTTTTTTTAATCTCCTTTGTCCTACTATACATTATACAACTCAGCATTAAGGTTCAATTTAACAACTGCTTAACTGTATATGCAGATGCATCCAAAAGCATCAGAGAGTTTGAAAATAATGGTCTGATAAGTATTTTGGACTAAACAGCAATAGAATACCTGCATAAATGCAAGATGCCATATGCTTAGAAGTCAAAGTAAAGAATTTGATTCCCCTACCAAGCTGAAAGATAATTATGTTCTTCATTAATCATGATTAGTTAATTCTTTCTAAAAATTGCTTTGAGGTTTAGGTTAAGAAATTTTCCTTAGACTAGAGCACCTGTTATAAACAACTGGAATGAAATGAGATTTTCAGACTATTTTAATGTTTTAATTTTTTTTTAAATTAAGACAAATGGGAAACTCTTGAGGAGACCTAAATGATATCTTGAATTATGAGAAGGAAGTGATAGCAAAGTAGGAAAAAATATTCTCAGTATGGATAATTTAGACATTAGAGACCACAATTTAAACACAGAGAAAGATAGCACACAAAGAGTTCAAGCAGAGAATTTCACTTAGTGCAGTTGCCAAGTAAAGCCATCAAAGCAAATAGCTCAAATGAGTTTAAGAGAGAACTCTGCATGCCTGTGCAGGGAGGGAATCAAAGGATATAGTTACTAAGCAAGAAAACGGGTGTGAGATAAACTTAAAGGGAATGGTTTATTGGGTCAGGTGTCCTTTTCTCTCTCCGGCAGTGTCTTGTGTCCTTGTTTCTTAATCTTTCATAAAAGAAGGATTGAAAAAAGTCATAAGGAAAAACCTTGTGAAGACTATAATTAAAATGTACTGCAAATGTTTTAATCTGACTGACTTGTGTTTTGATATGGGGTTTTTACATTAATTAGAGAGACTATAAAGGCTGTGACAACCATTTCATCAAAGACAAAGGCTTAAAGAACAGCCAAAGACTGAGAGATTCCTTCTTAATGAAAACATCTTCAATACATGAACTAAGAAAATTTTAAAACTGTGGGTTTGAAGAAAGAAAACTACATAGCTGTGAAAGGTGGAACATAAAACCTATATTTTGGAGAAATTGCCCTAAACCATATAAATCAGGGTAAAGCCTATCAGAATTCAGTCTACTTGAATACCAGGCATAGGTTGCAATACGAGACATAGTACATCAGCATGTTATTTTTAATTTGCATATTATAATTACCTTTCCAATTGTCTTTTGGGAGATAAAAACACAGCTATTAACAAAACTTCAGTGTATCAGAGGTCGTAGATTAAATAAATTTGTTCTATGATATTCCCTAGCAATCTTTTCCCAAAAATGGCAAAAGCATAAATATGCTTCATTAAACAAAAAGAACAGGAAACATCTGAGATTTAAAATATTAGTGCTTAAAGAGTATTTTGTACTAACAATCATTTTAAAGATTTGCTGTCAAAAGTAAAACTGCATTTTTATTTAACAGTTTGATAGCATTCTTCCTTACACTATTTGGGCTGCTATAAACTGTAGTTTAGTGCTTACCCACAAAATGCATTGGAAACAACTTGGTAAACCTTAGAATGACTTCACAAAGGATAAGCTGTGGCCATCAGTCCTAAAATCAATGTTTTTCATGTAATAAGATGGAAGTGGGATACTCTGAATTGCTGAGGATCATGAGTGGTCATTTCCTAGGGTGAAGCAACTGCGAGCCAGGATCTATCTTTAGCTCATGAGATCATTTATAATCTTTCACATCACCTGCTTTAGCCTCGCAGACCAGAGGTACAAGATTGGAATTAAATGTATAACAAGGGCCCTCAGGATTTGCAAAGATTTTCTGAACTATACGCAGCTTTTTGTGTCTCCCGCGTTGAGTTTTAGCAGTTGCAGGGAACAGACCACCTGGCTGTGTGTCTTCCTTGCTGAAGAGCTTGAATGTGTGTGTGTGTGCAGAGTATAATTCTTTCCTGTTTTCAAAGTACTGAATTTCAGAATATTGTTCTTTATTATCTCTAACTTAGAAGAGAAAAATAACCTGGACCCCAGGTTATTGGGTGCTTTTTTTTCCTTTTTCTTTCCTTTCTTCCTAGTAATAGTGTATCATTTGCAGAAGACTACTACTATAGAAATTTTTTTATCTTAGTGAATGAAAACTGAAGCTGGTTAATTACCAAGATATTTGGGATGGGGTTTTTTCCCCCTGATTTTGTTCTTGGGATCTGCATACAGTAGTAAGAAAGCCATGCAGGAGACTGAGGTGCTGATATTGATTGTTGACTAGTGAGACAATTTTTAAGTACATTACTCTTTATTGAGTCTAGCTAATTTTATGGTTCAGTCTTACTAAAGATGTTCAGAAAAATGGGGATTTTTTGCATTTTACTTTTCCTCAGGACTTCAAAATTCTTCAAGGAAAACAGAGCATCAGGTTTTCCCAAATGTAGCCCCAGTCCACTTGACTGAAAGCCTTCAATGTTGATATTGAAGATTGCGCTGTTAAAAAGCAGCACTGGTGAACTGGAAGAAAATAACTACTGATAACTTACTGACTTTCCATTTTTGTCTTTGTCAAAATTAGTATCTGCAGACTCGTTTATGGCATGGGTTTTTTTTCTAACAGAAAATACGACCAACTTTATCATACAGACAAGATGTGGTGAATCATACTATGGTAATTTAAGACAGTAACTTATGATGCATGCAAAAGAGAAGAAGAAAAGAAGACTTGAAGCACTCCAGTCACTGTCTAGTGTAATCACTTCAGCTGCCAGCAATGGTACCTTGTGCTGCTATGCCAGAATGAAGCAGATGAAACATGCTCACAAACTGCCTTTTGCCAGCTCTGCTATCAGGGTTAAACACAGGAGGCAGGCAGCAGAGCAGCGGTAATAGCTAAAGTAGCTGCAGAGATCTGCTTTACCAAGCATGAGCAAGCCTTTAGCTCACAACCAGGCTGTGTATTTTTGCTGTTGGAGGCCTGTAACTCTGCCTGCAATAACTGATGAATAGACAGCAGAAATATACTTTTCTAATTAACTTCTTGGTGGAAGAGTAGAATGAGACCACAGCATTTTGCTTATTTTCATTTTGGATTTGAGATAGGTTTGAAACTATGCTTCTATACATACTATTAATGAGTGAGGTACCAATTCCCTGTGCTGCCTAAAAGTCCTCTAATCCACATAATCAGATCTTTGGTAAATTTAATTTATATCATGAGGGTCCTTGAATTTCACATGTGCATATTAAAAAGTACAGTTTGTTACTTGCTCTTAAATCTCACACAGAGAGAAACACTGGGTAAAATCTAACCAGATAAGTAGAAGAAAATATATATTTTTGTCAGCAAAGAGATTAATCTTCACATTTTTTTCTCTAAAATAAGCTCTGTAGTTTAAATGCCAAATAAAAATATACATGAATATCTTAGAATTTGCTTTGCACTCTCCCTGGAAAACTCAGATTTCTTTCACATTTTTATGGGTTTGTCTTTAAATTTAAAACATAGGTCTTTTTTCATCTGTTTTGTTTCATAATTTCCTTCTCTTTGAGTGTCCGTCTCATAGACACGATGTGAATAAACATTTTCACTCAGGTTTTTAAGGGCAATATGTAGAGATATGCAGGCAGGTCTGTGTTGTAAATTGTAATTTTGAGGCTTTATGATGTTACATCTTCAGCCCAAAGAGGCTAGTTGAAGTCATATTGAGTTCCTAACACCAATGCCAATAACATTAAGGAAAAATACTTTTTCAGTTTACACTGTAAACGTATATGATATCTCTAAAGAAAAAGGTCAGTTTTCATTTCATTGTTCTTCCAAGTTCATGTTATTTGTTACTGTTGATAACACTCTAAAGATGCTTTGAATCCTTCTGACTGATTTTCTTTGACAACACATTCAAAGCTCAGACAAGCTGATTCAATTAAAATAAGATCTGAAGTTGTCAGTATTGGAAGAAGTTGAATAGTCTTTTTTATGTAATTAATCGTACATCTGAAGCACACAGTGAAACAGCCTGCAAAAAAAGCACTTTTCTTTTTCTTTAATATAATTGTTTTTCTGAGAAGAACATTCTGCACAGTTCCATGAGGTTCAGCACCTCCAAGGAAATGTATCAACAAGACATATATTCTCTTTAGGTTTGATCTTTTGGTGATGTTTTATACCTAACAGTAAACAACTCTGTTTTTTGTCCTGTAAATATTAGTCGTAGCAATTTGAAATCATCCCTCATTGTGGAGTCTGTAATGCTATATCACTAACTACCTCTCCTGTTCTTATACTACCACTACACAGTGGATGACTGAATCAAAAAAAAAAAGTTGAAAGAGCAAAGTGAAAATACACCTTTCTAAAAATATTGGATACATGCTGTCTTTCTTCTTCTCACTATTATTCAAGACATGGGATACCACACATCCCACTTGAGCATCAATGGGACTAATAACATAGTTAATATGATGAGAAGTACTCCTGAAAAACATAGGAGAGAGCATCTGCAGGCTCCAGGCAGTCCAATATCAATCAGCGCTGTCTTCACCAGCAAGTACCGTGGCACATTTGTACAATGATACAGTGGCACTAAAGATCCAAGACCTGCAGGTTTGGTTTGGGAGGGTTCGTTGAGACAGCCTCTAGACCAGTTTCTTGCACTGGACATGTGTCAGCAGCTGCAGCTTGCTACAGCTTGCCCAGCTTGCACAGCTTCCAGTTAGTTTAAGCAGAAGTGAATGCAGTTTGTGTGCTTAAATAAGTACATGGGATATGAACCAAACCAGCTAGGGGACCTTTTCATGTTTACGGTGCTGCTTCACATGAAAATGTTAATGTCCCTTAAAAGTGCTGAGTGCTGTGAGGCAAGCTGATGAACCTTGTGGGGTAATGTTCCTGACAGGATGGGATACAGGTGTTCAGGCTGGGTTGCATCAAAGGTTTGATTAACATAGTGTTGTGCCTGTGAAAGACACCACAGGAATTATAGTTCCTTGCATTTCACTGCCTGCAGTGGACATTTGTACCATAAAAGTCTCTAATTGCTTTCTGGCCTGCAGTAAACTCTTGGTATTCACAGTAGCCCGTGCCACTGAATTTCTGAGTTAGAGTGTTGGGTGAACTCACGACATCATTTTTATTTTAAACTTGTCATGCAGTGATGATTTCTTCTGAAGCTTCCTGGATAATAACCAGTCAACAGTCCCTTTTTCAGGCCTTGTCATGGTTCCATGGATCCCTACTATGTTCCCTTTCAGCTGTCTGACTTTCAAATTAAAAGAACCCAGTCTGTTCACTAGTCTCTTGTTGTACAAAAGCCAGCTGGTAACACTGATTTACCTTTGACATCCTTCTCTGAATGTTTTTCATTTCTCTGTATCCTTCTTGTATTAGGGAGATTGGATCTACCCTTAGCAGTGACTATTCATGAAGACTTATACTTTCTAGCTGGTCCTTTGCTAGTACTGTAGGAGTCCCTAACATTCAATATTCTCCTTTGACTGCAATTACTCATTCAGCCAATGCTACCATGGAGCCGTTTGTTTTAAACCCTGAGCATTCATGTTGTGTCTTAACCTTGTCAGATGCCCATACCATATATGTAAGGTTAGAATTTTTTTTCTACATGGACAGGCTTTTATATTTAGTAAAATTGCGCTTCATCAGCCATTTTTTTCACCCAGATATTCTATTCAGTGTAACAAAATGGTTGACAATCATTTCCAGTTCTTAGTGCCCTTGTGTTGGCACCAATAAATGCAGCAGTTGTTCATGCCACCTGAACCTCACAAGTCAGAACCTGACTTGAGCCTTACTCAAAGAAGATATTGCATAAATGTGTGACTTCAATTAAGTTTCAGCAAAACCCATGTTAATTATTCATACTGTTATTTTATACATTTTCTAAAAAAACTTTGTTAATGTTAGGTGTACAATTTTTCTAGACATCCTTTAGTTAGGATGGGATGGAACAGTGAGAACACTATCTTAAGAGTCTTTCTCTAGATCAGCTTTCTCTTTATAAATTACAAGCTCAGCCACTTTTACTGCATTTTGTCATTGTTATTTCTTCCAGCCTAAGTTCCTCTGAGAGAGAAATTAGAAGGGTAGATTCACAGCAATAGCTGCACAAATCAAAGTCCTTCAGTTCTGACAGTTCTAGGGGATGAACTTAATGCACATTGAACTACATCATTAAATGTTGTAAATGAGCATGTCTATATTGAAAGCAAAGGAGATGCGTCTGACACCATAAGACTGTCTGACTCATATTGATGACATGTCAAATGTCACAGGACTCAGTGAGAAAATAGCTTCCCTTGAATATGCTTTAGAGAATAAGGTAACTAAAAATGTAAATTCATTTAAAAATACTTTTGGGAAATGTCAGTTTCCAGTTGCTTGTGAGGTAGTTGTCAACTCTGAGTCATAAATGAGTAAAATATAGAAACAATCATAGATACATTTTTTCATTTATTTGGACACTAGTTCTATGGGAAGCCAAAGTGTACGGATTGTGATTGGTTCCTGAGAAAGGATGTAGCATTAATAATCCAGAGCATCATGACAACTCAGCTTTCAGGACTTTCAGAATAATCTA
>VWZG01004349.1:386867-439853 GCA_013396735.1 Grallaria varia | reverse complement strand
AAGCCTAGCCATGATGATGAGGTCCTGTAAACCTCTGCATTCTGAGTTTCTCCAAAACATCTATGCAGGCAGTCCTTTTCAAGCTTTATTTCAGCTACCTTGGTGGCTTTGAACTTAAGCAAGGTCTTAACTCACCTGCCTTCAGGAAATGTCCTTTCTCTCACTTTTGAGGCATTGTTTTCTGTGTGCTGTAGTTTGTGTCTGGCTGCTTGAACTGCAGGTCTGAGCTCTTTCCATGACTGCCACTTTTGTTTTGCCTCCCTGCTTATGCAAGCCTTCTTTTTTTGGACCATGTGATGGGAGCATCATCCCGTGGCAAAGAACAACCTTCATCTTGTTCCAGGAGGTATATCCAATTTCATCCTGAAGGGGCATATGACAAACAAAACCAGAGAAAAAAACATATGCTCTGTTGCATCAATCAATCATCTTTGGCCCCTAGCCACATATTCAGCATGTTAATCCTTCTAAGATGTAAGAGACGCAAGTGTTTCCTTCTACTGTTTAGCCTGAGTGTGTGAAGGCTGAATCTTTCATGTGAAGTCCCAATGTTCTGAAGCTTATGCTGTTCAGTGTGAACTCTACAAGACCCTTGAGCATTATTTTGTATTTCTGGAGTAGTTTTTCACTCCTCAGCTTCCCTTTGAAAATGGCCTGTAATATTAGGCTTTTATTTAAATTTTTGATTTATGTTTCTTGGCTTTGTCTACTTTTACGAAAGTGTGCCTCAATTAATTTTGCTGCCTTTGTAAGCACTTTTCTAACATGTCTGTTCTTCTCTCTGAAGTTCCATTGTTTCATGTTGGCTATATATCAATTTTCTTGATCTTGCTTTTAGGGCAAGGTGCTCTTGTTAGCATGCAGATAATTTTAGAGTTGTTGTCCAGTTTAAAGGTCCATGACTTTCTTAGTCTGCATTGTACTTTGTAGACAAAGTGAATACTGTGAGTGTTGACCGTTTTGGACATGGTCTAATGTATGTAAATTATGGGGTAGCTCAGTTTAGGAAGTGATCTGGTCTACCCCTTGCTAAAAATTGTATTTTTGGTATTCTCAGCATTTATATATTTATTTTTTGCCACGGAGTTTATTTTGGTTGGCAGGCAATTAATGGTTTATGAATATTGTTTACCTTCTCTACTCTGAACTTTTGCCTGATTAAGCTTTATGAAATTTTTATCTCAATTAAGCCTACTGTTTGTTAACTTGTATATAGGTGGTGCCAGATTAAAATGATTTGTAATGTTACTACTTAGACTATTCAGAACATTCGGTCAAACTGCAAGTGTGGAATAAGATGCTGGAAGAATTTCTTGGGTTTGTTTGTCACTGAGGGCACATGGAGTTTGAGGGAAATTTCTTATGAGTTCTCAGGAAGAGTTCCTTGATAACATTCTGCATTCATGGTTTACTTTTGTCATACTTGTATTAAAAGCCCATCTACTTAAGTATTTTTTTGTCTGCAAAAGTACCTAGTAAAAGAGGCAAAGGAGGAAGCATTGTCTGGAACATTTGTAGATTTCTTTCTTTTTCTGTTTGAAGTTAAACAACCAACCAAACAAAAATCAAATTAAAAACCAAACAAAACAAATGCAAGCAAAAAACCCCCAAACCCTCCACCAAAAGAACGAACAAACCACAGCCAGCAAAAAAACCCCAAACAAGCCACAAAACCAACACACTGTTGGGCAGTATAATTATGATCTTTACAAAACAAGATTGTTTAGTCAAACGGAATTTTTTTTTTTCTACATTTACTTCATGAATATGGCTTTTGAAGGGCCTGTTTTGGGGCCGGGGCTGTTATATAAATCTTACTTTATATTCGTGGGAAAAATTAAATGTAACAATGGAACTTTTAAGAATGCTTCATGATGATTAATCACCTGAAGTAATATGATTTTCTTGATAGCACTTTGAGACCTGTGTCCTTAAAAAGCCTTTTGTTGAAGAGAGATGATATGACAAGTGCTGAGATCAAGAAAATATTTTAAATATTTTTGAAGTTACATTAGATAACACGTATTTCAGTTTTTTGGCTAGTGTCAAGGCATTGGTTTAAAAAACAATTACAGAGCTTTTCAGTTGAGTAAGTTTGCAAGTACTAGTTGGACCACATGCAGTAAATATTTCAAATTACAATATTAGTTAGCTGTTGCTTTTTATAAATTGTGAATAATGTAGCTATTTGTACTATTTGTGAAATGTCTTTAACTTTCTTTCTAGTATGAAACCTTCAGAACAGAAGAAGAGGAGAGGATAAAAGCTAAGGGGCAAGATGTCAAATCATCAGTGTATTTCATGAAGCAGACCATTAACAATGCTTGTGGAACAATTGGGCTAATTCATGCTATTGCAAACAACAGAGATAAAATGAACTTTGGTATGTTTTGGGGTTTTTTTTTGTTTTGACACTTTTTTTTTTCCCCCTTAACTGAAGCCGTGGAGGGAAGGATACATTTCATACTGTTTTCTCTGAATATAACCATTCATAAAGGATGA
This sequence comes from Grallaria varia, assembly GCA_013396735.1. NCBI lineage: Eukaryota > Metazoa > Chordata > Aves > Passeriformes > Formicariidae > Grallaria > Grallaria varia. The sequence continues at coordinate 437,351 of VWZG01004349.1, read as the reverse complement.
ACTCTATTGAAGAGTGCATTTCTATCTATAATAATAAAACCAGTATTTTAACTAATTCACAAACTAAAGCACTTGAAACATTGCAAACTGCATCAGGAAGCAGTTCCTCTTGCAGTCAGCCTTCAGAGTCTTAAAGATACAGTATAGTTCTATCTTCAAATCTCTTGTTGGATTCTGTAAGCTTTGAATGAAGGTGGAATTAAAACATGACACTAATCATGTCTTTTTTAATTATTTTTTAAGAAACTAATTCTTCACTGAAGAAGTTCCTAGAAGATTCATTATCTATGACTCCTGAAGAGAGGGCCAAATATCTAGAAACTTACGAAGTTAGTATGTGGTTTTACTTTTATTTAAAGTGGTATAAGAATTACTTGCATGAGCAGGTACTGTCCACAGGACTTGACTCAGTGAAGCACCTAAGCAATTTGGTTTTACAATGAGCTTGTGATCAGACAGTTGCTACGAAGAAAACTGCATTGGTGTTTTAGGATATTTCTGCCTGCCCACAGCTCAGTCAGCAGAATGGATTTTGTCAATGTTCCTCATCCATATTAATTCACTGGCTGAGTTTAAAATTACTTGGAAATGCATGAGAAATGTCTGCATAATAATCTTTTTTTGTGGGTTCAGATGCAGTTTAATGGTCAGCTTAAGCTGATCTGGTGTATTGCTGAAAAGATAGTCCTGCTTCCTCTTTTCAATGTGCCTTCTAGTCATGGCTGTAGCAGTTGAGGCACACAAAAGAGCTGATTTGGCTGAAATACGATCTCCTTCCCCTGCTACCCCATACAATGAAATGAGCTAGCTGGTAAAGTGGTTAGCCACATCATTAGTGCTGTTTGAGAAGATGTGACAGAAACATCTGGCCAGTGGTAGAAGGAAAACAGCATGGCTGCTCCTGACAGTAATGATGATCCTTCTTTAAAAATTAAATCCTTGATGATTTCTAAACCTGAGTTCAATTTAAGCTCATTGTGAAGCCCTCAGGAAAATCAGTGTTAACATGTGACTGAAGGAAGTAGTAACAAACAGAAACAGCGGAGGTTTGATGACATTTTCTATAGAAATATTTGACACAAAATGTCTGATCAGGGCTTCTGTCAAATTATTGTCTGCTCAAGAAGTGACAGACAACAAAACGACTTGTTTGTAGTGTTTTCTTTGTGTAAAAGTACCGTTACAAATTGTCAGATATTTGATCTGAATTGACTGTAACTGAAACATAAACTGAAATATCTGCCTTCCAAGATCCTTGGATGTGGAGATTATTTGTTTATTATTTATTTATTACAAGCACTGAACAAAAATAGTTTAATCTATGGCATTTGATAAAATGAAGAGCGTAAGTGGATGTTAGAACACTGAAAGTCTCTCATCGAAGTCTGATTGAAATGTTTTAATTTTAGGCTATTCGTGTCACTCATGAATCCAGTGCCCATGAAGGTCAGACTGAGGTATTCATTTTTTTTTAAAACCTGTTTTAATAACTACTTTGAGTTTGTATAATTAACATGAGAACAATCATGTATTAAAGATTTACAGTGAAATTGAGGTTATTGCATTGTTTGCAGTCTTGTATCATGAGTCCAAAGTCAGGGCACAATGTCAAATGGCATTGTTGGGGGGAAAATCAAACTTGAAGCTTGGGTTTTGGGGGTTTTTTTGTTTGTTTTGTGGTTTTGTTGGTGGTGGTTGTTTGCATTGCGTTCTTTAGGTCTTGTATAGCATGGAAGATCTTTTCAAGCTTCATTTCAGAGTGAAACAGACATTAATAGTATTTTTAATGAACACTGACATTTTGATGTTGCAAATTTGTAGGTAAGACTGTAAGATCCATAGTAAATCATACAAGTGGAACAAACATTTAATTAGAGTCCAAAAAGTTTTACTTCAGGAAAAGAAATAGTACAATACTTGGTTTGTGATTGTGTATGTGCTGTTTGTATACAATACAAATTAAGATAAATTCTTACTCATACATAGATTTGTAAGCATTTATGCCCCAGCAGATAGTTTAATAGGGAAAGTAACCTAAAAGCCAACAAAAAAAATTTAAAAACTTAAAATAAATATAGACTTGAACATTCAACATTTTTCTTCTTCAGATATACTAGGTCTTTTTTCTCTTTCCAGTTCAGATTTCAGCATCTGTTCTACAAAAAAAAAGAAAAAAAAAAAAAAAAAAAAAAAATTAGATTATTGCTATCACTGCTTTGACAAAAAGAGAACTCTTCTGTGTTGGGCTGTGACTCCAGCGACTCATCTGTTCTCTATTTTTGAAGTACAGTAGGTGAGGTTTTCTTTCTCTTGTGCAGTGTCTTCTAAACAATGCAGGAGAAAGCAAAGAAGTCCTTTCTGCTCTCCTTCACCCTGTAGGGAATTAAAATTAAGAGACTTGTTTTAACTGTTTTTGTTACAGAATCTCAAATTCCTTTGTGGTATTTTCTTTTAAAAAAACCACACCACTCTTCTTATCTCTTTCTCTGTTTTAATCAAGGTTCAATATTTCAAGAAGAAGCATCAGAAAGAAATTTTATTTCTCTTACTTTTCTGAGTGAGAGACTCAAATCTGGTCTGGTGTTTTTGCAAATGGGTCTTTTCTGGGTATTCTTTGCAAGCTCAGTAAGAAATGTTATTCCAACAAGTTGATGAAAACAATGTTTTCCTAAGATCCTTGTGAAAGAGAAATTTATTTAGGGATGTGCTGGTTTAAAAGTAAACCGGCAGGAGAAATGAATCCAACTCAAAAGAGTTTAGAAGTCAGAACTACAATTTAATAAAAATATTACAATGGATACACTGATACAAAGGAAAATTGGTTTCAGCCCTCAAAACCCAGTTGTACAACCCAGCCCCCTGGGGCACAAACAGAATGGTGTTCACCAGCCCCTGTGCTGAGCACCACGTGGTCCCCTGAGTCCAGAGCAAAAAGAAAAGGAAAACCTGTTGTCCTTCCAGAACGTTGGTGGTCACAGTCTGATTGAGAGTGGTAGTTGCAGTCCTGTTGAGGTTCTGGTCCTCTTTCCAGTCTGACGAGTGGGTGAGTGCCCCAAGTCCTAAAACCTCAAGCTTATATATGCTTGGGTTCAGATGGGAACACCCAGTACCTCCCCCAGGGTGAGGTGTTTCACAATAGGCAATTTACTCAGTGAGTCACATGATATTTTGGTCTACTTGATGGCCCATTAGCAGACATGACCCCTCAGGTTGGGTGTGAAGGTGTTAATGATTCCCAGAGGGGAGTTATCATACCTGAATCATTGGTGTGAAGACAGGGAACGTTCTTATCTCTGTTTTCTCATGCACCCAGTTCATAGCCTGAGGTGTCAGGTGTGTCCTGGGCAGCTGTTGCAAACAATGCATCGTTAACAGTTCATGATAAATGGCAGAGAGGGTATGGAATATGCAGTTCCAGTTACATTCCCACAGTGATAAGCTGGTCCCAGCCACTATAACTAGGACAAGGGATTTTTTTTGTCCTGGGACATTCATCCAGAGAGTGGTCTGTCTGTGCATTCTTCTTGCAGATATTACGGAAAGTTTGGGAAAGAAAGTGCTAGAGTGCAGTGTTCTGAGAGTCTTCATGAAGATTCAGGAAGCATCTTAAGTGATGATGGAATCTCCTAATAAGGGGCAGCTTACTTCTTGAGCTTCCACTACTTAATATGTTTCCTGATCAAGATAACCACAATATAAAAGATTAAATACAAAAGATTAATAATTGTCTGGAAAGATGAAGACTTTTTTCATAATAAAAACTTCCAAGATTTTCTTAGCAGTCATGTCTAACCACAAATATTGAATGGGTAGTTCCCTTACCAAATGTTTATTATTACATTTTATATAACTGTGTTTGGTAATACAATATGGATATTCCTTAGGCTAGTAAAATAACTTTTCCCTGTCTTTCTTTTTCCAAAGTTGAAATAGTACAAAGGCTGAATACATTTCCTAGGACCATTTTTTGAGAATAATTCTGAACCATCAACCAAGGAGGGAAGAAATAGACAAGGGGTCTTACTGCAGCATCTAAATTGCCTGGAAATGCTGTCCTACCATGTGTTAGTTGAAAAGGGAGCAATGTCTCCCCTGTCATCTGTACCTGAGGAATTGCTTGACTTTCAAATACTATTCTTTTTAAGCAAACAGAATATGAAACATGACTATGCTGAGAATGGTAATTGAGAGTTGGAATAACTTCATCTCCCTAATCTTTTTCCTTCCACTAGTACATTTTGAATGCCACTGTATAGCTCTTCCATGTAGTGGGTGAAGGGACTGATGAACAGTATGACCTTAAAGATGCTGAAATTACTGTATATAGGTTACATGAGGTGGTTGACTTGTCCTGTGGGGTCATTTGGTAATATCTTGCATTTTTGGAGCAAGAAAGACGAGAATCCCATTCCTCCTGCACATCTCTTCTTGTTACAATCATGTTCCTGAGAATTCAGATTTCCTTTCAGAGCAGTGGAAAGGAACATGGTTGCCTTCCCATGGCTCTGTTGGGTTTTGTTCTCCTGATGACCTCCATGCACCCCTGCAATTGTCCAAATAGCCAACTCATTTTGCATCAAAATCTTTCCTTTGAGAAAAGTGGCTTATGTAGTTGCTTAATGATAGTAAGTGCTGTATCTTTATGACCAAAAAGTTCTTTCTAGGTCTTCTACAAATTTAAAGATTGTGAAAACATGCAGGCCTACTTTTTGTAGGATTATTAACTTGGCTTGCTTGCTTGATAAGAATATGTTGCTCTGTGAGTAGTTCTGTCCCTTAGATATTGCATACTACTGTCCACTCAAATTCTTCTGGAAGTGTTTCTGAACCTTAATTGTATTAGAATAACTTCCAAAAGTGGGATGTATGACAGTCAATTTTGCTGATATGGTTAGGAAGCTTTGTAACTACTTTCAAGATTCTATTTCCTTTCACCATGCAAAATGCACCATCGCACCACTGAGATAAAAGTCAAAACTTCAAAAGTTTAAAAATAGCACAGACTACAGACAGGTTCTCCTCTGATAATACTGTTTGGTTGGCTATTTCTAACTGAGTTCTGAAGCCTCAGATATTTGAGGATTCAGCCTTTAATGCTTCTAAATAAAGCCTTTATTTGTTGATTGCTCCTGAAAAGTCTTGCTATCTCTTCACGAGATTTTTTTTTCCTTTGGCCTTAATGACTACTTAGTTTTTACAATATGCTAGTGGATTCTCTGCTTTTGTTTCTGTTTTATGTATGAGTGTTTCAAACCTCAAAATAAAGCAAGTCTAGCTAGAAATAAAAATTAGAAGTAATAGAATAAAGCAATGCTATCTTTCTAGTATCTCTGTATTCTGTCATCTTGTCTGGTGGGTAGGATTTGTTTCTGTTTTAGGATAATCTGTAATCAGATTTTTTTTCCCTAAATTCCATATGATTTGAAGAAGAGTTCTCTTTGGGGGGGAAAAAATCTGCCCCAAAAACATTTGGCAAGATACTACTTCTATAACTTCAGTCTTAGTGGGCTTCTGGATTCCAGTTGGTAATTTCTGGAAGAGTCACGAAGATAATTTTGCTTCTGAGATAGATCATCATTGTGTGATCTATTTAGATGAAGCACTAAGATGAATTGCTAAGCCAATGGATTGAAGCTGAAAGCTATAGAATGTTGTGCCTTGATGGGTGCTTTAACAGGCTNATTTTGTCTGACTTTCAGTGTTGCGCTTAAAACATTTGCAGGCCATCTGTAGTATGAATTAGAACTGAGTACTCTGGGGAGGTTTTTTGTAATAAATTGTGTTAGTTTTTTAATGAAGTTACTGCATTTTTATTAACCTTCGTAAATATTTTCTTTAAAATAGAGAGTTTTTTTCTTTCAAGGAGATTAAACTTTAAGAACTGTTAAGCAGTTTTCATTTTGCTAATTCATTACAAGTTTGCAAATTAAAAGGGTTGTAAATTTGGACTTAAACTTCAGGCTAGGTTTTGGACCGGGTTCTGTGGCTCCATGTCTCACTTTATTCCAGTAGACCAAATAAATAGATGAAGCAGTCTTACAGGTACTTCTATATGTAAAAAATGCAGGTGTGTTTAAAATTACTTGGGTGGCAACAGTAAGATCTGGGAATGGTTCCACAGGAGAAGCATCGTGTTGGCTTCAAGGATACCTTGATTCTGGTTGTGCGTTCAAGTACCATAATGAGGGCAATTAATGTAAGACTCCTGTAACAGTCATTCTATTTAACTTTATGCTGCTGAAACTTACACTTTCTCAAGCGACAGGTATTTCATATCCAAAGGTGGATATGAAAAAAGGGTCTAGGTCTCTTCCTTAAAGCTTCATAGATCCATCTCACTCTCTTCTATGTGATAGCTCCTGAAAGGCAGGTATTGCTGATACTAGAGCAGGTGCCAGCTACTCAAAATCCTCCTTATTATTCTATAAGTCTTAACCTGAGCATATACTTTAGTTTATAATATCTAGGATGTCTGAAGAAGTGGAAAATAGAACCTGTTTCTTTGGAGAACTGCACACTTTAAGCTGATCCTTATATTATTGTTTCATGCTGAGCAGTGTGAGTTTTCCCATTTGTTTGTTTTGCTTGTTTTTTTCTTCTTGCTCTTCGTATGCCTCCTTCAGCGGTTCATCTTAATGCTTCATGTACTCTCTTATGAAAAAAGAAAAACACACACACCCCTCAAAAAACCACAACCCTTCAAAAATATTAAAATGCTGTACAGTTTGTGGATCTGCATTAGCCATCTAATCAACAGTGATTCAGTAATGACTAAGATATGGCAATATCTGAGGAAGGAAAAGTAGCAATCTATAGTAGTGATCAGGGTTAGGTTCATATCTAACTTCTTTTTTTTTTTAATTACTATCTTTGGTTCCTTTCTTGCAAAACAAAATAGTATATATTTTAACATAACAGATCAGAAAATCTGACAGGACATTTTTTTGAAAATGGGAAAACGTTATTACATGAGTGAAACATACAGGTCTAAAGTCTTTTGTAGAGGAAATGGCCCTTTTGAATTTGGAGTTGGGGAAGAAACTTATTTTGTGTTCTAGCTACTCATTTGCAATAATATAAAGTTACAGTGTAGTTTCCTGAGAGCGTTGGAAAGGAAGAAAACGCAGAGGCACACTTGTTATAGAAGTGAACCAGTAGAAATTGTTTAGCTCAGTTAAACAATGATATGTTGTGAGTGGTTGAGGGAAGGTTTTCCAGGTAGGATATATTATCCGTACTGATTCCTGAAATAAATGACCTTTTTAATATGTGATATAATAATGTGAGTAGAAGATATTTTTGTTTTGCTGTCTTTTTACTGGCATCCATATTCACTACTTTTGCAACTGTGCTTCATTACAGCTTAATCCTATAGTAAGGAAAATGACAAGATATGCCACATAAAGTTCTTTTTGAAAGATAAATTGGCCTCTGGTCAAGGAATTAAATCTGGATAATAATTTGCATTCAATTTCTACATTTCTCAAGGGTTTGACATGATTAACTCTTGTTTAAGTGCTGTTTTGGTAATAGTATCTGTGACTGTTGAAATCATTGTGGATTGTCAGATTACCTACAGCATCTTCTGTCTTCCATGAGCTTTCCAAACACCTTCCTGAAGTTCATCCTGTAGCCTTGTTGGAGGAAATGCTGGCACAGAGATGTTAAAGGCACACTCCTGAGAGGAGAGGAGAAAATTTTAACAGACTAGACTTACATCAGCTTTGGTTCTGTGGGCAGCAAATACTCAAATAATTGTGTTGTTGAGGAACTGGCAGGCTGTTTGTGCAACATCAAGGTATCACTAACTGCTGACAAATTGCTTTCCCTGTCACTTTTTGTTGTAAAGTTCAAATGATGGAGTGAACTTTTTATTATGTCATGTGGTACTTGCAGCATATGGAACCACTTTTGTGTTTGAGGTTAAAGTTTTTTTGGACAGAGGACTTTTAGCAAGATTTACGCATTCCTGCTTAGCAGAATGTGATTTGTGGTCTTTGGGAAGTTTACTTGTTTAAGTGTTGTTACAGCATGGCTCAAAATAATGTTTCAGTCAAGCAAATAAACACAAGTGGCATGGCCATTTGTAATACCTATGTTGGATATTGACTAGAGTAATAAAAGCTTTTGATTTTGTCCATGGCCTAAATTTTTAGGAGAAAATTAGGAGTTCTGACATTTGTGTATTTTCTTTCCTCTTTCTCAGAGGCTGTTGTTGACATCCAACTGAGTGAAATTTAACCTAGAGTGTTTCAGTTATTAGTTGTCACAGAAGAGAGAAGAATATAAAATAATCAGCTATTAAGGGGAGCACAGAAAATTGTGCCTTTGGTTCTGTTTGGGTGTTTTGTTTTGGTCATTTTAGTACATTTTATACATCTATTTACCAACTGATAGCTTTGGCTACTAGAACTAATTGTTAAGCTAAATGAAGTTCAGAATTTGATGGACTGAGATCCTGAATCTGAGCTACTACTTCAAATGGAAATATTATCACACCTCATTAGACCTTTATCCAAAAAATGGTTGGTAGAAAAATCAACCTTTGAAAATCAAAACTGGTTTTGACAGAGAGTCAGAAGTCACAAATAAGAAGTCTCAGATATTCACGAAAAACTGAAATACTTGCACACATCAGTTTACTTAGATATACTTTTTGTTCACAAGTATGATCAGGAATATTTTTAACATGAATTGAAGTTGGCAGCCACTAAAAATGCTACCACAGCTTGATTTCTTCCTTAACTCAAAACATAACTTCAAACTGTAGTCTCTAAACTTGTTCAGTGTGCCTTGAGAACTATAATCTTGCTTGGAATGCACTAAGTTAGACTTTGATCACAGTAACAGTCGTTAACGATGGCAAAAACTAAGTGGAGTCAATGCACTCTGTTCCCAACTGCTATAAAACTTGAACTTTCAAAGATCTCTGGTTCCCTGGGGCATTAAGATTTGTTGTTAGAGAAGAAACTTAAAGAGCTTCCCTTTTGCTCCTGCCAAGAGCATATGTGGTGAGATTTTTTTTCTTAAATCACCCATACTCCTCCATGTTTCCTCTGAATAATCCATAGTGTTCAAAAGAAACATTTGCATCTTGGGAGACTATAAAATCAATTATATAACTGTTTCTTAGGTGATTTTTGTTTAGCTTGACGTTACAGAAGAAGCATATAAACTTTCCTGTAAAGGTGGTGAAGTTGCCTAAAAATGTTAGCTATGGCTTTTTCTCTTTTACAGTCTACACAGTAGAAGTGTAAAAATGTGCTTACTAGAATAATGTTTTGGAAACTGTACTTGGTTAGTCTGTGACTTACTGCATTGCCATGTTACCTAACATGTCAGTGTCAAGACATACATTACTTTGATTTCCTATACTGAGCAAATAACTAATAAACTATTAATACAGTATTGCTCTGAATTGTTATTCTGGATCTTACACTTAACTGTTACATCTGTATGAAGAAATTCTGATTCTAGGATGAAACATAACTATAGAGGATATTCGCACCCATAAAGCAACCCATAAATTTAAATAACAAGTTTATAAGAAATAATTAACAAGTGAAAATAACAAAATATTTCTACAGTTTTGCATCTGACATCTCTACCAATCAATTGCCATAAGTTTAGTTTTGTTTGTTTGGGTTTTTTTCTACATCGCTCCAATCCATAATGCTTCCTGTCCTGTTTTTGCACTATCTCTGTAAGAGACAGTAAGCAGCAGGGTATAGCCATGTGATGGTTGAGATCACACTCAGCCTCTTTCCCTCAGTTAAAAGAGAAACTGGTTTGGCCCTCCTTTTTTTTATCCTTTTTTATTTTTCCAACCACTAATTTGGGGGGGCGGGAAATGATAGGAATCTACAATTATTAAGACTTGAAACATTTTACCAGTATGGCTAAAGCCAGACAGTGGGCTAAAACTACTCAGAATTGATGTTGCATCACCCAACTTTGCTCAAGGAAGCACTCTAAAAAACTAGTATTTGGTGTGCAACAATGTTCTGTTTATTTAAGGCAAAAAAAATCTCATGAGGGAAAATTATTTGAAAAAAATCTAGTTAATTTAGCTTTTGCAGAGCTTCCTAACTTGAAATTTTTGGTTTTTGTAATACCAGTAATTTCTGATCACAGAAGTCGCCATTGTGATAATCTAGCTTGACTTTTGCCTAACATAGGCCATAGAACTTTAACTTAATTCTTTAGGGAGAGATAAATTATCACTAATTTTGAAAATATTTTTTGAGGTGCTCTGATCTCACCATTTTTCTTGTCTTTACCTGTGTGTCTAGCAAAGTAATACTCTTGGGATATTGTCCATTCTTAATCATGGATGAAACTGATATGAAGAATACTGCAAATATTTTATTTTTACCAGCTGCAGAAGGACTAATTACACTTACTGGTGCAGGTGTTGATCACCTAACACTTGTAACCCGGTTTGGTTTGAAAACTGTAGTCTCAGCTTAAATACATGTTGATAATTGTAGTGTTGACAAAACAAGTAGGTCTGTGAGGACTGGAGTTGATGAACCTTAACTTCTCAAGAATTTGCATGTTGTACAGGCTTTTGTTGAATGTAAGGAAGTTCTGGTTAGGGACAAGGGTTTTCTTGCAGTTGGAATACTCATAATGCCTCTAGTTCCTGTGAATTTTGTGGTGTGTTGTTGGAGATGAGCTCATGAAGCATCTTCTGCCTCTGTGGAATTCTTCCTTTGTCAGACTCCTCTGTCTGGCTGCTTCTTATAAAACCTTGAAGGAACTTAATGTCTCTCAAGATTTCACCACCACCACCAAAACAGACTTGAAACGCTGTTAAAAGATTTAAAACACTTGGGAAGGAGGAGGAGGAAGAGGATTTTTTCCAGGCTGTGATACATAGATTTGATTTCTATATAAAAAACCTCACCAAGGATAATGACTTCTAAAGAAGAAAAACCCTTAGTTTGAACTGTAATACAGGCCTTCTAAAACATTATGTTTCATGCAATAGAGTTAAGCAAAATAAAAATTTTGCTTAAAAAGGTGGTGGGGAAAAATGATAGATATTAAGTACACCCTCTGTGAATATAAACTTAAAGCTGTAATAACCCTTATATTGCAAATTTGGCTGGAAAAATTGCACTTTTTATTGTCACTTCAACCTTTCCCCATCTCTGCTCCAAGGTTTAGTGTATGGGAACTGTATAACAAACAGTTCATTGGGAGGAGTTACTGCCACTTATGGAACAGTGCAACTAAGCAGATGCAGAATATGTGTCAGTGCCTCTGATCCCAGGGTTGTGCCTATGAAACAAAGACCAGGACTGAAAGTATTGTATCTCCTGTTTCCCAAGTGTCCAGGGATGTTGATGTGCAGTTGAAGCTAATTTGACCTCAATCCCAGTGCAACTGGTATTTCTTTCTACACGGTGATGCAACCTCAAAATGGAGGAAAGAAGAAAGCCCCGGTCTCAGCATAGTTTGTCAGCTGATAGGCAGGGAAGCATCCTAAGAGGAAGGTGGCATGGGCTTGAACGTTCTTCTGAGAGGCTGCCCTGAACTTGAGCTTCCAGATAGGTTAATTTTTGTAGGCACTATCAAGTTAATCAGTGATATGTATTTCTTCTCAGAAAGAAATGGTCATGCAATACCAGATGCTGCTTTGTCCTGTCAGATTCAGTGCATTAGACATGGACTGAGATACTTCGCTGGATTGGGTTCCCCAAGCAAGATGAGCAAACAGATCCGTGTTTCTAAAGCCTCACAGGTTTGGGTGAGAGCTAAGTTACGAGCTTCTCAGCACTATCAAACTTCTGCACTTTTAGATATGTGCAAAAGCACAGCTCTTGGTGCCCAACAAACTTTATACATGATTCTTTATAGATCGTAGATTTCAGTTGCTCTAGTTTTTAATAACTGGCTATATATAAGAATGAGTTTTGGATTGGGGCAAATGGTAATTGCGTGAACATTTTTTTAGACTTACTCCATGAAGCTTTTAACTTCTTTATAATGTATTTTTTGCGTTACAAACAATAAACTTAATGTGCTTACTGGTTTCTATGTCAATAACTTTCAATTCTATTTCAGAGCTTTTGTTTTACCAGATGCAATATTTGACCTATTACAATTTTCAGCACAAGAATATGCTCCTGTCATCTTTTCATTTTGTGAAGTCAGGCTAATTCTCTCTTCTCTGCAGTTTCTAGGTGTTAATAAGTCTTGTTTGAATAGAGTGTCTCACGTTATGATTTCTCTTTCATATTTTAAATTAAATGTGAAATGTATGACTGTATCCTTTATTTGGAGATGTGTATTTAACATTAATTTCATAGTAATATTGACATACTATTTGAATTCAATTTTTTTTTAATATTCAGTCCAAAACAGCTTCTGTTCACATAGCTAAGCAATGCATAGAATTTTCCGACTATCGCAGACTTGTTAATTAGCCATAATCCAGTATTAATTTTGCTTTTCCAGAATTCCTGTATATTGTTTCTGAAAATTTCACCCCTAGAAATGCAAAAGTATTTTTTAAATGGGGAGGAAGTTCCTCTTTCTCTTAGTTGATCTCACCTGGGGACTCACTAGTACAGGAAGTTAAGGACAAAAAGATTCAATTAATGGAATTTAAAATTAGGACAAATACTGACTAGAAATATTAAAATATTAGTTGCCCTGAACTTCATTCTATGCTGTAAATTCAATTTTGAAAACATGAAGTCTTTTCTGATCTTGTTGCATTCAGGCAGTGGGCATTTTAATATATTTGCATTATATTAGCAATATTGGCCAGAAAACAAATAAGTGGCATCAATAAGAATGGTAAAAGTGTAGAATTGTAGTAAAAATAGTAACAAAAGTAAAAAAGGCTTAATAAAAAAACCCTTTCAGTATTCTGGTCATCCCTGTACTGTTAAACAAATCTTAAATTTGGTACTCTTCAAAGTCTTATAATTGGCTTCATAGTAATTACACAGGAGTGCTAAATAATACAGGTTTTTTCAGAGCAGAAGTATACAGTTTAAGAGCTTCTAGTCAATGGAATGCATCAAAGCCAGAGTAAGTTCATACTGTTAGCAAGTTTTTGGGTTTCATTTTTTTTAACTCTCAGTAAACGGATACTATATTGTTGATTCTTGGAAGACTTAACAATTTCGTGTGTTTTGATGGCATCAGCTTACAGAATTGTAAAACACTGTAGTGTCTCTTGCCTTTTATGAACTGTCTAGTCAGCAAAACTCTTAACTTGCTGCCTCACAGCAAGTTCTAATCTTACAGATTCTTCCCTCCATGGGGAAGTCTGTGGACTGTGAGGATTTCTAGAAGCAGTGTTTTATCAGTCAACTTGTGGAATTTCCTTAGGCAAGCTGAGAATAAATTGTTTTAAAGCCATCTGATAAGTTATATAAATGTAAAATGTCTTGTTTTAGGTCAGTTCTTCAAGTGAAGAATACGGGAAAAAATCAGTAATAGAGATAAATTGTAATAGCCATTAAACTCTTGTAAGCTGCTCTTGTAGAAGTATTAAAGTATTGCCATTGCTAAATTCCTCCTGATTCCTGTAGCTACATTTTTGGACTGGAGTTTTTTTGGTTTTGTCCTCTTTTTATGAGGAGCTGCTGAGACAGAAGAGTGAATCAGAATGACAAACCTGTGGAAAACCATGTTCTCTGGGTAGGTTATGAGACTTGGTTACACTCCATGTTTATCTTTGAGGTCTACAGTTTCTACTGTACTTGGTGGTTGCTCTTCATGAAGAATTTCTAACCCTGTCTTCATTCTTTGAGGTCAGCTATAGGGGAGCAGAAAGAACCAGTTCATTGTCCCACTCTTGACGGAAAAAAAAGAGCAACAAAAAAACTAAGATTAGTTGCTTCAAAAAGGAAAAATAATACAAAGAAAGTAAATAGTTTTGACTGGCACTTATGCATTGATTAATGAGTGATTTTTTAATTCTTTTTTTTCAGAGAAGCTATCTAATGCTTGGTTTTCACAGCCCCTACTAGAGTCATTCCACTGAACGTATGATTTGAGGCATACCTTAAGGAACTGCAGTTTCGGTTTTCCCTGCATAACTTTAATGGACTTGCAAGCAGCTGGCAGGTCTCGGTGCAGATGAGTGGTGTATCACTGATGGATACGTTTGCTAGCGGGTCTCTGCAGGGATTGGTGTTAAGATCTGTACTATTAAACATCTGTTAGTGATGTGAAAGACAGTAACAGAGTGACCTAATTGCAGCCTTCTAAGTACATGAAGAGAGCCTGCAAGAAAGCTGGAGAGACTATTTACAAGGGATGTAGTGACAGGACAAGGGGGAATAAGCTTCAAGCTGAAGGACAGCAAGTTTAGATTAGATATTAGGAAGAAATTCTTTACTATCAGGGTGATGAGGCACTGGAAAGTTGTGGGTGACTCATCCCTTGAAGTGTTCAAGGCCAGGCTGGATGGAACTCTGAGCAACCTGGTCTAATGAAAGGTGTTCCCTGTCCATGGCAGAGGAGCTGGGACTAGATGATGATCTTTAAAGTCCTCTCAAACCCAAACCATCTTACAATTCTGTGATTAAAATACACACAAAAACCTACAGGCAGTGTAGAAAGATCAAGAGATAGTAACGCACAAGATACCAACACAGGACAGTCTGGATTGCCCCTTAGATTAGCTTCAAACAAAGGAGTATTACTCTGATTCCAAATAAAAGCTCTGTAATTCATACAAAAGATAAACTTTATTTCTTGACAGGAGGTGAGAGGTTCTCTAAAAGGCTGAAGATGATATTGTGCATTTTTATGTGTTCTAAGAGGGGAAAGTAATAGTAGGTGATACACGGTGAAGATGAGCTCCTGATTTGACATCATGGCCAGATGAACTAATGTAATCCATTGTTCCATGTTCCTGTGATCATTGAGCAGAAAGTTTCCCTTTGCATTGAGCACAAATGTGTTTAGTAAACTGTATGACTATATTACTGTCTCTGTAGCTATAGGCAGGATTGATAGAATTTTTTATTCTGATTTTTTTTTGGTAGTAAAAAAATTGTTAAGCTTGAATGTTTCTTGTTTTGTGAGTATGTCTGATTCAACAAAACTTGAACTTATTTGGTCCTGTGGCCTGTGTGGGACAGAAGATCAAATCTAAATCATCACAATGGTCCTTTCTGGTCTTAATATATTTACTATAACTTTGTCAGTTGGAGCTGAGAGTCATTTTTAATACTTCTGTGGTCTTTCTTCTAATAGTAACAATTTGAATGGTTTAACATATTCCTACTGCTTCCACGGATACTAAAGGGATCCTGAGTGTTAATGGCAGTACTGCCACTGGCCTGCTATTTTAGAAGAATAGGTGAAAAACTTAGGAAGTTGCATACCTCACCACGGTAAGCTTCCCTTTTCCTTTGCTTTCCTTTTGTGTTAGACATGGAACAGTAAATAAACTCTGGGCTCTCTTGCAGTAGTTAGTTGATTCATTTTAAATCCCAGAGTAGCACAACCTAGCTTTCCGAAATCACCAAAGAACTGTTGCTCACGGATTTTGTAGCTGTAGACAAAACTTGATTAATTTTCTGTTTTCAACTATTCCTTCCATGAGAGGATATTTAAATCCCTTCCCTCCTCACTTGCCAACAGTCTGTCTCTTGAATGAGTGAGTTAACTTGTGTTCATACTATGAAGTTCCCTGGGTGTGAATAACCTCTAGCTTATCTGATCATAAACTTCAGATTTGGATGATGTCTTTGCTTATTCTCAGTGTTCCTTTGTCTTGTCATTCAAATTCAACACAGTTTTGATTACTACCTGTGTGATTCTAGCAGTTAAAGGACAGTATAACTAAATAGTGAACATTTTTGCAGTTGCCTTTTTAGGGATGTTGCTTCAAGTTTAAGTGGGCTAAGTATGTTCTTTTTTAATGTTTATGTAGTCGTCATCGTCCTCGCTGTCTTCACCACCATCCTCATCGCAGCCTCAGGTTAGCCACAGCAGAACGAAGGCTTCACCATTGTGTCACTCTGCATCCCTCTCCTGGGCCAAACGTAATCATGTAGGTCCTGCCAAGGCTACCAGTCCGTCAATCCGTCTTCGTCGTTGGCGGCCCTTGATACGCCTTCCATCTGTTGGGCTTCATTCTGTTGTAAGTGTAGTCCATCTTCAGTCTTTTCTTATTCTGACACGACTGGCCTTCTGCCATGTAACTTCGGTCTTCCAGGAATCATTTTTTGTTGGGGTCTTTTCTCAGCCATTCTTAGGATTTCTTTCTTCCTGGTTTTTTTTTTTTATTCTTTCTCCCATGTCGGACAGCAGAAGTACATCATTCCATGCTTTGCTGTCCAAGTATTTTTGATTCAATACACATGCCAAATCATTCTCAAAGCATAGAGGAAGTTTGCCTTTCATGAAGTGGCTTTTTTTTTTTTTATTTGCCATAGGCTCCACATCCAGCCTCTTCTTTTCACCTCATCTTCATGGTCTTTCATTTGGATGTGCTAAAACCAGGGGCTTCTAATTCTTTGTCACATGATATTATTTCTTCTGTGTTTGAGACTTGGTTTAAGTTCTCTTATCCTAAACCTAGTCTCCTTTTCTTTCATTAAGTCTTGCTTAATGGTCCCTGGGTATTTCAGTAAAGATAAAATGTTTACTGTAATCTCAAGGGGCTGGTTACTTTCTTGCTTGACATCTGTTTCTTTATCCAGTTTATAGACATACATTTTGGTTTAAGATGAAGACATTCTAATAAGAAAAGCTTGTCATCAAATACTTGTACTTTTGTCCTTCCTCACTCACAGAGCACAAACGTATCTTGAAAATCTGAGAAAAAAATTACATGCACAGAATATCCAAAATTTCTAAACTGTCCTATGACCACCAACAGAAACACTGAACTGAAAGAGTAATTTAGTGGTATTTCATCCTGCTTTAAAGGAGTGGTCATAATTTTAGTGCACACATGAATTCAAAAACCCATCTTGATATGTAGAAGTGAATGATCTTAAATGCAGAATTGGGTCATTGATTTTGTTTTTATCATTCTTTGATAATGACTACATTTCACCTATGTTACTAGAAATTCTTCATTGAGGTATGTGGATCTTTTACTGAGGCAAAATAACCATTCTGATGGTGGTCCAAATTTTTTTTTCATTCAGATCTGTCTTTCCACATGTGGAAATTCTTAATGTTTTACTGCTATTCAAAATTAGTGTGAAAAGCTTCCATTTCTTTATAGATTTTATATTTTTATCCTGATATCTCAAGATGAGACCTTTTTTCAGACTCCTTTCTCTTCATGTGAATAATAATTACTATTATTAAGTATCAAGCTCTCTTGTAATATCCAGAAGTATGTAACATTTTTGATGTTACCATTTGAAGCTAGTTAAATACCTTAGGATTTGAGAAGGCATAGAGTTAAGTTCTCCCCAACTCATGCTTCTTCCCCTTCATTTAGTATTTGTTTCATTAACATTGACAAGCATCTGACATTTTACCTGGGGATTTTCTTGTTCAGCAGAACTTGGAAAATTCTGTGACATATTTCTGTAATTCAAAACTGGATTTTTATATGAATTTGACTTCTATATGCTAGTTGTTGACAAAAGACTTTTTGAGAAATACTTGAGCTTGAGTGTGCCTGCCTAGAACAAAAGCATTAATTGACCATTTACTTCAATAATTAAATGCTGACTTACCTGAGGATGGACATTACAGCATAACCTGTTACAGTTATAGAAGAAAACCAGGTTGAGAGTTTTACTTACTTCAGAAAATGTCTAAGTCAACCCCTCATCCTTTAGCAGTGAGTATTTGCTTTTAAATGGCCTTCAATACAATTGTATTTGGCAAAACAGAAGGTTGCCACTAAATAGTTTTAAAATATTGCACCTTAACTCTCCTGAGATCCTGTCTTCATCTGACAGGTTAAAATTGTAAGGCCAATATGCAGATTTATCACTGAATACCATATAGTCTGGTATCTCTAAAATGTCATTCTCATCTTTAGACTTTTGTGTAGTATGCCTTTCCAATAAAATTTAAGAACATACAACCTATATGTGAATTGGTTTACTATACAAGAAACGAGACAGCATTTTTTGCAAAAAAGCTGCCTCAAGTGGCTTGATAAAATTTGAATGACAAGGTAGTATTTATTGTCCTGTTAGCAAGTATTATTAGTATAGCTCTGATCATGCTGCTAGATGTAAGAAGAGGCTGAATTAGTCTCAGCATTGTATGAGACCAGTGTGTGAGAAATATATGAGCATTCTAGTATTGCTTTTATTAAGAAATCTATGTGCTTAAAGGGGAGAGGGGAAAACATCCTGTATATCCTGTTTAAAATATATTTGAACTTTCTTGAAGTTCTAAGTACATTTCTACTACTAAAACTCTGGCAGACAAGCAGTAGATTGTTTCAAAATTTAGAGCAAAAGTCTTGATGCCAGTAGACTATTTAAGCTCCTTAAATAAATGCACTTTCCCTACTTGAAAACTTTCCTTGACTTCTGTGATGGTTGGCCTTGGACATAGGTGCCCATCAGGCTGTTCTATCACTCTCTTCCTTAGCAGGCCAGGGTAAAAATGAAAATGGAAAAAGATTCATGTCAAGATAAAAGCAGTTTAATAAAGAAAAATCTTCACATGAAAGCAAAGGAAAGCAAAAGATTATTCTCTGCTTCCCATCAGCACACAATGTTCAGCCTTGGAAGCAGGGCTTCAGTATGTGTAGTGGTTGGTCAGGAACACAAATATCATAGAAACAAATGCCCACCCCCTTTTCCTCCACCTTCCTGTTAGCTTTTATTTCTGACCAGATGTCAGATGGTACATGATACCCTTTGGCCAATTTGAGTTGGCTGTCCTCACTATGTACCCTCCCAAGACCTTGCCCACCCCCAGACTACTGTCAGAGGGGTTGAAGAGACAGTGGTGATGCTGTGCCAGTGCTGCTCAGCAGTAGCCAAAACACTGGTGTGTTACCAATACCTTCCAGCAACCCGTGCAAAGCACAGCACTGTGAAGGCTGCTGTGGGGAAAATAAACACCATCTCAGCCAGACCCAATACACATTTTTAGAGTAGGTCTCCAGATGAGTTAAAAACATACAATAGGAGGGGAAAAAATTAAAAAATACTGTCCTATACAAATCTGATAAATTGCAGTAGATGTGGCGAATTTTTAAGCTAATGTAACAACATGCTTCATTAGAAGTGTTAACTTTTCCTCAATCCTTGTATGATTCTCTTTTTCTTCCGGCTCATCTGTTCTTTCAGTGTCTCTGCTTGTCTTACGTTTTGCTTCCTCTTATATGGCAAGCTAATATCCTAATTCTGTGAATCTTTCATACGCTTTTCAAATTTGAAAACGTGCTCTGTTTTCTCCCATTTACTTTCTAGATCAGGCTGAAATTCCTGTTCTTTAAAATAAAACGCAGGAAAAAACTGTTTAGAGCAGCATACTGCTGAATGATTCCTCTTGCTTATGGATCTAAGATACGTTTTTATAAGCTTTCTGTATCCAGGTGCTCCGCTTCTTGATAGAACCTATCTCTGAATTTCACCTTCTTGCTTGACATCCTCCCATTCAAAATCAGATTCTACAGTCCAGCAGCCTGGAATTGTACTTCACCTGACACTAGTGTATTCTTGCTGTGGTTGGGACATAGAGGTAATAAGCTCGAGACAGCTTGTCTACCATGGCAGCCGACCAGAAAAATACACAAGGCAATGCTTGGCAAAGGAACTTCTCCATTTTTGTGCCAGTGCTCATGACAGTCCATCAGCACCTTTCTCGTAGAAATTCTTTTTCATTTTTCTGGGCAGGAGATGCTTTGAGCGAAATTAACTGTGAAACTCCAGAGCATTTCAAGTAAACTCACTGCAGTATATTGAGCATGAATAGGGATGTTACTGTTTTGTGAGAATGAGCCAGAAATAATCTTGCTAAAACTTGTGATCATCATTCCAGCGGTCTTTGTATTAATTGCAGTACTTCAACCAAGATTCAAATGCCTATCACAGTCCTACATAGTGTATTTGCCCAAGCATGTTCCATGCTGAAGAACAGAAATTACAGATGCCTAATCTACCCAATAGCAATTGCATCACTTTTTCCCCTTTAGTTCAGGATTTATTGAATCTAAAACATACATCCTGTAAACTTCATTTTTGGATGTTTTTTTTTTGGCTTCTTGTAACTCCTATGTATAGTTAAACTCCCAAGGTTTTTTCTTCTCTTGACTGCAGTTACTTTCATCATGATCTTTCAGTTGGCTGTATCTGAAATTTTTTATTCCTCAAGGTTCTGCAAAATTGGCTTTTCCTTATCAGTCTTTAGTGCTGTTTTTCCAGAACCCAACAGGCTCCTGATGCCAGTTTCTTCACTTAACACAAGTGGCATTTTTTTCCTCTCCCAGTTACTACTCGTATTGCATTCTGTTGTACATTTGTAAAGCACTCTACTAAACTGGTTTGTGAGGCTTCTTGCTTTGCACCTTTCTTTGCAAAGCAAGTCTAAGGAAATAGCAAAAATACAAGATTTAGTTCAAAGAAGTTTCCTGAAGTCTGTCATGTAACATTGAATCTGCTTTTGTAATGTGGTCTTTCATAAGTAAATTTTAAGCAGGTTGTGGTGAGGCTTATTCAGTAGATTGCTGAAAGAAAGACAGTGTGATTGGTTTTTTTTCCAGTTGTGAGTTTGTCCCAGAAATGTAGCTTTGGGGAAAAGAAACCAGTTGCACATCAAATTTGATGAACAGTTTTGTTTTAACTTTGTAAAATTTGAAGATCAAAGGATTTCAAATGCATGAAAATTGAATATTGTCTTTTAGAATGGGATAATGGTCTAAGTGCATTAGCAAGATAAACTGTGTAGGTAAAGATGTATGCTGGATTGGGCAGGTTGATTTGATTGAGCAAACAGTGATACGGAGTGCACCACTGCATTTCTGAAGTTTAGTGCAATAACTAGAAAGACGACTTTTAGTTCATGAGGAGAGGGCAATACGCAATAGTGAAAGGTAAAATTAAAGGAATTTCTCAATACAAGGAGTAAGAAGGGTTATTGTTTGTGTAGTGAAAACTTTGGGAAGTGCCATTTTAATTACTGATTTGAAATCTACTAGTGAAGAACAGAAGAAGAAATGTAGATGTTCTGTTTGAATAGCAAGAACTAACAGGTATTGACCTGAGAGAAGTCAATTAAAATTGATTTTTCACAGCAGTCAGCAATTGTTTATTATTCAGTTTCAATCTCTAGGTTGGCAGAGAACATAGTCAAATCCTCTGAAAAACTGGGACTTGGTCACTTAAGTGCTTTTAATGTAGTATCCAAAATTAGAGGGCATGACAGCCTTGGCTGTCACTTTTGTATGTGAGACTGGGTTTTCATGAAGATATGCTCCGTTGTTATCATTGAACATTACCTCAGTTACTTGAGTAAAAATTACAGTTGAGATGATGTTCTTAGAACCATCACTTTGTGCACTAAACATTTTGTATTTTTCCTCTTTAAATCAGTTGCAAGTCCTCTGGTCTTTATTTTTAAAGGTGGTTTTTCTTTTGAAGAGATAAATTGGAAAAGCGATGTCTACTAAACCATACTACCAAAACTTATTTCCTAAACCAAGGTTGCAACCATAACATGAGCTTCCGTAAGCTATCCAAATGCTGGGTTTTATCCTGTTTGTCTTTTCTGGATGGGGAAAAAAAAGATATAAATTTCCTTTACTGTGTGCTATGGCTCTTCAGAAAACTTGAAAGACAAGTCTTGAATCCCATAGTTCCGAATCCTGATCAGACAATCGTTTAGGCTCCTGTGTCTTTGTCTTTCCTTGTGGTTCATATAATGCAGTCCTTCAAGTCTGCTGTCTCCTTCTGCACACTGAGTGGGCTTCTAAGTGAAAAAATGTAGAGGGACAGGTTATTGCAACACTTGACTGATGTTTGTGTTACTGTGGTCTTTGACAAGAAGCGTAATCAAGAGAAAATCCTCTATAACTGTTCTGAAATATACTGCCTAGTAATGAACATGCAGGCAGACTTCTTAAAGCTACGTTTTCTTGTTCTTTTAAGCATTCACACAGACACTTTATTCAAAACTTGAAAACTTGGCCAAAGGTATAGCTTTTCAAGGAGACCACAAAAGACTTATCCCTGAAGCTGACATTCCCTCTTTTTTCCATTCTTTTGAAATTTGAAATCTTCTGGTTCAAGTGTTAGAATTTCCAGCGCTTCACAGTGAAGTAAAAATGGGCCTGACTGGGCTTCTTTTCCTGTCGGGGGGGGGTGTGTGTATGCGTGTGTGTGTGTGTGCATGCACGGGCATACATATGAATGTGTTAGGTTTTTTTACCTAAGGAGGGCAGGGGTGGGGGCATTTTGAATCAGGTTCATCACATCAGGAAAGTTTCATCCAGTTACTGGTTTGCCTAAGTTACAAGCAACAGATTTTTATAGTACAAAGTTTTAGGTCATCCTGACTGTTCAGACCCTCTGTGCTTATGATAATGCAAAGTTTTCTGTCAGAAACTATTGAAATCCTAATTTTTCAAGAAATGTAAGAGATCTACTTTACTACTATCTAGATTAGATGAAAAGAAATCATAAGGGAAGGAGACTTGCCTACATTAGAACATGTGGTAGAAACTTTAATAATGGCATGTTACTTTCATTTTGTCTCTGAGGTTGGGGAATTAAAAATTTAAAAACATAACATTTCTCACAGGTTGTAGCAATAGCACAATGAAAGCATGTTATTTAGATTAGTCATGTACAAAAACTCAGCAGGTTTCTATAGGAGCCTGTCTCTATGAAATGTTAATCATGCTTTTTTTGATGGCTTCCCTATCCATCTTCTTTCTGTGTATAGGCTCCGCATTCCATGCATGCCAGTTCTGTCTCTCTGTGGAAAGGATGTTTATTAGAATTTGACAGAGAACCTAACCCTCAAAATGGTCAAATGGTCAATATGTGTTAAAAATCAAATCCTGAACATCTCTAAGTCCTCTAAAATAGTGATACTTTGTGCTCTTCTACTTCATGTCACCCTGAGCCCGGGTAGAGTATGTTCAGATGCAAGGTTTTGAATGCTAAGCCGTTTCCTTCCCGCTGGCATGGTCTTTCCCCTAACCCTGAAATTCCTTAAGCCCAGATTTCTCAGTTGGTAGGTTTAATTGACAAGTGAACATCTCTGAATTCATATGCCTGTGAAGGGAATTAGGTGGAAATGTGGGATTTTACAAGGATGCTCAGCCTTGCCTGCCTGCACATTTCTGTAGCACCACAGTTTAGATATCTGTTAAAAGTTGATTGATCAGTGGGAATAACAGCAAGGTGCCATTGTTAGCTACTGTCTTGGGTGGTTTTAAGGAAGTTAGGAAACCTGTGGTCCTTTTAAGTTTGCAACTAGGGTAGCCAAGTTCTTGAGGCTGCTTGTTTTTGCTAAGACCTGGCTCTATTTGGCCTTCTGTGAAACAAAATTATCAAAGGCCATTTCACTTGGACTGCTTGGAGTTCTGGTGGAAAGGTCCTTTTGTCCCTTTGATAGCTGCCTCATCTTCAGTGTCTGGAATGTTCTCTCTCCATTGTAGGCTGTCTGAAGCAGTGATGAAACAGGGTATTTGGGCCTTTCGCACTTTAACTGGTCATGGAGATAAACCTCAATAGAGAGTGAGGGAAGCTTGTGTGGGGTTTTATTTTTCTCTCATTTTTGAGCTTGCATAGAATTTCTGTAAGCTGATGGTGGTTCCTCCCTAATGTTGTGTTCTTTGGCTGCCTTGATGTATTGAAGGACTTACGATGACTTCTTGCCCTTTGCCTTATTGTTCTGGTTGTTTGTTAAATTTCAATTTATGTCATATTTTAAAGTCGTTTCTCATGACCTCAGGAAAAAGGAACCTTTAGCCTAGTTTTGAAAAGATGACGCAAGTGTAAGATTCTACAACATATTTTACGCCCTAATCTGTTTCTGGCAAATTTTTTTCATTTTTGGGGTCTTTTAAGGCTAGCAGTAATTACAAGATGAAAGAAAATGGCATGAAATATATTTTCAGACAAGTCAGATTCTTGAAAATGAAGAAAAACTGAGATGCTTTTTCCCATTACCTCAAAACAGTATCATCTTAAATTGTGAATTGAAGTTCAGATGCAGACTGGATGGACTGATGAGGAATTAACACCATCAGTTGCTATTGAACACAGTAGTGATGATGCTCCTTTTGGATCAGAAGTTCAAAATCCCCTGCTCAGTGAGTGCTGGGAATGTGTGTTGGTGAAACACTATGCAGTGTTCTTCTGAAAAAACTTTTGCTTGCCGCAGTTGGCAATGCAGTGGTGGGTTAGATAGATCTTTGCCAACAGTAACCATTTTTATCTGATGTCACTTCGTGCTCTCACTGCACTTCAGTCCTTTCTGGGTATGATTACTATGATGACACTTCGAAAATTCAGTCTAGGCACCTCTGGTTGTTTTCTTTCCTCCCCACCTAAGATGTGTAAGCTGTTTCTTTTGATTTCTGGTGGAGAGAGAACAGGTTAACTCAACTGTGTTTGGCTTATGAGGAAAAAATATTTTGACCAAGTGAATATTTTTAGTTCTAGTATATTACAGGTTCAGAGTTGAGCCTTGCATTACTTTATTATGGGAGATGAGTTAGTGAAGGTGTTGCTATTTATATGAATATCTATTTTTGATATTAATGTATTTGAGCTGATTCTCCTTTTCATTCAGTAATGAAAAAGAAAGCTTTTATGTGAAGTTATAATTGGAAATACTTCCAGATACTTTACTGCATGTATTCTCATTCATCTATGCATTGCAGACAGCTTCTTCATATTCCAGAATGATCTGCATTGTGACTTCTGCCATTCTGTATAGATCCGGAACATGCTTCTCACTTGTGATTTCTCTTGTCCAAGTATTTTGCTTATTATAATGCTATGTGCTCGTTAATAATATCATGATAGAAGTTTTAGTGAACACAATTTCTTTTTGTCTTGTTTTGTCTTGCAGGCACCAAATATAGATGAAAAAGTAGACCTTCACTTTATTGCATTAGTTAATGTAGGTGGTCATCTTTATGAATTGGGTAAGAACACCTTTTTATCCGCTCTTTCCGTTTGTTTGAAACAAATTAAAGTAGTGATGCTGTAAACTGTCAAAATTTCAGAGAGATTTCTTGACGTTATGTAGGGCTTAGGTTATTTTCAGCTGCATCTTAGAGTTCTGGGTGTTTCTGTCAAACAGTTGCAGTCTTCTTCCCTTTTGTTTTTTTTTTGTTCTCTTTCCCTCAACTCCCTCCTAGTAAGATAAAATGGCACAGAATACTAGGCTGCCTCAAAACTTCTGTTATCATTTATAAGGACAAGAAGCAAGAAAAAATTGATGAACACTCAAAATTTCAGAACAAATATATATATGTCCCTGCATTGCTTGTATTAAATTAACTGTATGCTGCTTTAGAAGTGTTAGCTGTATTGAGTAGTATGATACAGTTTAAACTGAAAGTATGTAGTCAAGGAACTAACAGATAGTAATAACAGATTGTAATAGGTTGGTCATTTTTTCCTCAACATTTTTGTGGTCATTAGACAGTTAACCGTACAACAGTAGTCTTTATTTTCTGAATTGCAGCTATTTTCGCTCTCTTCAGATTGTGTAGCACTTTAGTTCTGCCCAGATATTCCCTAATGACTCCAATCTTAAATATGTTGCTGGGCAACTATGTTTTGCTGCAGGCTCTTCAGAAAACCAGCAAGTAGATCAGCATTTGAAAACTGCAAGTCACTGATCTTTCCAAACGTAATTTTTGCAGTATTTTTTGATGATAACATTTACATCTTTTGAAAATCATCATATAATTAAGTAACTCCCTTAACAGGTGATAACTAATCACAACCTGGGGCATAAGCATTATATAAGAAGTGCTTATGTTAATATTAAGTTGATCTAAGGGATATTATCAGGGACAAGGCATGAACAATAGGCACACATTTCTGTGTTTTATGATGCTGTATGTCTGTCAGTGAACTAAATCAAAAAGGTAAGTACTGTAGGCTGCAACATAAATGTTTTATGACTCTAAATTTCAAGGCATGATAGATGGCTTCCTCTTCTTTTAACGGTGTGCTACTATTTCCATTACACATTTTCATTGTCCATTAATTTACGGTGCTTAAAATGCATACTACATAGTATGAGGAGCACGTTTAACTATTTTATATAGGTATGATGCAAGATAAAACCCATTTGAATTTTTTTCTTAAAATAAAAAAAACTAGAAAAATAAGAGGCATTTAGCTCTGCTACCAATACTGGTGTGGGTTTTTTTGTCCGTACCAGCGGAAGGAAACAAAAAAACCCAGCTTAAAAGCAGGAAAATGGAAGAAGGTTTTTCAATTGATTCACTGGCTTCAGTCACTGTCAGCAGTGTATGGGCTTTGGCAAGTAGAAAATGCAAAGGAAGCACATGGATGCTAAATGCCTACCATGTTTTTGCTGTAGAAAATGTGTTATTTATAGGCACATGAAATTAAAATGTTTTTCTGCCAATATAAAAAGACCAAAAATTAAATCAAACTTAGTTTGCAGCAGTGCAGGGCATTCAGTTCTGTTTCCCTGGCATTTTCTGAGAGTTTTGCATTGTTGTAACTTCAGTCATCATTGTTAAAATAGTGAAGAATCTCTTGCTCATGCAAATCCAAAAGTTTTCCAACATCAAATCTATTTTTAGTTATGGAAAATGTAATTTGGAAGTATTGTCAACTTTGATGGCATCTTTGGAGAGGGAAAGGTCTTTTACAAGGAGAACAGAGCCAAAAGGGATTTTGGTCTAGCAAATAATTAGGATACCCTGACATATGTTTTCATACTGTTAACTCTTCGAAAGAACCTGAAACATATTTCTATAAAGGAAATTATTTTTAAAATTCTGATAATGATAGCATTATTATATTGCAAAAGGGAGAAAAAAGTAACTATAGCAACTCTTTCTAAATGCTATGAAAGTATGTAATACTTAGAGCTACTGTTGTTTGGGGTTTTTTAATGAGAGAAATTTATTGTAAATGAGAGAAACATTTCAGTTATGCCAGACTCTTCAAATGGGTTTGTTATTCTGTTCTTTCATGAAGTCCCTGATCACAGCTGTCAAAGACCACAGATGTACAGCTGTCTCTCCGAGTAAATCCATCAAGCATAGTTGAAATTTTTCTACTCTACTGGAAAAACTTAAGTGCTATGCCAGCAGTAAAACAATAGCAACTTATAGTCTTGAAGTTTTCAAATAAAATATTAAAAAATATTTCCGTTTTGATTGGATTATTTTTTTAATGTAATAGCCTGTACATAGTGATACTGGTTGAAGCAGTCAGCAGTGGAGGAGAGACCAGGGTAAAGCTTGCTGCATGTGTGATTCCTTTATGAAAAATGAGATACCATTTTTGAAAGTGAAGTACAAAAAAATCAGTTCAAATAGTTTTAAATGGAAAAATGAAGCTCTTATAATTTTATAAATGTGTTGTTCAATGTTGCTTTGTCTTTCAACAGATGGGCGCAAGCCATTTCCAATAAACCATGGGGAAACTAGCGACGATTCTTTTTTAGAGGTAGGGAATAGAGAACCTTCCTATACAAAATTCTTGCTGTATTTCCTTACAATGTATAAAACACATAAATGAAAATACCTACACAAGTCTCGCTATATTTATGGTTGTATGAGGAATAGAGTGAGTGGGATAGTGAGACAAAATTAGTTTTACTGAGTTCTAGAAACATACGTTTTGAAACACCTAATTCTGGGTGACAGAATATCGTAAGGGAAGTGTCAGAAAGGTTGACTGTAACAAGATCAGACTGACTTGTCTTCTGTGCTGAGATTTTTATATATACCCCTGCTCCTTTCAAGTTTTACACAAGGTGAAATTATCAGATTCAAAACTTAAAATTTTTCATTCTCTTTCCTTTGGTTTAGTTGTAATTTGATAGGTGTCATGCTAGACAGAAACTGATTTCCTTTCTGAGTCTTGCTAATAATCATTCTTCTTCAGCTTCACGGCCTCTTTTTGGTGCTTCTTTCTGTCAGGAGCTGTTTAGTTGAGAAATTATTTGGAAAGGGGTACGCTCAGTTGGGAGGATAAACTGTCATCCTCACAGAAGATGTGAAGTTGAATTTGAGAGAAGGCAATGCATAGATCTGACTTTTATGGTATCCAGGCTAGATTAGCATTACAAAAAAACGCAGAAAAACTAAAAACAAACAAAGCCCCAAGCCGTTTTATAGATTAATAACGTAGACAAAGGTCTGTAAAGTTAGCATACAATTCGTGTTAGTTTGGAGAGGAGAAGGGGCTGGATCAAGCTTTCCTTAATTCATATGTGGCTATTTTCTGTTTTACTGATAACATGTGTTCTCCAGATTGCACCCTAAAGCTAGACGAAGGAACTACTTAAACTCTTTCAGTTGCCCCACACAGCTTAGATTCATCTTGAAACAAAGGGGAAATTTCTTAATGCAGCAGTACTAGTAAAGGCAAACTTCAGAGATGCATTTAGAAAGTCAGACATGCAATATGTCTGTTGCACAAAGCAATAGTCACAAAAATCACCATTGCTAAGGTTCTGCATAAAACTTTGGCTCTTTTAGGCTGCCCATATGAGCACTGTAAATAATCTTCAGTAGTGGTAACTCACCTCAGAAACACAGTTTATGCAGATTTGTTATACTATTTAGTAAGCCTTTATGGAAAAATCCATTTTGAGCATAGTTTGTATAAAAGATAGCTTCATATTTCAGTTGGGGGGATTTTTTAAATAAATATGATTTATATTGGTTTTCAATTTTTTGTATTTTTTTGTTTGTACTTTTTTCCCTAGGATGCAATAGAAGTTTGCAAGAAGTTCATGGAACGTGACCCAGAAGAATTAAGATTTAATGCAATTGCACTGTCTGCAGCTTAAAAGCCTTTTCCAGTGAGACTACTCTATTGCAATGTATTGTAACAATAAACTGTTGCCATATGTTAATAGTACAAATTTTGATACTTCCCTAACATCTTGATTAATTGTAGTATACGTGGAATAAACTTTGCATTTGCCCTTGCTGTATTTTGCTGCTTGTTCCTACAGCAACTTTGGGTATTTATATACAGGCATGCATTTTGTGCAAGATTTTTATGTGGTGGGTTTTTTCCCTTCCAACCCCTTTAAAGTTTCAGAAATTACTGTCTGTGATATTTCATTATAATAATGATGAGCTGGATTAATTAATACTGATCAGAACAGGATTATTGTTTGTATCATTCACAGGTAACATTCTGAGTGGAGTATATGGTATGTTAATGAGTGAAAACTTGGAATATGAGGCTATCTTCGTCTTTTATTTATAATGGTGCAAGAATATTATAATAACTTCTTCAGGGGACTCAAATGACACAGACATTTTTTCAGTGCATTATTTATAAATAAATACATGGAGGAAAAAAAGGCAGAAAAAGGACTGTTCTTCCTATTGGTGAGCACTAACATTTTAAAATTATCTTAATGTTTACATTTTGAATAAAATTTCACTTTGTTTCTCAAGGTTAATAATGTTAATAAATTGTCAAAAAGCTTTAGTTAAACCAATGTTTGCTATTTGTATACATGGAAAAACAACATGAATTTTTGCCCTAGAAAAGGCACACAAAGTATATGAAATTACAGGACTGCAGAGGGCACGCACAGGTGAAAACAACAATGTGAAGTATCTTGCCTAACTGAAATAAATTATAGGAAAGTAATAATTTTTGTAATGAATTTTTGTTTAACAAGAACAGGAACAGACTATGGATTTTAAGGTAGCCATGATGGTCATATACTTTTCTCCCCTTTAGAAATACCTGTTGTAAGTTTCTCATGTGGCATTACTGAATGCTATGTGATACCCTTCCCTATGCTGTCTCTTCCACCCCACCTTACTTAGGGTTAATATATTACTGAAGATCTTAAGATACTGTTGACCAATTTCTATGCCTGAATTAGTGGCATTGTGGTTGTTTTGGGTCTGTCTTGTTGGTTTTGTTTTGGGATGGTTTTTTTGGTTAAGCAATTTTATGCTTTAGGATTCTTGCAAAGGTTGGTTTTGGTTAATACGCATGTTTTTTACATTCCAGAAAAATATTTCCTATTCATTTCTTTGAAGTGGAATAATTTAGGTTTGCTTCCAATCAAACCCGCTGCCAAAGGAAACTGAACCCTCCATGTCCCAGAGGGTGCTTTCATTCTCTATCAATTGTCATTGCAGAAAAAACGAATGGGGTTATGCCAGAAGCAGTCTGGCAGAGTTTTCCTTCTGTATAGGAAAGAAAGGCCTGGGAGTCTGTCTTATCACTTAAGAACATCTCTTGCACTCTAAAGAAAAAGTCGGAGTGTCTGTCTAAAACATGTCACCTGGAGAGTCCACTAACAACAACAGTCTGTTTTCTATAAGTGAGCTGGTTGGAAAAGCAAGGGAGAAAAGCAACACTGATGAGCATCTCTTTTTGAACACTTTTTCACCCCAATAAAATGCAGTATCGTTAAGACTTGCTTTATGTTGCCATGCTCATTAGCAAAGCCCTGAAACTTGCTTTTAAATAAAAATGAAAGGCTTTAGTAACCAAACCAGCTGCATTGTCTTCTTGCTAATATCAGAAAAATAAAAAAAAAATTGTCACAATTGAATTGGGATATTGCATATTTTGTGCTGAAGGTAACTTGGAGGATTAAATTTCAAGTAAGTCATAGTTAATATAGATAAGGCCCTTTTAGGGTAGGGAGGGAGGGTGAGGAAAGAAAGGAAGCACAATTCAAAACTGTTGAACTAGCTACATCAATTGTCTGTTAAGAAAATCGTCACACCTTATATGATCTTCAGTGTTCAGAAGATTTAAAGTAATAAATGGAGGAGCTCTCTTTTTGTGCAATTGTTTATTGCAAAATCCCTTCAGAATGAGAGCTCCTCATTGAGTATGAGAACTCATTAGACAAATGCATGACAGGATAACAAAGTTAAAATAGTAACTTTGGAGTGGAATTTTTCATGGGCGTACTGGAAAAATACATCTTGAATGTTATGTAAAAACTTAAGAATTCTTACTATTTTGGCAATATTGTAGTTTTGCTCAGCATCTTCTACATAGTCTTTCAATCAGTCATCCTGCAGGGTAAGGTCTCCTATTTTGTTTTATTTTCAGTGTTAATTTCTGGTTTATTAATATGCGAGATGGTACATTTCAGTGAACACTGCTTTGAGATGCCAGAGGAAGAGCAATGCACCAGTTTTTATGCCAAACTGTATCTGCTTACTGCATGGTCCCTTGTTAGATTGAAATTTTGAGAGACTGCACTGCAGGAATACCATCTCACCTAACATGTACAGTGTAACAGCCTTCCAGAGTTTGTAAGACACCATGCTTTGGCACAGGCATTAGTGACCATCTTGAGGAGCATAGCAAGTAAAGGGGTCTACAAGCTGCTGGTATATCTTTTTCATGGACATAACCCGTTTAACTTGGATACAAGGAGTGAGGTATGAACTTGGCTGACTTAAAAAGTCAAGCAAGGTCATGACCAGGGGCTGATAAGTCCTGCAGACCACACAGTGCTTTGGCTCTGCGATGCCTCAATGTCTGCACCATTGCCTTAGCTATACAATCTCTGCTTATTAGTTCAAGCTGTATTTTCTAATTTGTGCAGTGCTGCCAGAGCCTCGCCACCTTTGTGTGGAGGAGCACGGCTTGGCCACAGGCATGCAGTGCTAGTGACTGCCAGGAAATGCCTCTTCACCTCCTGCAATCTGGGCCAGCCATAAACATCATCTTATGGAAATAGCGCCTGTAGGAGTGAAGAGAAGATGCGTGCGCTGCGCTTATATATTAATTTTAGCTGAGTGGAGCTGGTGTGTTATTAAGCACTCAGAATTGTTCGAGCTCTTTTTAGTATACTGGTGCAAGTTTTCCCATGTTATTACAGGCATTTTGTTAAGAAAGCCTAAAAATTTAATAACCAGTACAGTGCCCTTTCCTTTCAGTCATGGCTGCATGATTCAGTTAAGGGAAGAAGAAGCAAGAAGTTGTTTTCTGACATTGAAATGTAAGTTTTTTAAAATAAATACACTTAACAGACCACATTTAGAAAATAATGCTGTCTTTCCTTAAAGGAAGCCTGCCTTGGTAGAAAATACATTGAGTCAACTATTTGTAGAACTCTCATTGAAAAGAATATGATG
This sequence comes from Grallaria varia, assembly GCA_013396735.1. Lineage (NCBI taxonomy): Eukaryota > Metazoa > Chordata > Aves > Passeriformes > Formicariidae > Grallaria > Grallaria varia. The sequence continues at coordinate 405,121 of VWZG01004349.1, read as the reverse complement.
TAAACTTGTTTGACTTATCCCTAGAAGTACACACATATTGGAAGTGTTTATTTTTGCAAAATAGAACAATATTACGTTTCCTACTTTTGACAGCAACAATTCGCAGTCATATCTGGTATGTATAATCTTTTTCTGATCTAGGACTAACCTTGTTAGTGCAAAGGAATCATACACTGTTGTGGTTGCTCAGGCTTACAGAGATAATGTATCTGTGACAATTGACTTAAAATTGACTTCACTTTAAGGATGACATTTGCATGTTGGAACTTTTTTTTGCTTTTTGAATAACTTCGACTTAGCTGTTGTTGTGATCCGTGCATCTTACTTAAACACTCACTTAAGTTACTTGAGTACTCAAATTAGCCAAATTATTTGATCTAAAACATTATTAATACCTGAATTTGTAAGAAAAGTGATTTGATTTGCCATGAAGTGAAATAAAACAACCAGAAATAAGTGAGAATTTGGAAATATTTTTTTAACATGATGTCTTTTGAAACCTGTTTCATAGAATTTTATTCTCAAATAAATTTAAACCTTTATAGAATTCTTAATTATTTTCTCCTAATTAGGAACAAGCACTGTATTTTTAGATTAATTGAAAAGACCTTAAACATTGGAGAAAGGTTGCTGTTGTCTAGGAAAATGTTTGGTAACCTCAGCTAATGCACACTAATGTCAGCCAGCAGCAGCAGCTCATACATGCTTTATTTAGACCACTTTTAACCTTTGTAGTCATGGATGTTAAATAATGAGATGTTTTCTGATGTTCAGGGTTCCCACTCAAGAAAAATGCAGATTCTTCATTTGTATTTGGTCTTGTGGCTGATCTGGCTTGGAGCAGGAAAAAAGAGTAGGGAAAAACTTCAAAATTACAGCTTTGAGTATTCATTCATTGCTGCCTTTAAAGCATAGATGTCTTAAGTCATGCCATGATGAAGAGCTAAATACATAATTTCTATACATTTATAACTTTAATAAATGTCAAACAAACATCTCCTGTGGAACTTCTTTCAACTAGTATCACTGTGTTTTTCTTCCCATGTTGAACACCAGCAGCACTGATTTCCACATACTGCAGAAACTGATGGCTAATAACTTCTTGGTATTTTGATCCCCTAAAAATTCTCTTTCCTATTCTAAGAAGGTTTTTTTTTTTTTTTGGTAGAACAGAACTAAGATGTATTCCCAAGTAAACATCTCAGGAGAAGCAATTTGTGTGTAGTACAAATTTTAAGTTCCTTTCCTCAGTAGTACTTCAAAAATTACATATTTTGCTGTGGGTCATAAAAGCAAAAGATGCATGCAGCAACTCAGTTTTACTTACGGAGAAGACATGGAAAGAAAAAATGTCACAAAATGTTCAAGTAGGAAAGTATCATAGAATTACTAATGTTGGAAAGGATCTCTTTAAGATCAGAGTCCAACTGTTAAACTCACACGGCCACATTCACCATTAATGCCACATCCATTCATTTTTGAACATTTCCAGGACTGGTGATTCCCCCACATCCCTGGGCAGCCTTTGCCGGTGCTTGACCCACCCCTGCACTGAAATAACTTTTTCCCAGTACACAATCTAAACCTCCCCTGATGCAACTTGAGGCCATTTCCTCTTGTCCCGCTGCTTGTTACCTGGGAGACGAGACTTAGCTCCGCCTTGCCACAGCCTCCTTTCAGGTAGTTGTAGGGAACTTAAAATGTTACACTCTAATCAAGTACTTAAAAAAAAACCCTCCCCAAATCCTAATGCTATACGTGAGCATTCCAGAAAACAGCTCTTTTCTCTAATACTTAGTAACTTTTCTGTTTAGCATGTGTCCACTCCTGTGGACAAAAAGGGGGTTGCTGTGTTAATTGAGCACACCATCTCCCGACGCCAGCGCTTCGGTCGGGATGGGTGACCCGGTGCTGCAGCACAGCACAGTGCCCACCTGCCCCACCTATGTGGTCACCGCGGGGCCAGAGCTCGGCACAGCGCCCACCCAACCCGGGGGTCAAGCCGTCCTGGGGCCGGGCTTTAGGGCTGAGCCCGGGACAGCGGGGTGGGGCGGAGAAGTCACGAATAACCTGTTGCAGCATGCTGTGGGCAGGGACGCGGACGAAAGAGAGCGGTGGGCACTAGCGCGGGTGCCGTGAGCTGGAGCAGCACCGGTGCCCAGGGTGCTGGGGCGGGAACTGCGGGGGCCGAGCTGCGCGGCCCCGGCTCTGCCCGGGCATCCCCGCTTGGGACACTGGGTGTGACAAGCGCTCGGAGCAAAGTGCGGCTCTCTCGCGTCTTCCAGAGCGGTGACAAAGTCCTAAACTCGTCCCGAAACGGGACAAGGCAGCAGAGGAGTGTGGTGCCGGTGGCTGGCCGGGGCAGCCCCCGCGGTGCGGGGCCGGGGCTCCCGCTGCCCCGGCGGAGGGCAGCCCGGGCGGGCAGGCAGGTGGCCGGGCCGGGGCGGCGGTGGCCGGCCCTGAAAGGTGCGATTGTCCCCAGCTATTCCTGGTATGCGCCGGGGCGGGAGGCGCCGGGGGCGGCCCCCAGCGGCCGGCAGGGCGAGGGGCGCCGCGGCCCGGCGGGAGGGACCCGGAGCCGCCGCCAGTGCCGCGGGGGGGTGGCCCCTCCCGGCCGCCCGGGGGGCCCGGAGCTGCCACACAGCCCGCGGGCCCGGCGGATTCCTGCGGCCGCCGAGCTCCCGGGAGGGGGAGTTCCGCGGGGAGGAGGCGGAGGGGGAGGAGACGGCGCGGGGAGCGTTAAAAGGAGGCAGCTGAATGACAACGGCCGCTCCCCGCGCCCCCGTCTCGCCGGCCCGGCCGCCCCCGGCTCGTTCGCCGCTGGACATGGAGGGCAGAGAGGACGCCGTGTGCGATTGCCAGGCGGCGTTCGCCGAAGCCCAGCGATGGGTAGAGGTGAGGCGTCCCTCGGTCCCGTTGCGTTCCGGCCCCTCGTTGCCCCGGTGCCCTCCCGGTGCCGGTCCCGCCGTCGGGCAGCAGCTCCGGGGACGCGGCCCCAAACTTTGCTCCTCTGTCGGCGGCTGCCGGCTGCTATTTTTAGAAGGTATCGTGGCAGCTTGCAGAGATCTGTCCGTGCAGCATCGCCACCGCCCCCTCCTCACAATCCAAATTAAAGGCTGGCTTGGCTGCCCTCCTGTCATTAAGGCTCATAATTTCTTGCCGTCTCGTAAACTACTTCTGTAGCGCTTGCTCCGAGACACCCTGAATTAAAGGCGCTGCTTCCTGTCACGAAAGAGTTCAGGACAGGGAGCAACCTGAAATTAAGGCTCATTTTCTTCCCTCCTATTTTTAAACATGAATGTCTGTCTGCGCACGGCGCTTGATGTAAATAGCAGCGTTTCTGCCGGAGCCCCGCCGCTGCGGTGGGTGCCGGTGCCGGGGGAGAGTGCGGGTGTGCCCGGCAGTGCGCGATGAGCCTGCGGGGCGCCTGGCGTGGAAGCGGAGAAATAAACGTTGGGAACACTGACCGGCCCCGCTTAGAGCCCTGGTGTGCTTCTAAAGAGCCGCTTTAGAGTGCTGGTTTATATGTATTTTAACGTATTGAGCTTGTTTCTGTGTGCCTATTCACCTGGGGTGAAACTTACGGTGTCAGAAGCGCATTCCCAGTGACTCTGAAAGCAGTAAACATTAAAAACCAGAATGTTACTTTTTACTCCTCATCTTTATAAGCTTCTTTTCTCAAGACCTAGTCCAAGTTTGTTTCCTCTGTAAAACAATGACATCTAGTGCTAAAAATCTATTGAGAGTTTTAAACTGAGAGCACCAAAGACGAGGGTATCGCAAATGACCTCCACAAGTGTCACTTTTGTAAGTGTGATCTGTGAAAGTAGGTAATTAAAGCAGTCCTGGCTTCCCCATGTGTCAGTTTTGTAAGAGCTAGTTGTGAGTTCAGGTAATTAAAGCGTTCCTTTGTCACGTATACCTTTCTTGCATTGCTTTTTGTGAATTGGCAAAGCTTACTTTGTTTCATTAAGGTGATGTAATGTTGTCTTTGAAAATTCTGTTTTAAGGGTTTGGGGATTTGTTTTAATTATTCCTAAATTTCAAATGATACTGGCTGGTTGTACCATTTCTACAAAAGGTTCCCTCTTAGCCTGCCAGTAGCACGTGGGAGCACTAGCAAAGCAGTGTGAGTGTGAACTGCGCACTGGTCGTGTAGAAGAAAACAACAAATGCTCAGCTTCCCTCCTTCTCCATCTAATTTGAGTGTCTGTCCTGTAATATATGAAAGCTGTTCTCATTTTCAAGTAACTTTTACACTTACCCCTTGGAGAAACATTTTATTTAAAAGGAAGTAACTTGAAAACCTGAAAGTATTGATAAACAGGATGTTAGGAATTCTATAATGTTAGGGGAAAATGCAAATATTTATTTCCCTATGAAATGAGGTTTGCATTTCAGAAGGACAGTTGTGTTTCTCTGCTTTCTACATCCAGATGCATTAAAAAGCCAAGACTAGCCATTTCCGTTGTTGAATGCGAAGAGTAGTGATATTTTTAGGGTAAAGAGACATGTCCCAAGGTTTTGTGAGTCTTGTTGAAACGAAATGGTGTATACATGATAGAGAGTGAAACTTGGGGAGCCCTAATCATTAAACAATTAGTTTTGAAGATGAGGCAGATTTCCAAATATTTACGAACTTGGAGTTCTGATGTTTTGGTAAGGTTTTGTGTGCCAGCTTCTCCCTGACATTAGAGGAAGATGAAAGCATGCAGACACTAGCTACTATGTATTTAAAAGAACTAGCCAAAATCTCTTTGTAAACTGTTACTCTTTCCCTTTGCTAATGAACTCTGTTTTAACATCTTTCTGCATTTCAATACAGAACTTTTTGGACTCTGAGTCTTAAGAAATCTCAGAAGACCTGAGCTCAAACCTTGAAGCTGAGGGCTTTTTGTAACGGGAACGAATGGGTATGTCAGATCTCAGGGATAGTAAGAAAAACACCCCAAAATATCAAAAATTTTCACCCCATATGTTCTTGAGGCTCTTTGTGAGGGAAAATTGTGTCCTGGTCACGTCCCTCTTCTGCCTGTTCTGAGGTGAATTCTGCATTCTGCAGGGCAGCCTTTGGCTGGTAGAAGCTCAAACATTTGTTCCTAGTTGTAATGCTAGTCTTATGCTACAAAACCCCAAAAAATGCTCCCCAAAACCCCAAACGAACCAACCAAAAGTAGAAAACAAAACAAAAACAAAAAAACCAAAACCAAAAAACACCCAACCGAAAAAAAAGTATCCCACTCACCCCTCCAAAAAAAGCAATTCCCAAAACAACCTAGATTCAAAAAGCCCAACAGCTTGATTAAGAGTAATAAAACAACAAAAAAAAATGCATCTGATACCTGTTGTTAGTTAATGAAAGACTTCTTTCTGTAGTTCAGATTCATTTTGGGGCATAGCTTATGATAATGCTGACAAGGCAGGCCTGTAGTCTTCACAGAGCAAGGACCTCTTCAAGTGTAGCTCCCAACTGCTTGTATTTTGTAAATTGGAAGGGGAGATGATGTTGTTTGTCTCAGTTACACTACCAGGAGTCACTTTGGGAGGCCTGGCTGTTGAGGTCATCTCCTTATTTGGGGGAAAAAGTAGTCATTTTCTGTGCAAAACTCAAGCTCTTCTCAGGTGTCCTTTATCCAGAAGCCAGCACTGGTCAATGATGTTGACTTCATGCATCTGAGACTTTCGGCGCCTTCTGAGCTCTGCCTGGGTAGCAGCTGGTACTGGTCAAACCCATGTGCAGGCCAGCCGTCACTTGGCACCTCAGCTGGGCAGATGGTGCATGTTGAGACCAGAGTAAAACACTGGAACACCACGACTTATAAATAGTTTCTCAAAGAAGAAAAAAGATGAGACCTCATTGCAGTTACAACTTCCTCGGGAGGGGAGGAGGAAGGGCAGAAACTGGTCTCTTCTCTGTGATGACCAGTGACAGGACCCAAGGGAATGGCCTGAAGTTGTGTCAGAGGAGGCTTAGTTTGGATATTAGAAAAAGGTTCTTCACCCAGAGGGTGGTTGGGCACTGGAGGAGGCTCCCTGGGGAAGTGGTCACAGCACCAAACCCGACAGAGCTCAAGGAGCATTTGGATAATACTCTCATGCACATGGTGTGGCTCTTGGCAATGGTCCTGTGCAGGGCCAGGAATTGGACTTGATGATCCTTGTGAGTCCCTTCCAGCTCAGAATTTTCTGATTCAATGAAAGGTAGAGTTGTGTTTGCCAAAGCTAGAAATAGCTGGGTTAAAATTGTTCTACTGTGCTCTGTTCCATATTATAACTTAAGCAAGCCAAAAGCTGTTCCTCCAAACCAAAGCATTCTTCTCCCAGCTATTAAATATCCCAGACACTGTTTTCCTGTCTCAAGATGTGGGAGGGCAGTCTGTCTCTCCCTCTCTGTAGTCCACCATGAAGTTCCCCCTTGTGAATGAAGGAGAACTGTAGTTCTCTCCCCCAAAACATGCTTCTCCATTTTAGGAGTGATAGCTCTCAAAGAGTCCTAGAGGAAAGAAGTGTGTGCTGTTTTCTTGTAAAGTATCTCAACTTTTGATTCCTGTTCTATGTCTTAAATGAACTCTCATCTTCAGGTAAATGTCTATGGTTTGAAATTGCTTGCTAAAGCAACTTGAAACCTGACCCACAAAATCTGTAAATCTTTAGTTAGAGTGCCCTGAGGCAAAAAACGCTTGAATTTTTTCCCCCCCTGAAGTAGTCAAATGTACAGATCCAGTCTGTGGGAGGGTGGCCAGCGAGCGTGTGCCTGAATGAATTGTAGGAGTGAAGCAGAGGCCTAGGAAAGCATGTGAAGCAACCTTGAGAAATCCACTAAAGTGAAAAATAGGTGTTGAGCCAAGTAGCTCTTGCAAACTGTTGCAGCTGCTCTTGTGAGCTGAATTCATTTCCCTAATAACTCATATAGAGTTGTTAAAGGCTGGTGTTCTGAGAGCTACTAATTTCATCAGATACTGTTGTCAAGAGCATCATTCTCAGAGTCAGAATCAGGATTGTTGCTCACACAGAGTGCAGCAGAACAGTCCTTTCTGGTGCCAACACTACTCAGCATTGATGGAGAGAGGTTTCACCATTAGGATTTCTGTAGCAAGATAAGGTTTTTGTCATTTTTGATAGGCAGCATTAGAGGAAAAAAGCACACCTTGTCTGGGTGGCAGCCAGAGATATCTTTGCTTCTCCAAACTGTCACAACCATTAAATAGATACTTAAAAAGCCTAATTTTTCTGAATACCATTGTGTGTGCTGACAGCTGCATGTGTTCTTGCATTACAGTGTGCTTTTCAGAGTCCAAAACTATCTTACTTGTGATTTAAAAGTATCTGTTACATTTTGAATGTTGGAAGATTATTTGGGCACTTTTGTTGTTTTGGGTTTTTTTCCCCCCAGGAAAAAACATATTTGTGTATATATGTGCACCCCCACACACTCTGACACACACCTGCTCAGAAGACTGAAAAAGCAGATTTGCAGAGTAACTTGGTAGAAAGAGTCTGCTTGAGGATAAAACTTGAAACCAGGACAACTTACTGAAATCTTTTGGTTTGGACCAACAGTACAGCAGTCAAATCCAGTGAATGGTCTGACATGTGGTCACCAAATGTTTCTATTTGTTGAAGCTGTTTGAAGTCTGCATTTCTACTGTATATTTTTATGGCTTCTGCAAATGCAGCAAGAGGTCTAGCAGTGATGTTTTCCCTATATTTGCATAGGGATCTTACCTCAGTGATTATTTTGTTTTGTTTTTCCCCCAAGCATGAATCTAATGCATACAGTCTGGTATGGCAGATGGGAGGAATAACTGTAGAGACAGAAGACTAGTCTTACTGTTCAAATCCTCTTCTTGTAGGTACCTCTATTTAAGTTGAACTAAACACTATGAAAATGTTTTTCTCAGTTCTGGGCAATGTATTCTTGGATAGTGTGCAGAGAGCCAGTCAATGTCCTGAATAGTGCCAGAATGAAAGATGTGTCAATGAAAAGGGAAAATTTATGTATTTTGTTGCCTAAACCATGTTTAATGCTAGGTAATTCTGTCAAGTCATAAAACCTGGGTGGGCTTGTTTCTGGAGAACTTCTTACAGTACAGCTGCCAAAGTCCTGGCTCACATCTACATAAGGGATGTATTTAATTCTCCTTTAGGTGAATGCATCAATATTTCATTATTTTATGTAGATTCTTGGCAATGGGTATTACATGGAATAAATCTAAGTGTATCCAATTAATATACAAATACAAATCGATACAAGTAAATAATGTGTGAATTTAAATCCTAGAAATAATGTTGTCTTTGCTGCCTGCAGACTATGAAAATGCTGTGGTAAAGTGTCATATAATAGCACTAACAGTGTTTTAGAGGGAGGGGGTGACAGTAATAGTTTGATCTGGCTGAATGTTATTGTCTCTGTTACTTTATTGTCCCCTTGCTTCCAGCCCTCAGGAAAGGTATCTGTAATGTGTTTGACAGAAAAGTGGAATTAATTTTTCTGGAGAGTAAAATCTATTTTCTGGTTTCTACAAGGTGGGTTTATATATTTTCAAGTCTATATTTGGAAATTCTTAGGGTGAATCAAGAGCCTGTCTTCACACAGCCCTCTTCACGCAGTGTGCAATGGGCATACGTAGCTTTGAGCTGAGTTCACAGTGCAGTTTCCTTTATGGACAGTATCTCTTTGTAGCTTTGAGTGTTGTTTTAAAACCTTCCATGAAAGCAGCATCTGCAGACACTTTAAGAGAAAGAATTAACGTGTTGACTGTAGAAATGGGTATGTTTTCTATGCTAGGGAAATGCATTGCAGCTTAAGGGGATCTACAGACAATTCTGACTAGACATTTGTGTTCTTCTGTTATGTATTTTGTGGTTGCCAACTACAGTTAGTTCTGGTGTTCCTTTTGTTCTTTTTCTCCTGTCTTTTTGGTTTGGGTGTTGTGGGTTTTTTGGTTTTTTGTGTTTTTTTTTTCATTTGAACTGTGTCTTGATCCTTTCTGCAGTTTTGTGAGGTTGTGCGGTTTTTTCCCACCCATAATTTAGGGAGAAGGTGAGATGATACTGATTTCCACATTTAGCATATTTTGCTCTGCCCTCCCCCTAGCCATTACTATGGGCTCACTGTTAGCACCTTTTCTTTGTCAGGCACTTTTTTTTGGTCCAAATTAAGTTTTTAATGAGCACTTGTGTATAGTACATTCGACGGTGACCTTGCTGAGCTTTGGAAAACACTTGAGTTTTATTGTGTTGTAAGAACCAGATACATTCCAGCTGTTTCTTGTACCTACCACTCCTCCACTTTAAAGATCCTTTATCCACTCCTGCAGGACATTTTTTAAAAGCAAAACAAACCCCAACCTTTTTTGCTTAACAAGTCTAATATAACTTAACTATCATTTTTAAAATGGACTTTCCAGCTACAGCAGTTTAATGAAAACCAGCATGTGCTCTCAGATCCAGTGTACTAGAAATGCTTTTGCTGGTCTAAAGTGTGCTTCACACACCTCACTTATTACCCATATTACCTTAGAGGGAGTGTTTTGGGTTTTGCTGTTTTTCACATATCTGAATACTGTCAATCCAAAGAAAATCTAACTTTAAAGGAATGTAGTGAATAAGCTATTTTAAAATGGGTTTTGTGGTTCATGTTGTGAGCTGCTGCATGAAGTTATATATTTAGCTTTTATGAATAGTGCTAAATTTTTATTTTTCCAATGCAAAGAAAGACGTATGGATCTGACTCACATCATGCTAACTTCCAATTGGATACTTAGCTGTAAAGCTTTCATTTGTGTTATATTGAATAGAGAAATCTAATTTCAACAGTGTTTTCCATTTGTGGTACAAAACATCTGGGATTATCTTAGAAGGACATGAAGATTTTAAGACTTGCTTTATATTTTTTTTGCTAGTGTTGGCACATGTTGAGCAAATGTTGGCACATTTTTTTGGTACCAGCTCATGTGAAAGTTCTGAGTTTTGTTTCTGGATGTGATTCAGCTTTCAGTCATTACTATTAGAAAATAAACACAATATACTAACTTTGGGAAGTAGTTATCACCGCATTGGCCAAAAAAGTCAAAATCATTGTAATGTAACACAGTTTTAAAGGAGTTAGCTGGGTTGTGATCAGTTCAGCTAGCACAGACAGTGAAATCTGTTGTTTGGGCCAAGCTGTCCTCCTACAGTAGATCCCACAACAATGTGGTTTTGTGTTTGTGCTGAGATATTATCCCAGAAAGGTGTCATTGAAACTCCTGTGCTTGGCCTGTGCTTCTCCTGCCTCCTTTTGTGGTGGCAGTGGTGTGTCTGACCCACAGGTGATTTGGCTCTGGGGGTTCATCTGATGATGGAAAATCAGCCTGTTACATGGTATTTGGTACTTGGTTGGTGCCTGGGAGGCAAAATGGGCAACAATGGTCGTGCCAGGAAAGAGGTGGTGTTGATGGAGAGAGCCTTTTGGTGGCAGCTCACTGTTGGGTTGCAGCTGACCAGTGGGATGAAGAGAGGCAGACACCTGAAGTTAGACAAACCATCCCTTTCCCTGGAGGCTTCTCAAGTCACCTGCTTCTGCTCATTGTGTGGCTCTCTTCCTTACAGGACTCTGGATCTGTTCGCTAGCTACCCAGGGTCAAGGTATAAACTAGACACCTGGATTAGGGAGGCTGGCTTCTAGCCATAACTAACTTCTTCATTATGAATTTCATAAGGCTTATAAATACAGTTGTAGCTGTTTTAAATAGAAACTTTGCCAGGAGTTTCTGAGCCTAAGCATTTGAAAGTATTTTATATGCTTGCACACTGACCTGCTGTGGCAAAAGCAGTCATTTTGTCTCACTGGAGCTGTGTTGGGTGGGAGGTGGTCCTTCAGGGGTATTGGGACACTTGTCCCAGCAGTTTTGCAGTTGTCATTACCTGTCCTTCACAGGAGCAGTCCAATCCCAGATCTAATCTCCAGTGTTATTTGTAAATTGTTTCCTGGAATTACTTTGACCCTGCTATTTGTTATTCTTTTTTCCTTCAGGAAGGAATTAAAGAGATCTGTTTTGTGGAGTTTGATCTGAGATTTTCCACATGTTAAAATGACCGTGTCAGCTAATAAATAAAGAACAGAAGCAAGTGTGGGATGTTTTCTATTTACATTAAGGAAATGGAGGAAAAAACAGCCAGGACACCATGGCACTCCAAAATGCCTTTTGTTCAACTGTCTCAGGATTCTGGGGTGCTGGAAGTGGCAGATGGGTGCATAGTGTCAATTTTTGCCAGTGGTAACTGCCTGCCTGGGTCAGTCATGGTAGTACTGTGTCAGTTGCTGATGCCTCTGAAAATATGACATAAGTATCCTCTTTCTGTTAGTTATTAGCTGTTTGATACTGAAGGAAGCAAGATGTTAGAGTTTATGATCTTAAGTGCCTTTTCCAACCTTAACAGTTATGTGATTCTGTAAAGCCAGATGTCAAAGTGGCTGTGGAGAAGAGGAAGAAAAATGATGATCTAGGTTTGACACTGCAGAGTTGGAGAAGTTTTGTTGCATCACCTATTGCACTGCCTTGAAATGCTTCTTTGGAAACTATTTAAGATTAGGTAAAGCAGAGGACAAAGTTAGGCATTACTACATTTTTGCTCTAGGGAAAACCTCTTTTCTTCCTTGTGGCACCATGCTCTGTTTGCCTAAACAATGCCACTGACAAAATGCACCTTTTTTTGATGCGCCTGAAGATGTAATCTTAGGTGAAAATGGGCCAGACATTTAGTTGCATGTTCTTCTGCAAATACAAGAGGTTGTAACAAAGTGACACTAACTGCAAATGTTTCACCTTTGTTTATATAACTTTTTAATTTTTTTTAAATGGCAGGTAGGCTTTCTTGATTTGAATTCTCAGCATTCAGTAAAAAGGTGTCTTGGAGTTGATCTTATTTGAACTGAGTGGAAATGGTGTGAGGATGAAGACATAAGCTCTAGGTACAGATGGATATCTTTCACAGACATTTGCCTGATGCTGTGGAGGGATAAAAAATCCCTGATATAATAAACATCAACTTGATGATTATTCAGGAGGGTATTGCTTCACAGCTACAAGTCTTGTGTGGATGAATTTTTTCAAAGACAAGCCTCCATTAAAGTGCACAGACTGGGTTGCTCACTCATGACCCAGCTTTCATGTGTCTGATAAAATCCAAAAGTCCTCTGTGACGCTGGGGTAGGTCTTGCAAAGTAATCTCAGACTCCAGGAAGATCTGTGTGTCAGGTGTCAGTGGATAGGGCTGGGAGCTGTGCGCTGTGGAGAAATGACAGAGAAGAGGAGCTTGGAAAGGGACGAGGACAATTGTGCACCTAAGGTTATTTGTAAATAACTACTTTTTCCTTTTTACTCAAGTGAATTTCTTACCCCGTAAGTATTTAAACTGTGAAATTTAGTAAAATGCACTGGCTTTTTAAATCTGGAGTGGGGGGAGGTGGGTTGGGTTGCATTTGTTTTGCATTTAGTTGTTTAAAAGATTGGGGAAATACAGTTGCAGACTGTACTAGATTTCTGGACGTGTTATTACACTTATTTTAATTTTTTTTACTTACATATTTGTGAAATCAGTATCTCGTCTGCTTTACATACCATGAAACATGGAAGCCTATTGTTAGACCTGACTGAAAAATCCTTGTATGTGCATGCTTATGGCTCTTCTTTGTTTTCTTCTCTTTCTTACCTCTCCAGATAAGAATTTCTAAATTTTTTTTTTATTGTGACAACTAAAATCTTGTATAATTCTATTTTCCAGTGCAGTGTTTGATCTTTCCTTTTGAAAACTGTCTCCCCTTGAAAATTACAATAAAAAGGTGAATGTTTTGTGTCTGAACATATTTGGATACACCATAGGATAATGCTATTAAATCATGTCTGGTTCCCAATATAATGGTTAATTTTGTCAGAACACTAAATACTTAACATGCACATTTCAGCAACAAGATTTGGTTTTTGTATGCAAGCAAGTCCCTTGCAAGAACCATATTGACTGGTCACAGTAATAAAGTGTATGGTTGGAGCAGCGGTTTCCAGCATCGCGGCAGATGATCAGGAGGCTGGCAGTAATTTGGTTTCCTGTGTCTGGTGCATTGATGGGTTAGATGTGATCCAGCCGTGCAGATTTCCAGTGGTGACTCATCTGATTATTTTCTCTTTCCTCTGTGATCATCCAAGGAGGTAGGATAGAGGATGGTGTCTCTCTGACAGTAGAAGACATCTCTAATGTCATGCTGCCTTTTCAATATGGGGGAGTGAAATGTGGAAAAGGATACTGGTGTGTCTCAGCTGTTTTTAAAGGTATGCCAGCCTTCCTCACCTCCCTTTTATTTTTTTTAATTTCCTTAAGAGTGTTATCCCTAACCCAGCTGTGCTGTGGCTGTAGCTTGACCATGTCTTACCTTTATTTTTGCGCTGTTGCACAGTATGAGAATGGGTGACCCTTATGCACGCTCAGCTGAACACACATTGCTCCTGGGGAGAGGATATGGAGATGAAATCTGGATGTCCAGGTCCTTCTCATCTCGACCACAGCACATGTTTTTCCACTCAAGAAGTGTATGGGGTTTTTACTTTGTTTGTTTGTTTTCCCCTGATAGTAGGGAATATGTGTTCCCATTTGGACAGGGGCACTCTTCTGCAGATGGCTAGCAGGGATAGATGTGATTGCACCAATGTCACCATTTTTTTTTTTTTTTTTGGAGCTATATGCATATAATGTTGCTTAGGTTGCACATACTGGTTTGAATTTTTCAGAGATGCAGATTAAGACCTCTAAGTGCTTTGACTGTGTCTGCCTACCTGATGTAGGCTGGGAATTGAAAGCCTTGTGGCTGCTGTCACATAAAAATCCATGTGAGTCCATGTAGGTCTGGCAGGAATACCCACAGCACTATGCAGTATAAATATCCTTTGAGATTAGGTTGCTATATGTTAATTGCAGCCAGGCACAGCTCATTTTCTTCATCTAAAGAGCATGAAGATAGCTCACTTTTTTTATGTTTTGTGAGGAAAGATTTAAGTATGAAACTTGCTTTTGTGTGACTTCTTTTATCTGTCAGGAAGACTGTTTACCAGAGTACTAATAATGCATAAATGCCACAACTATTGTAAAAATATAATGGTTGTTTGGCTTTTCCAGAGCTTTATAGGCTTAGTTATAGAATGCAGCATGCTTTCCTTGAAAGGTGTCTGTTGGAAAAGCTATTCTTGAGAAAACTGCTTTAAATCCTCATGTTTAGGGGTGGGTATGTGGATTTCCTTTTTGGTATTAGATGTGTAATACCATGATATAAGGATTAAAGTCCATGTGTAAACGTTGGTATTATATATCCCCTCCTTTCGACTTTTAAAATAGTTATAATCCTGTGATTTGAAAGGGAAATTGGTAACATAAGGGGGCTGCACCATGTGCTTGGGGCCAGTCTGACAGACAGTATGGCGTATTAAGGATCTTTGCATACAGTAAGGAAGACTTTGGGAATTGGGTGTTATTGTAACACCAGCAATCAAGTACCGAGCGCAGTTGCACATGCTCCTCATGTTGTCATGTTCCTCAGCTTAGTAAGAGAAGTTTTGGTCATATTCTCCACTTCCACGAGCAGCTCCTGTTTATTGGGTCAGTTTAAGTGATCATCTCCTTTTTGTAGCACAGGCTTTATGGCCATGATGCTCTCTGGTTTTCTGCTGAGAAAAATCTGGTTTTAATCTTGAATTCTGAGCTGTGTTTTTCTGGGATGTGCTCAGGAGTAGGCATGAGTTTTCAGTCTGAATTAAAATTTGATTATTTCCTGGATATATTTGCCAAGACACGTTCTACTTTACACTGAATTTGACCAGGATATTTTGCAGTAGTTCCCAGTGGCCACTAAAACATCACCGCTGCTGTCATTATTTCATTTTGACATGAAAGTAAACTGACACATTTTGGAATATTTACGTAGGGCACTTCTCTCTGTCTAACTTTCTAGCATAAAAACACTGTTTTGGTCATGGCACGGAATCTTTAATCACCATTTCATAAGTACTGTTAGGTCATAGCTGTCAGGCTGGAGCTGTGAAAAAATCTCTGAAGCAGTGGCTAGTTTCATGGAGAGAGTTCTTCAACAGTCTGAAAATGGTTACAGTGCTCTCTTAGACCTTGAAGCCCCTTGCTTTTATTCATATATAGTGTCAGTGGGTGCTTCCCGATGATGCTTGTTGCAGATACCACATGCTGCTGTCTCAAACAATGCTACATGGAGCAAATGAGCAGCTCATGTTCTCTCTCTGCATAGATTCATTACTTGAACCAAGTTACTCACATATATGCAGTCTGGAAACACTAGAAGTCTTTGATCTTTAAAACTTAATGTTTGAAAATGTAAATGATGTGCTTCTTTTGATCTGCTTCTTAAATTAAATGGTAATTGTGAAAATTACTTTT
The DNA here is from genome assembly GCA_013396735.1 of Grallaria varia. Lineage (NCBI taxonomy): Eukaryota > Metazoa > Chordata > Aves > Passeriformes > Formicariidae > Grallaria > Grallaria varia. Next base: position 389,686 of record VWZG01004349.1, on the reverse strand, counting down.
GGCAGTTTTCCACTTAAGGGTTTGTACTCTTCATTTCACACTATGTTAATTTTAAACTATATGCATCCTTGCTATTTTTTCATGTGAATTCTGGTAAGCAGGTGATCCTTATGTTTCTAGATGGCCTAATTATTAGCAGTGCATGCATTTCGTGATTAGACCCTAATGTGCAATTCCTCTAGCATTGATGCCAGGGATTGTCAGTTTTGCCTGCCTGACTGAATGTTCATGACTAGGGTAATAGGAATCACAAAAACTGAGCAATCAAAAACTAAGAGTTTGAGCCCAGGATTGGAGGCTGTGACTTGTTCACTTAAGGTGTCAGGAAATGTTTGGGCATGTGCTCCACTGCAGTCTAGTGATGGGTCCTCACAAGAATCTGCTGGCAGTAAAGTAGCAGAAGCTTTTTATCTGTGTCCTTCTCTGCTACAGGAGTATTTGCTGTTGCCTTTCCAAACTGCTGGCATCTTCTAATCAAAAAACTCCTGGATAATGTAAGGCTCCTGAAACGTTGATGAAGCTCATGCAAAGTTTGGTCTTTGCCTTACAACAGCTTTCTAGTGTGTAGTGGATTTGTCTGTTATTTAACATAAATGATGATAAAGACCTCCCTGCCTTTGCCCTGTTTTGTTATGAAAGGAGCCTTTGAAGTCTGAGGGCCACATCAAACTGCAGGTAGTATCTCACAAGGTTATTCAAAAACTTATCCCTGTGTAATAGGTTCTTTTAAGCTTCTGTTGGTTTAACGCCAGGTAAAAATCAGCTGCTAAACTGAAATGAAGTTGTTAATTACCCCCTTAGTAAAATTACTTTGTGTACTTTTCAATTATTAATATTTGTTTAACTCTGCAGAGATTGTTTGTGGGGGAGAAGGTTCATGGTGGTTAGTACTCAATGTCTGCCACAACACCTTTAAGATGTGCTCATGGCTGGAGGAGATTTTGTGTGAGTTTTTAGTTTTGTTTTTTTTTTTAGGAGCAGGCATTCTTTGTTCCAGATCATAAACTGTCTGTGGAGTGGGATTTTCTGTTTTGAATACCATTGTGTGGCCCTTCTGTTGTAATTCATGGTACAGTACCCAAATTTGTCTTGCTTCTTATCTCCTGTTGATTTCCTTTAGGAATGTTTGCATTAAGTTCAGCATCATGTTGAATTACCATACTGTTGCTTTTGCTGATTTCTGTTTGTCAGTGTGCTGGTGGATTGGAACATTCATCTCTAGTTATTTGCATGGGATATTAAACCATGTGATTGCTTTAGTGACGCCCATCAGAGTTGGGAAATTGCCCAGCTGAGTTGAACAGGAACATTTCAACTCAGAGCTGCTGCTACAGCAGCCTGCCTGTGAATTTGAACTCTTTTTTTCTTTTAAACACAAAACAGACAGAAGGTATTTCCAACTGGGGATAAAAACATCTGCCAGGGAAAATAAATTATCTTTTCTGAACTTAACATATTATTTACCATATGTTTCAATGCTTCTGTGTGACCTTTCATCATTAATTTTTTTTTTAGTAAATAATGACTTAAAAAAACCTTTTCAGATAACTTTTCAAAATGAAAATGAGCTCTCTTAGATATATTTTTGGTTTTAGGTTGGAAATTGGATGTTGAAATTCTATGTCTCTTTATCCAGTTGTGGGGGATTTTGGATCATCTGTTCTCAGAATTTCTTTTCCTCAGTATGTTCCTTTGGCTTCTGCATCCTTTTGGATAAGGAAGACTTGTATAATCATTTTAAAAACCCTAATTTTGGTATATATGTGAATTAAAATTATCTGATCAAAATGTTTGGGGAGGAGGGAGCCACAGGAGCCCTCTGTCCTCTCCTGCTGTGTGGGCAGAGCCCCCCACCAGAGAGAGCAGGCTGGGGTGGGACAATGCAGCAGGACCCTTCACTACCCCTTGTGAATCTTGTCTGTCACTCAAGTCTCAGAGTTCTGTCAGTGTGAACAGGGCTTCTAGTTTCTCTTCTTCTTGGAGCCTAATATGATAGTCCTGTGGCTTAAAGTGGGAGTTGATTAAACAGTAGAGCATCAATTTAAAGATGTTACTTTAAAATATCCGGTGATGCTGAACTTTTTTTTTTTTCCAAAGTGTTTCTTCATAGTGATTAAATTTATTAAAAGTCAAGTTAGAGCAAGGCATTAATTAAACTAAGGAATTTTTGAAGTCCAGATTTTTTTTACTCAAACTTGAAGTACTTGAAACAAATGAACTTTGTAGGTGCCTAAGAGCAGATAACTTGTGTTTCTGGTGAATGGTGTTGCCAGTTTTAAACTTCTTTCGCTGCTCCTTTAAGGCTAGCCCAGAACTAAATAAAATAAAAGACCTTAAGCTTCAGTCCAAAGCTTTGACTTGGAATGAATAGTTCAGGATGAAAAGATAAGTGGTAGGTGTGTTCTGTTTCACCGATTTAAAAAACAAACAAACACAAAGTAGCGTCTGCTGTCGGGAGATCTTCTTTCCCTGGAGCCAGACTTTCATAGACTTTCTGAAGCTCCTCACTTTTCTCCCTCTAATTTCATTTTTAGCCCTGTTTGAGGGTACTTACAACCTCTTCAGAGTCTGAGGCTTTTCTAGAAACAAGAGCTACAGAACTGCCATGGTTCTGTAACTATTTGTGCAGTCACCTGTGACACAGAACAACGAAGGACTTGCTATTTCCTGTAAAACTCAACACGAAGAGGAATCTGATAGTACAAGTCTGTTTCCTTTCTAAGGTGTAAGGCTCCCATTTATCTTGTAACCAGAAAAAGAGTTAAATAGCATTATTAATAGCATTATTATTATTATATTCTTCTTTCCCTCCCTTCCTA
>VWZG01004349.1:362497-386810 GCA_013396735.1 Grallaria varia | reverse complement strand
GGGAGAGGGGGCGGGGGGAAGGTTGTATAATATATAACTACAGGAAGACTTCAGACTTCCTTTTCAGTTTTATGATAAATAGCATGTGCTGAGTTTTGGCATTAGATCTTGAAATCATGTTTAAATTAAATGCTAGTAGTTGGATGAAATGGGCTTAGACAGGCTTTACTTTGTTTTGGTGCTNATTTAAAAAACAAACAAACACAAAGTAGCGTCTGCTGTCGGGAGATCTTCTTTCCCTGGAGCCAGACTTTCATAGACTTTCTGAAGCTCCTCACTTTTCTCCCTCTAATTTCATTTTTAGCCCTGTTTGAGGGTACTTACAACCTCTTCAGAGTCTGAGGCTTTTCTAGAAACAAGAGCTACAGAACTGCCATGGTTCTGTAACTATTTGTGCAGTCACCTGTGACACAGAACAACGAAGGACTTGCTATTTCCTGTAAAACTCAACACGAAGAGGAATCTGATAGTACAAGTCTGTTTCCTTTCTAAGGTGTAAGGCTCCCATTTATCTTGTAACCAGAAAAAGAGTTAAATAGCATTATTAATAGCATTATTATTATTATATTCTTCTTTCCCTCCCTTCCTANNNNCTTTCCCTCCCTTCCTATTGACACTATAGGAAAAAGTTTGACAGTGACATCTCAAGCTAAACTTGCTCCTTAGGGACTTTGTTACCAGCAGAAATGTAGGTACTTGTGGGAAATCTTGGGAAACTGAAAGGGCCAAGCTTTNCTATGTCATACTGAAAAAATGTGTATTCAGTGTTCCGATGCTATGAATTTTACAAATGCTTCATTTATGTGAAAAAACTGAAATCAAGACAGAAAGAACTCAGTTGATATTTTATCAGTTATTTTCAGTTATTCTGAACAAGGTTGTGCATTTCGGAGTAGCACAAAAGTCTTTACAATGTTTGTGGAATTACTTTACTATAAAGAGCTAAAAAGAATTTTCTGCCACAGTATTTTTCCCATGTAAGGTTTTTTTAAAAAAAAATATTTGTAGCAGAGGTGTTGGTATCGCAAATTTTATTTAAAAAAAATGTACTAACCATGAAAATCTTTGCTCCTTAGTCTAGTTTCACTTTTTGCCAAGTTTTCAGGTTTGTTAATGTAACAATGTCTTCCATTGCAGCGTACTGTGACTGTCCAAAGATTCAGAAGATATTTTGCAGGGTTTCTAAACTTGCCACTAGAGTGTTCATAAGGGAAATCTTTCATTCTCAAATCTTGTTACATCCTTTCATGTTCAAACTGCATAAGTTGTTTTCAAATAATACTGAATATATTTTTCAGAACTGTTTTATTGTACCCATTTTTTTTTTGTTTTGTTTTGGTAAGATGTGTTTTGGGTAGTTATGTTGTAGGGTTACTCCTGCATGTAGGCAAGAATATTAACAAGCTTTTTGGTTGTTTTGTTGGGCATTATTTAATTTTAATTTGCTTCATCAAAGTCATTAAATGAGAGATGGTCCACTTACTTTATTGTCCCCAAATCTGTCCTTTGACCTCTACTGATAAATCTAATACAGAGACTGACAGTCACTTTTCATAGACATACCTTTTGATAGAGAGAGTTTTTTGTATGTTTTTTGCATGTTTTAAAGTGTATGTGGCCTTTACTGCTACAAATCTTTGTCCAAACAAAATCTTGAAGGGCTGCCTCTAATTTATATTTATCTACCAGCTTTTAATTTTTTTTAATTTTTTTTATTTTTTTATTTTTTTTATTTTTTGAGATTCTGGTGCCAGCTGCCATTACCATGAAATATTTAGTCATCAGGCCTTGGGGTTGTTTCAGCTTGCCAAGTTTCTGTGTAACCTCCCTGAATTCGGCAGTAATGTTGCACAGGACTGCTGGAAGCAGCAGTGGAACTGGAATGATCCAGGCTCTCCCCCTTGTTTCTTAAATGCAAACACAAATAGCACATCTTCCAGGGCTCTCTACTTTTTGCTCCTGTATTTCTTCTGTTCTCACCTCTGGCAGTAAGGCTGTGTTGAGTTTTGCGTATTTTTCCATGAGATGGCAAAATTCGGGGTTTTTTCCAATATTTTTTTTTAGTACGCATGTCTAAAATGATGCCTCGAGCAGGTGGATTCATTTAGCACCTGTGACCAAAAGCTATGTAATGAAGTCCAGACCTGCTTTTACTTTGAATGTTCCCATAAAAAAAAAATGTTATTTTTCTTATGTGGTTTCTGGAGGTTCTTCAAAGAACACCCTACAGTGGTTGCACCTATTCCCTCCACTGGTACCTGCCTCATTCCCACATAACCCTGTCATTAGAGGTGCCCAGGAGGAGTCCTTTGTCCTTCAGAACTTGTGGGTCAGTCATTTTTACTAGTGCAAACCAATCTTCCATCAGGGAAAGGGAAACCCGATTTTCTTTTTGTTGTTGTCTGACATTATCACGTAATCTCTGTGAAAATGCAGAAAGTGCCAGTAGTGCATAGGCATCCTCAGCACCACCCCCCTGCACTTTCCCAGCTCTGTAGGCATCTCCAGTGGTTCCAGGGGAGCCAGTCACTAGGGAAAGCGCAGTTGGATGACTAAGAGCTTCTCTAAGCAGTGTAACACTAAGAACTTTGCACATAAACACTAATCAGTTCCTTCCTCCCCATCCCCTGTGATGAGAATTAACAGGCCATACACGGGAATTGATTAGGGAATTCATTAGCTAGCATAAATTGTATGTGACCATACCGTAGTCTTTAGATTCTAATAAATCATAGTTTTCTATGCAACTTTCACCACAACATTAGAGTTACAGAGCCTGGTGTTTGGGTTATGTGTGATATTGTAGGTGCCACTTAAACTGTGTCTTCAGAGTTATCAATTATCCTGATCTGAATAATTATGGATACTTGTGAGGGTAGTACTTGTGTCTGTAACCCCCACCATGGTTATACAGTTTTTGTTGTTTTAACAATGTCACGTCATAGTATGCATTACAGGTTTGAATTTCTGGCCTGACTTTTAGAGTTTGTGTCCTAAAATAAATTTATTCATTTGTAGGCATTCTTTGCATCTTGGTTATTGTGTGTTTTGAGCAGTTGCTGCGAAGTACCTCATTTCCAAAACACCACAAGTCCCCCTGAAACTAACTTTGTTCTGTCTTGTCCCTTAAATCCTGGAGATACATACATGCTTAGCTAAGAATTTTCACTGGATTTGGTATTTAGATGATGAGACTGAGTGAGTAATAAGCCCTTTTTTGTAAAAATTGCATATATGGCTTGAAGGAGCTTACAGGTCACATAGTTCATCACCACTCCCTTGTAAAACTAGATACTCTTTTACCTAGATCATTCCTGGCATATCTGTCTGTCTGTCTATGTATCTATATGTTTTAACCTCTTAAAAACTGATACTTAACTTTTCTGGTTCATTTTTCTTCCCTAATATACGACAATTTTCTTTGCTGCAAAGTGAATAATTTAGTACAACTCTTGCTTTGATAAATTTGGAAAAGAAGTGTTCCTTCTCATTTCTTCTTTATAATAACTAGTCCTCATCCTCTTAAACCTCTTTTCTTGAAGTGCAGTACCTGAAACAGCAGGTACCAAACTAAGAGTAGGACAACTACTGCACCAATACAAACTGGTAGATAACCACTTGAGGCAGTGGCATTGCATAAAAGGGTGTGGGGGTGGCTGACTACAAACTGATGTCAATCCTGTTATTTAAAAAAAAAAAAAAAAAAATCGTTCTTGACATGTGTGGTCTTCCTACGTTCGCCTAACGGCCTTTTAATTTTCTCACCTAGACTGCATTTCCATAGTCTTGTCTTTAAATAAAATAATAAGGCTTTTTCCCAGCTGCATAACTTCAGTCCATCTATAGCCACTTACTGCTTTTTCCTGTGTGTCAGACCACTTGATTTGCCAAGGCAAGAAAGAAGAAAATGGCTTTTCAAGCCAAAGTGTTACTTCCTTCCAAGAAGTTATGGCTTGGTGGTGGTGGGCAATCAGCAATATGTAATACCCTTTTAGAAACTAACATTGAGGAGAATAGTTGAAATATTTTTTCTAACCCTTATTGTTCTGGTATCTTCTTGTGTCATCACACCTCAAAAAGGAATATTTTTTTTTCTTTTTTTTTCCCCTGTTGGTGAAACCTTCCCAGCCCTCTGAGTTGGAGATAATTGCTAGTGGCTTAGAGCATGCTCTGGAACGGACAAGAACTTTAATTAAGCAAATTCTTCCAGGCTCTGCCATCTTCAACACTTAAACTCTCAGTGGCTGTTTTCCCAGTCCCATGGTTCTCTGAAGCATCTGTCAGCTTTTTAAGTGAACATCATAGCCATCTTCATGCCTCCATCATGCCTGATTTGTCCTTTCTGTTTCTTCTAATATGGCCATAGAATTTCTTCTATATTTTGTCTTTAGTTACTTTTTTCACCTAAATTTGCCTGACTCTTTATTATGCTAGTTGTGTGAATTTTGTTTGCTTTCACTTTTGTGTATTGATTTCTCAAACTTCCTGTTTAATCAAGCCTTTGGTTTAGGCTATTAAGTTTCTTCATCACATTTTTTGATAGGATACAAAAGTAAACTAACCATAGTACTTGTTTGATTGAACACCTGCCAGATTCTATAATACCCTTGAAAACAATAAATAAAGTTTTGAGACCACTTGCAGGATACTGCTGGTGGTCTCTGTACAAAGAAAGCACAATTAAGGCTTTCTCTTTATATTGTCCAAACTGTTGTCTTTATTAATACATTTCTGAGTGGGAAACTGCGCTGTCTTAACATGTTTTATTTGAAAGAGTTCCATATTTTTAAAAAAGCAATTGTAATGTTAAAACCTACAGGACACTTGTGGTAATCTGTATAACTCTTTGTTTGGCATCCTTGCTGATAGTCTAGGTATTTGTTACTGGAAGTTCAGTAACATTTTGAGGGTGTCTGCTCTGTTTTGCTTTCCAGCAGATGATGGTTACAGCTGAAGGCAAAGGAAAGCGTGTGAGAATGGTTATTAAAACAAGGCAGGAGGTTGCTGGGGGTGTAAACTAACAGGCTGTCCTCGGGACATTGCTGCAATGGAGTAAGGTGCTGTGCTGAGCTTTGCTGGCTGTTTTGTAGTTACAGCTAAGGATCCTTTAAGATTCAGTGGTTTATCTATATTAATGCTGTTGCGTTTCCTGCTTTTACTCCAATAAATGTGTTAAGGCAAATTTTCATATGTTTGTCTCAAAGGAAGCAAAATCTTTAATGATTTTTTAAAAAACCATTTAACTATATGCATGAAGGTGAAAATGAAGTTGTTGTATGCAGAACAATAAAATCTCAATTAATTTTAATATTGCTCAGAAATAACACAGTTGATGCTGAAAACAGACTGAAAAGAACTGAGTAATTCTCTTTCCTACCTGTAACTCTAAAAGAGATAGGTTCTTGGCTGAAGGGTGAACTAGCTGATTTTAAATTAGGGTCTCTTTCCTAGTACACATGACGATAAAAATAGCATTTGGTGCTGAAACACTCACTGTGCACTGTGTTGCTGTCTTTCTATTCCTTAACCAACAGGATTTTTGACTGGAAGATAGTCTTAAATTCATGCTGCTTATAAATATTTGATCAAGTACTCTATCATCTCCCAAGCCATGGGAAATCAGCAAGGCTGGCAGAAATAATACAAGCTGTATGTGCAGTTTTATTTTGAAATGTGACAGGCGTTAGGATGGGAAAGGAAGAGCAAATGTTTGGGTTTTTTTTTAGCATTTGTGGTAAGTACAGTACAAGGTCTTCAAGATCAGGGTCTGAGAGGAGACTTGTTATTCAGAAGGGAAAAAGAAGTTTGGAAGTAGAGAACCATGGTGGAGACTCCCTCTGTTTGTTTTCCCCTCAGAGTGTACCTATCACTTAAGAAGTGCAGTGTTTTTCTGTCTTCAAAATTTTGCAAACTAATACAGCCACTGTTCAGACTCACACTTTCACTCATGTTAATGTACAGCATATCTAGAATATGATTTCTTTCCTAACCAGTACTATCAAAATTCGATATGAAGTCCTAGACTTGTACAAAATTGTGAACTTGCTAGTCTACAGTAGAATATTTTTGTAGTGAAAATGCAACTTAAGCTGGATAAAAAAGAACTGCTGCCTAAACCTAGTTGTATGAATAATTTCATATTAGTGATAGTCTGTATGTTGGTATGTGCTGGGTGAGTTTGCTGGTATCTGTCATAAAAGCCTAAAACAGTGGATTCGCAGAGAAGGGTGATGTTGGGACAATTTGGTAGCATACAGTGTTTAGATGCCAAAAGAACAAAGTATGTGTATTTATGTAATAGTCAAATGATGAAGCTTGTAATAAATGTCAGGATGATAGGAACATGAGGGGGAAAGAAAAGCTTGGGCAATTTATTTTTGTGTTTCATGGTGTAAAATAAAAGTGATTTTCCCATAATTTCTTTGCCCCAGATAATTGCAGATACTGAAAATTCTTATTCAGCTGAGGGCAATATTTTAAAGAAAAAAAACCTGTCAAAATAAATTCCATTTTACAACAGCAGAGGTCAGAATATGTCAAGAGATAGATCAGTTTTGCAGTGACACCCAGGTTCTGTATGAGTTCACACTTTCTAGCAACTTAGGCTCTCAAACTGAGGCACCAGGCTTGGAGAATATTGGCCAGCATAAGATACATGAGTTTTTAGTAGCATATTCATGGTTACATGCCTTAGTTATAGAGGCATTGTATAGATTTAACACTTTGGATTTACCACAAGTTGGACTTGTGTTCAAGTTCTTCTGCATATGTTGTGTAGCACAAACAAGTCTTTAAGCAAGCATGTATTTTAAAAAAAAAAATTGTTATATGGGGACAGGAGGAAGTGGTGGGTGATACTTCTTTCTGTAATGATTTCTGATGCAAGAGAACTGTTTATGAAAAGATGTGTTGCTCTCCCTATCTGTGTTTTTTACCATTTAATTATAGAGAAGGCTGTAACACCTCTGTTCTAAATATGAAAGTACTGGTGTGTTCCCTCCCCACCCTGCAAACATGCTGACATCCCTGGTATGGGTCACCGTCAGTCTGAGGATGCTGGGTGAGATGGACAGCTGGTTTAACTGAATGGGGTAATTCCTTTGTTAGTCTGTAAATGTTGTGCAAGTCATGTTTGAATACTTCAAGCTGAAATTACATCCAACTTCTTGTTCTTACTGAAAATATTTGAGGACATGTGTCCAATGCCCAATAAAGCACATAATTTTGTCATGCCCCCTAACAAAATTAAATCTTGCATTGGAAATAGCATCAATACAAAGTACCATTACTTTCTCACTGGAATATTGAATTAGAAAAACACCAAAGAGATCATTCTGTTTTGATAAAGCAGTGACCTAATGTTAAAAGCACTTCCCAGTTTTGTTTTTGTTATGGTAGGAAAAATGTCTTCAACTGCCGTACTGAGCTGTAAATAGAATGGTAAAAAACTTCATGTAGAAATGGTAATCACGTAGATCAAGCAGCGGAAATTGGCATAAGTTCATGCAAAATGTATGGAGGAAAATGTTTAAATTGGGGGCAGTCTATGCTTTCTCTGTTGCTAGGCAAAACTTCAGGCATTCTTGAAAGCTGCATACCTTAGAAGACAGCTGGTCATAGAAACCATTGTGGCTCAAACCCAAAATGCTTGAGGCATCTTGCCTATGGTAGAAGAAAATCTCAGTTTTCCAGTGCATAGATATTCTCTATGAAAAACTGTATGGATTACTGATAGCATTTCTCTGTTTATTTTGTCTTTAAAAATAACAGTGTATTAAAATTAATCTAGAGACAAAAATGCATCTGTTTATAATCCAAAAAGTGCACCTTTCTGTGGTTACAAGGTACAAGCGTAATCCTACTAAATGAATAGAAGAGAGTAGTCTTTCAAGACTTTTTATAGCTCTGGATAGATTTTCTAGTACAAAATCCCTTCTGTGTATTTTCTGGAACTTAAAATTACTATGGCTGTATCTTTAGGAGTGATTATATGAATATATGTGAACAAGCCCACTACAGATTGGAAACTCTTATTTTTCTATACAGGACTTACGATCAGTGTGTCTCTCTGAGAAAGGATGTATTGGCCATATGCAGATAAATTCCTTAATATACTGATGACTTTTTTTTTTGCTCAGAGGAAAACAATTTTTTGTCAGCAACATGGAGTTTTCTAATGATATAAAAAATTGGATTTTGAGGGTTCACATTTGAAATGCTTAATGGGTTGAATATGGAAACTGTGATATAAATTTTTTGCCTTACCTTTGCAGGGTATGGAATTGTTTATAAATAGTCATGAACATTTCTGCAAGGATGTCATAATAAATATAAGCAAATTATAATTGTCTTCTGTAATAAGAGGGAGATAAGCTGCTTTTGACTAGTAATTAAATCCTACCTCTGGGCAGTGTACGTAGCAACTCTGTGTAGCTGCTATGACAGTCAATCTTATCTTGGGTTCCTCAAACACACCCAGGCAAAGAGGCAAGCACTCTGTCAAACCAGTTTGGCTCCTTAAATAATTTAATAAATACAGCTGCATTTGCAGAGAGGAGCAGTAAAATGGTTGGAGGAAGTGCCGTGCTGGGGGTGGTTGAGTAACACTTGGGTCATATACGATGCCCAGCCTGGATCAGAAGTGATGAGTGATGATGCTGAAGAGGAAGGATAGGAAGGAGGAAGTGTTAAGTGTTTGGAGGAGCAGCAGTTGTCACTCATGGCTTCCCTTCTGGACCTTCATGCTCATCACCTTAATTCTTCATTGTAGTGCAGTAGTTATCTCTGTGTGGGGCCACCTATTACTTTGGCATCACTTCTCTCTGTGGTTTTGTATCCAAGCAGAAAAGTTCCTTGGAGGATAAGAGTTAGCTAGTAAATGTATTTGACTTAATAAATACTCAAATGACTAGACCAAAATGTTCCAATAGAAAAGACACATGACAGGGCAGTGTGGTGCTTAAAGAGGGAACTTTCCAAGTCATGTTAAATTGTTAAGTAGGGTGAAGTCCTGATTTTGAGGTTGATGGTAGCCTGGGCACTGATTTCTGCTAGCAATAACATTTCATTTTTGTAAAGGCAAATGTTTCTCAAACAGGCAAGGAGTTAGATCTTGCAGGGAAATAAATATATAATTATAAGTAATGGATGAGTACTGTTCAGATGGCACTGTGTCTGCTGTGAGATGACAGAAGGGCCTTGAAGAAGGTGTAGGTAGAATAGGATCCCCTGAAAAGCTGAAAGCTGTGTCGTCAAGCACATGAGCATATTAATTTCAGAGTTCTCAAAGCATACAGACACTTGATGAACTTACTACATGTTCATGACGTATTCTTTCATCTTTAAATACTCTAAAAAGGCAGAATTCATATTTTTGAACTGTTCAAACACCTAATCAGTGACAAACGTTGGTCAGCAAAATTTACTGAGCCTAAACTTCTTTATTCCCTTGTCCAGACTGATATTCTGCCTCTTCTAGTTGCTCTCTTGTCATCTTTTCAAATGCACGCCATCCTTTTGTGGCTCCCTTGGACTTCAATTTCCTCCACAGCCGTCCTTCCTCCTCTGACTGCAATTATTTAATTTCTTTGCCAGAGGCAATTTCTTTCATCTCCTGCCAAGGAGAAGGACTACATATAAGCACAGAGCCTCTGGTCATGTGTTGTACCTGCTGTCTCTCATTAGATGGTGCTGCGAAGCAGCGGAAATGGCCTCTGCCGTCCAGCGCTGTGATACAGGAGCTGTATTGTGCTGTATCGCTGCAAGCCTGGGCAAAGGGAGCCTTGCAAACTCTTGCTCCCAGAGTAGTAACGTGGTCCATGCACAGTGTTTTTCACATATCCCAGTATAATTATTTGTGTGTTTATAGTCCTTTCAACTTCATATTTTAAAAATTCCCAATAAACACCCACAAATCCAATTCTTCTTGGTGTCACTGTTCTATATAGCTTCTTTTGCTGCTTACCTACTCTTGTATCTTGAAATGTAAACATAGTTTAGAAAGTCCCCGACTACTAAACAAGGGCTTTTACAATCTCACTTTTCTTTTTATGTAAACAGGTCAGATCTGTGAAGTTCTTTTAAGCTACTACTTCCTCCTGAATTATTCAAACTCCAGGGAAGAGCATAATATTTCTCCAGCTGAATTTCAGTATTAATTTCAGTGACTTCCACCTGTTGGTTTACTTCTACATAACTGTTGCTCGATAATACTGAAATGTCTAAATTACATTGTTTAGGTGCTGGAATGAATGCCAAGTGCCATAGTTTACTATGGGAAGTGAGGTTATGGCTGTTTTTTCTAGACTCTATCATGACACTAATTGCCTTTACAGTGTCTTTTGACCCCTTTAAATGTTAATTTCCACACGATCTCTTTGTTCACTGTCCACTTGTTGCCTTGTTAATGAGTTAAGAAAAATCGGTGAAATGGCTTGAAAACCAGTGGACGTAGGAGAGACAGAGATGTAAAAGTCAGGAGATGTGAGGACAGGAGGGAAGATGTGATGACAGGGCCGTTGGTTTCCCAAACCCCATGGGTGCACAAATGGGTGTATGTGTGAGAGACAAAGTGGGGGTGTTGGTCGACACTTTTGGCTGAAGCAGACTCAATCCACATCTTAGTATCTATGTTGCTCCAAGTGCTGTTTCCAGTAAAGGCTGAAAAATTTGAAAAGATTGACAAATCTCCAGTAATAACAAGAAATTACTTCCATGCATGAATAACCTTGCTAAACATGCAAAAGTAATTGTATCTAAGGCATTTCCCTTTTGTGTGCACTTTCTTTTATCTGATGCCTTTTCTCTCCTCTTGCTGAATGTCAAGACCTCATGGTTAGCTCTCTGGTTCAGTCATGGCACCGGCACTGTCCTCCAGAGAAGCATGTATATTTAAAATGTATGGAAAAACAAAGTATTAATCGCACCCAGAATCGAGGCAGTGGATTTGTAAGAGAATTGTAATCCAGGGCAGAAGCTCTTGACCATTTCACCTGGTATCTCTGTATCTCTCTGCCACTTACATAAATAATACCAACAGGGACCTGCTTGCAAACAGCAGATTTTTAGCATGTTTTTAATAATCAGCATAAGCAAATACATTGTTTACTTTCAGGCCCTTCCTGTGAAAATAGATGCTAGGAAACTGGCAGCCTGTATTGAAACTTGGAGCATATGCTGCAACCTGGAATGATAATGGTAGTAAAACTGAATTTAGGAAATACAAACATCCAAAGGCTTTTTATAGTTTGCATTTATCTTTTGTTCTAAATGAGCAAAATCAAAATATCTAGAGATTCAATTACAGTGAAATGAAAACATTTAAAATACTAAATATAAAGTGATAGATTACAATGTTAGACAAATGTGATTTTAGTAACTCTACAGCAAAAAGTCTAAGCTTGTATTTGCTTTAATCCTTTTTTTATGTTTGCCCTTTTTATTATCACTAACTTTTTACCTGTTAGTATTGCAAGTAATGCCTCTGTTTGAATTGAAGCTTGGGAAAAAAAATAATTTTTTTTTTTTCTTCTGAAACCTAAGTGCTGCGGTTGTCATAGATTTTGTTTTCCTCTTTTAGCAAAGGAAATTATATGGACAGATTTTGTACAGAGGTTTTTGGGATGGTGCTTTTTTATTATTACTGTCTGAACTTGAAGTTCTTTCTGAGGACATGTGGCCATCCTTCCGATCAGTCGCATACTGCCTGGATGCCAGAGCGCTGCATCACTGGGTCTTTGGATATGTTAAGCCTCTCTAGAATCTGCACAGAAGTCCATATGTTACCCTTCTTTTATCTCCAGCATGCTGTGGCTCCAGCCCTTTGCCCTTCTCTGATGCTTGGAAACCCTGTTTCAGTTGATATGGTCATTTTGATTCAGAGGAAAGGTAGCAGGATGTGCAAGGGAAGTTATATGGAGATGGAGCTGGTTTGGGGCTTTTTTTAACATGTATTTAGTATTAAAGCACAAATAGTCTGGATGATTCCAGGGCACTTTATAAATGCAGACCCTTTACATGGGCATGAGGAAGAAAGTGGGAAAGAAGGTTCTGGTGCCATTTCAGAAACGGACAGCAAGAAGATCATGGTTTTCTCCTGGACTGCTCAGCTAGTCTTACAAAGCCTTCTGTGTCTTAAGTCTTCTCCCAAGTCCTCTTTTCTTAGCTGTATTGTCGCTGATATTTTTCTCATCTTTTTATTTCAACATCTTGAGGGAGATATTGAGAACATACTGACATTCTGTCCAGGGCAAGGTTTTGGTAAGCCCTAGGTGGACACTACATACGAGTCCAGCTGTGACAGCTATGCATGGATTCATTTATCTCCTGAGTGCTTGTTCCTCAGCTTGGAAAGGTGTTAACAGCTTGAGGTCAGGTAAAGCCAGTGCTGTGTAGCACACGTCAATATTTCAGAAAAAAAAGAATAAGAAATGGTGTACAGAGTGACTGACTTTCACAATGGGCAAGTTCAGTGAGAATGCATATATTACGCAACATGGTCATTAAAAGATGCCTGAACAGTGAAACTGGAATCTCTGCTTGTCATTTCTTCTCTTATCTCAGTTGATGACTTTTCTAGAAACCATTCCTTCAGAATTCTTTTTCTTTGGGTATGTTTGACTATTTTCTATGGCAGAAAGAAATATCAAAGTGTAGTACACCACCATTTTACTGTAAATTACTTGAAAAACACAGCTTTCAGTGTTTTTTTTTTTTATATACTTACGGAATTCAGTGTCTGCTTTCTGCTTATTTCAGGAATGAACGAAATGTTTGATTGTTTTTTCATGACTTTATCCTTTTCTCTATTTAATAAGGAACATTTATGGCTAAATGCCACCATTATCTTACCACAACCCACAGAAATAGCACGGAGCTCAACTGGAAAATTTTAAAATAATAACGTTAGTCTTCTGTTCTCTTGGGAAGTTGCATAAATATTCACTTTTATTTGACTACAGTTAGTTTTAAATACATATAAGAAAGTAAATGGCTAAAGTTGATATCAGCATGCATCACTGAAGGCAGTGGCTTTAGAGTTTGTACACATTTAAACTGTTTATGGAATTAATAGTTTCCCAATAAATCAGATGCACTTATAGAATTACAATAAAATGTCAGCTATTTCTTTTTTCAGAGATGCCTAGTCATTCAAATTTCACTCTACATTTGCAAGTTTCATGTCTTGTCGGTACAATTGCCTCCATCTAGTTTATGCTGCCCATATCTGCATGTACTGTGACACTTTTTTTATCGCCCAGGGTAATATATGTTGGTTTTCCAGGTTTGATACCTGTCAGTACGGTTATCAGGATAAACAAGGGTACGCTTATTCATCTTGTTTTTCTTTGCGGGATGATCTTGTTTGTGGGGAAGGGGGGAAAGCTTGATTTGATTGATCCCACATGTTTTTCCTTGCTCTTTCTGCAGCATTGTTCTCCTGTCAAGGATTCCCTGACCTATTGGAAGAAAAACTTTCATCCTTCATGTTGCATTTCCACATATGATTTGACAGAAAAGCTGAAAAGAACAGAGTATAAGCAGCTGATAAGCAGAGATCTATGCTTCTCACAACTACTACACCAGTAATCATGTCCCTTCTTTCTTGCCCCTTATTCATTGTTTTTCTTCATCTTTTGTAAAAAATGTAGTTGTATGTTATTTCAGGAGTCTTGGCATGTTTGTCCAGAAGGCATACCACAATAAGATCCTATCATTATGTTGATGATAGAAAATAACTGTTAAGACTTTTTCAATAATCAACCATTTCCTTTTATAAATATATGTTCTGCTTTGCTATCAAAGGCATTTTGGGCTAAAGACTGAAAAATGTCCACATTCTCTGAAATGTAATGATACCTGGGGATTTGGGGGAAGGAGCTAAACAGGGGAATACAGATTTTCATTGAGCAATAGAGTGGGAATTACTCCAACTCAAAAACATTAGTGTTGTGGATATAAAGGGGAACATTCACGTGGTCCAGCATAAGTGATTAATGGCAAAATATTCACTTTTTTCAGCCTTCTTACTTTTGCTGTGCAGTTGGACTATATGGCAGATCTATTTGTAGATATTTTTCTTCTTATTTCCAGCCACCCTAGTTCTTTTCCTTAGTGGAATCATGCCTGTCATGGATTTTAGCAATGAGGTGTGAGGATTTGAAATTAGAAGCTTTCTTTAGTAGAAATCCAGGTCTCACTCTAGATTCTTGTGCAGTTGTTAGGTTGGGCCATGTCATCATTTCATTGCTGGAGAGCTGACTCGGAAAGCCTCTGTGGGCACCAGCTTCTTGAGCATATGTTGGCTGAGGTCTCAGGAATTTGTTGGACTGTGAACTAAATTGTTGATTGGAAGGGAAGATAGCAGTATGGTTTCCACAGTGACCTTAGCTGCTTTGGACTTGGCATCTTTGCTGCTACCAGAAGGGAAATGCCAACAGTATTTTCCCATGGATGGAAGATATGAATGCTTGCTCTTTCTGTGCATCTTCCTGGGGCTCAAAATTCAGGGAGACAGGTCCTCTTTGCCTCAAAAATGAGCTGCTCTTTTGTACTGCTTGACCTTGAGAAATCTATTCCTCACTATGGTTGGGCTGTTTGCTGCAGTGTCAAAGGTTTGCTAACCAAATGGCTGATTTTGCCACTTGTGTTTAAGATTGCGTACAGAAGCCCTCTATATATGGCTCTTACCACCTGCTCTTTGGGAGGCATTTGGATAAAGCAAATTACTAAAGGAGAAAAATGTGGCCATGTTAATGTCTTTTTGGTTTGCCTTTCTAAGAAAGAGGAAGACCCAGTTGGGAACAGGAAGCTGAGCGGGAAGTCTGCAAATGCCAGACAGCACTAGCTATTTACTTCAAAGCATAATGGCAGCATTTTCTGGCAGCTACTGCATATGCCATTCGAACACAGGCTCATATTCTGCACGGCATTTAAATGGGATTACAAAGAGCCATGAAAGGGGGAGGCAGGACCTTGGGTGGTACATCTGAATGCAGGAGAGGGAAACATCCTTGCTGCCTTTTCTATTTATTTTTCTGATGTTGCTCTTCTTTTGTGATACACACAAATGATAAAATCTGTCAAACTGAGGTATAGCATGTTTCTGTATATAAAATGCAGTGGACTTAAAATGCCATAAGAAGACATGTTGTGTATCTACTTCCAAGCCTGACCAAACTGTACAGATGCCAGGAGGTTGGGAGTTACCTGCATGCTTGCTTGTTGGCTGGGGTGTAGCACATATATCTCCTTGTGCATCTCATGGTAGCAGTGCCATTCAGGAGTGATGCATTGAATGAGGGTGGTTAGAGCCAAACCAGTACTGTAAATGGATGTATGTAATGCTGGGGTTATGTAAGGATGAAGCCATTTGCCATGTATTCTGATCCAGATTTGTGGTAATGGGTAGGGGGAGGAAAGGCCATTGGAAAGGCAGTAACTCAGACAGGAACGTGTATGTGAAGTGATCAGCTGAGACTGTGACTGAAACTGGCAAGCATAGCCAAAATTCTGTCCTGGGGGAAGGCACCCTTGCATCACATGTGTATCACTGCCCCAGTTCCCTGGAGAACACAGGCAGTCCTCTCTGCAGCCTTATAAAATCGGCTTTTTTTGCTGCAGGCTGTGCTGGGCACCTGAAGTTGATAAATTGGTGTACTATCCTAGAGGTTGCCATCAGATTAATTGCTTGCCTTGTGAGATCCTGGCGTAAGTCTGCCTTCAGGCAGTCGCTACCATGTGTGGTTCAGTATCTTTCTTGAATCTTCCATCCCTAACCTATGACCCTGTATTAGGGAGTGGCGTGCTTCATGTTGATGCAGGTAGCATTGCTCCCAAAGGGGATATGCAGGGCCCTTGCATGGTTTGAGATGGTGTAGTCTACATGGAGCGGGGACAGGGGAGCTCTGAATGAGGTTGAGCGAGCAGGCTGGAGGGTGAATAGCTGTCCGAAGGCATCGATCAGATTACAGGCTGTGCATGATGCAGTGCTGCCTCCGTGTTTCTGAGCCGCTGACACTTTTGTGATGGAGAACTGGTCAGCCAGCATGCCTGTGTATCTGGTATGATTCTTGCGTTGGATGGGGAGAGTCTAGCTTTGGTGTTTCCATCCCTACAGTGTCAAATTGAGAAACCTGCCAGTCCCTTGCACTTTGAGTTTCATGTGATACTAAATATCTAATGGCCTGTGGTAGAGCTGCCTTTTTGCTAAAGCCATTTAAACCAGTCTAAACCATGGAAGCAACTTGACATGAACTCCCTTAGTATATTTTTATTATGACTGAAAATTCTTTCAACTTTGGATAGCTTTTAAGGCAAAGAAGGTCTGTTCTATGAGCACCTATATTTGGCCTTTAATATGACCAGGCAGAGAAATGTACTTAATATTATATGACTCAGTACTAAAATTAATCATATATATTCTTCTGTGCTATGTGCTTTTTGTTCAGTCTGTGATGATTTTGATGTCATACCATCCTCAAAATGGTTGATCTTTGGTTATTTCTTCTTGAATTGTCTCCTCCTACAGGAATCACAGCAAATGTGACAGTGAACTAGCCCTCTGTATGTGTAAACATCTTTTAAATGTCTAAATTTAAGTAAAGACTTGATTTGCATACTGTTTGAAGTAAATTGGTTGGACCTGCCAATTGCAAGTTACCAAAGTATTAGGGGACGCTGCCCTTCAAAAAAAATCAAACTGTTTTTTAGCAGCAATTAAATGTGATTTTATGATAGAGCCTTTAATTATGTAATTGCTGTCTTTATATAAAAAAGCAGTGAAAGACGAATAATACATTTAGCTAAATGGAGAGAAAACAGACATAATTTGGAAAGAGATGTTGTTCGAACATGGATAAAAATCACTTTTGCAAGATATTTTCTCTGTTATTTGGTGTCTCATATGGCCTAAGTGGTTGAAAAATTGTCCAAAATCAATTATGCCTGTTACATAAGATTACCACACCCAGTGTAACCAGTTCTGATGAATAAACAGTGACTCAGAAATCATAGACATAGTTTGAAGATGTAATATCTTAGGGTGGGATTGATTTAGTCTTACTCAGGTTCTTAAAAGTCAGGGAACTCTGAGCTACTCTGTGTATTTCCAAGTTTTTAATGATATCTATTTCTTCTGTAGGCTGTAATGGTTATAGCTGAGCTTGATGTCCTGCACTGGGTACAAGCCAGGTGAAAATCCAAGCTGAGAAAAGTTCTCAGCCTCTCTACAAAAACAGGTTTTAAAATGGAGTACTTACTTTTGTGACATCAACAAATTTAACATGTTATGCAACTTGGAAAAATGTTTCGGTTTCAAGCACCAGTGTTAAATTGGTCTTTGAGAATATCTTTTAATTACTTAATTATTAGTTATCCTTTGAAAGTCAGTGTTAATGAAACCTAACTTGGCAGTACCGATGCTTTTATTTTAATATCAACAAAGCACGTAGCTGTCAAGATCTGCAGGTCACAAGATTGGTCTGACAGCTCCATCCTGTATATCAAATCACTGCTGATTGCTGCAGTGGCTGCACAAATAGCTTAGTCAAAATGCTTCCAGCATAACATCTTTAAATGTAATTTTAAGAGGTCTGCAAGTCTAATAGAGGCCTTTACAACCTTGTACTTAGCTTGGACTCCCTTGTTGTTCATGGATGGCTTCTGGTTACCTGAGGTCATGTGCCTGAAGACTTTGTGGTAGTCAAAAATGTTCCACACACCATTTCGGAGACTGAGGTGTATTGGGTTTTTCCTGTGGAAAAGCCCACAAGATGCCCCATGAAAACATGATTATGCACACAGGATGGCATTCTTGTGTTCTTCTGAAGGGCCTATGCTGAACTTCAACTTGTCTTCACTGACACATGCTCCTTGATTTCTCGGGAATAATTTTTGAGGAGTGTAGGCCTTATCTACATGATGCAGTTCCAGTACTTTTTTTTCCTTTTTTTTTTTTTTTTTGGTAAGAAATGGAATTTCAGCTTGAAGGTTGCTTGTGGATATAGAAGACATTGCAGGTTTGGGATAAGTCAAACTCTAGTTGAAGGAAACACCTTGTCATCTCTTTTGTGAATGCCTTACCAGTAAACTCCCTATAAACCCAAACATTTGGACTGTGTAGTCATGTAGATGTCAGCAACAACTCCAAAAGGAGAATAACTTTTGGGCTCTAAGAATTGATTGGAGTTTGAAACATAACCATAATGCTAGACCCCTGTCCTACAGCCCTTATTTACAGTACTTACATACTGCTGTATGACGTGCAAATGTAAGAGTTGTAACTTGCAGAATGAGGGGCGTAATTTATAACCTGTATTCCCTATTACCTAGGAAATATAAATTTTTATATTTAAACTTTCAGTGCTGTTATGTTGACTACTTTCCCTAGAAATATTCTCTGAATATATGAATTTGGAAGCAAAATACCATTTTATATTTGAGATAAGGGTAATTTTCATATTCTGTGTTTTAAAGTAATTATTGAAAATTGTATTGCTAAGGTACAATCTCTACTTTTCTGTAAGAATAGACTGTTGTTACAGGAATATTGTATAAAATGCAGTTCTCCCAGGGGAATCACTGTCATCCTTTGTTGTTGAAAGTTGGTGTGTGGGTTTTTTTTTTCTTTCTCTTAATTTTGAATTTTTTCTTACCTTGAGTTGGTGTGCCATCATTCAGCCTCTGTCATTATTTGTTAAATCCTAGAAATAAACCCTTAAACCCAAAAGATTTTTGTAACATCTAGTTTTGTCCTCAGTAGGGAGACTGAACTTGCAGCATTTGAATGAAAAAACCCCTATGTTAAAACTAATTACTTAAATTGTAGGATTTCTGGTGTTAGTATACATCCCTTTTGCAATTTAGAAAAAAATAAAAGGGTAGTAATGTAAGAGCTGCGTCCTCTCCTTCGCTCTTTTTACCAAGCACTGCTCATTTGTTTAACTACTAATTTCCTTAATTACTGTGGTAACCAGCAGCTTTGCTCTGGATGCACACAGGTTCCGCAGCACATTTAATTGTGTGCCTGAAGTCCTGCACAGTATGGAGGATGGTCAGGATCCCCAAAGAGAGGCTCAAAATCAATTGGTGACTGAACTGGTGACCTCTAAACTCAAAAAAAATACACTTCCTAGTGTTTGATTTCTTTACTCAACTGGGATAAAACCTCTCTTCTGGACTGTTTGCAGAATATTGTCTCTCCTCCTGACTTGCATGTGGGTTATTAATCGGAGTGTTTAGAAGAAAGCTGCCAAATTTGGTCTCTTCAAGTAATGTGGGCAGAGGGAGGTTCTAACAGTGACGTCAAGTGATTATAGACTTGAGCAAGTGCTATGTTGATGATCTTTGAGGAGTGAGAATTAATGTCAGGAGCTGGGGGGTTTTTTTCTGAAAACAAATTTGCTGCAAACATGTAGGCAATGCTTTTGGTGTTGGGTATCTCAAGGCTTTTATAAGATACTGTCCTTATTCACCATTTTTTCACTCTGAATATAAAAAGTAGTCACATTAGTATTGTCCTGCCACCTGCCAAGTAGTGGGAGTTGATGTGCACATGGTAGTGCAGACTTGACGGAGTGGTTCTTTAGTCACACTCCCTTAGGTGCAAGTGGCATGAAAAAAACCCCAACTGCTATTAAAATACCTTGTGCCAGATATTATGAGTATACATGCTGTAACATGAAGTAGAAGATAAAAGACCTTCTCTCTCCTTTGCACCTCTGTTTGAAATTTATTTTATGCATTTCAGTGTAACTGCTATGGCTTTAAAAAATGTTAAGTATTCCCACAGAAACAGCTGAAGATTGATCTATGCTAGAGGAAATTACTTAAAGATGTTGGATCTGACTTCTTTTGAGGCATAAAGAACTGGTTTTTAAATACTTATTTCTTTTGAAATTAATATAAGAAAATAGTAGTATGAACTAAGTGTTGAATCAGTGTTTGTTGTTTATAGTTTTGTTTTGTTTAGGTTTTTTTGGTCTGTTTTGGGGTTTTTTAGTACTACTTAGATACTCTTGCTAGGCCTGATTTTGTGTGCATGTCCAATTAACTCTTAATTGTTACTCTTACAGGCAGTTACTGGGAAAAGCTTTGGAACCAATGACTTTCGAGCAGCTCTAGAAAACGGAGTCCTGTTGTGCGAGTGAGTACGGATTTACCTATATAAAAATCCTTTAGGTTAACATCTGCTGGGCTCCTTCCTTCCTGGCCTCTGAAATTTTTTTTGAAGTACCAAAAGTATTTTGAAGTAATTTTTTTAAATATTTCTTTGTAATGGGAAGTAAAACAGCTTTTGGACACTCTTTCTATATCTATGTGTGTTGTCCCATGTACTTCTCTTGCGATACCGAGAGGATAACGGTGATCCTCTGGCCAGTTGATTGATTTTATTGGGTATAATGTCCATGATATCACTGGGCTTTCTCTTTGGCTTGTGCAAGGTGGTGAGGCCACAGCTGGGACCTCAGCACTTGGTTACCCTTGTACCCACTGTTGACTGGGTTTGTTTTTTTGTCCTCTGTCCTCAGCTCATGAGTTTTGGTTCTGTAAATCCTACAGAAAGCTATCTGTGCCTACCTGAGAACTTTACACTCATAATATTTGTTTTCAAATGTACTGCATTTCAGAAGTGAACTTTGCAAAATTGTAAATTAAAGATAACAAGCATTTAATTTCATGTCTATTGCTTACTGCTTTCACAGCTGCATCCAACTATCTCAATAATATTGAATCTGTTGAATGCCATTTGGTCTCCTTTATAAACACATACTTTAAAAAAACCCCAGAAAGTCTAAAAGGTGATAAACAGATTGGATCTCAGCATAATATAGAAATATGTTGTCATATATGTGCACATGCAGTCCAGATTTCAGTAGTTTCTGAACTGGCTAACTTACTGTTTTCAACAGCAAACTCTGATCTCAGTTGTTTTGAAGCACTTTCTGCAAGAAGCGTCCTTGTGCTTATATATTGTAGGCTTGGCAATAATGGGACTTGCCTGGTTTCGTTGTTAGACTGAGTCAGAGGTGTAAAATATCCACTCATCAGGTCTCGTCCACATATCTGTAATTGCTCGTGTACTTACTGGAATAGGTTTCCAGGACTGGAAATGGTGCTAATTCCTTAGTATTTTAAGGAAAAGCAGGTGTGCATGTCATTAGAATACCGGTGAAAGAGAAATCTCATTAGAGAACTACCTGGGATGCGAGAAAAAAATACCACAAATCTCAGAGCCAATCTAAAATCAGTTAACTTCAGAAATTACTTACCAAGATTCAGTTCTCTGAACTTTTTTCCTATATATAATTTTGTTCCTTCTATGAATGTTACCATGTTTTCTATCCTTGCTTTTATTTTTCTTTGGGCCCTTTGCCCATCCAGTCTTATCTTGCTAGTTACTTCTGAAGTTAACTTTGTGATATAAGGAGTTAATAATTTTTCAATAATATTGTAGAGGTGGGTGCTGTATCTTCATTATTTATGTGATTAAATGTTTTTGAGTGTGAATGTGGTAGTAAAAATATCTTACACTTTTAATAAGAAGGTATTTTTTTAGGTATGTGTTTAATGGAATTTGTATGTTGTATTCAGATGTAACTTTTAAGTAGTGTGTTTAGGATGTATTGGTTAACTGCCAATTCTTAATCTTCTGATATCTTAATTGTTGACACTTATTTGGCAAAAGAATACAAGCCTCCGTCTGCCAAATGCAAATCAGTTAAATTTCTCTGTAATTAATAGGAATGCAAGAAAAACATCCTATACTTTTTCAGCTGAGCAGCTTGCCTTCAGAGGCATGCAACTTTGTTTAAAGCAAAAGATGCCTCATTATGTTGTACTAAATCATATAGCTGTTCTGTTAAATTCTCCTGATAATTTTAAATGTGACATACTTGAAGTACAAAGAAGAGTGATTTTCATAGAAATTCTGTGGAAACAGAAAAGAGCAGATGGCAAAAGTTTTCAGATGTCCAATTTTCTCCCAAGGCAATATAAAGCAAGATCTTAAATAATTGAGACCAACTAGGAATGACGTTGCCTTTTTTCCTGGTTCACTTGTGGCATGGCTAACTTAGTGTCCATTGGCGAGTATATTTGACTTAAACTATAGCAGGTAAGACCTATACTTGCACACATATTCCTATAGCAGTCCAGGTGGTTTGTTTGTCCTACTCAATGACCAAGTGCACACGTCGACTGAATGATCAGTAGTTGACAAAATAAAGCCTTTCACATTTGATGAAATCTCATGTGCATACATTAGAGGAAGAAATTAATGAAAGTTTTTCTGATCACATGCTACTTTGTGTTCTTCAGTAAAATAAAGCAAATAGCAATTATGCATTTGGAAGATGAAGAATAAAAAAGGGGTGGGACTTGCACTTTTTTTTTCAATTCTGTCACAACAGATCATTTTTTTTTGTAAGTCATCAAATGTGTTTTGTTTGCTGAATAACTTAGTTCAATGGAAAAGTCTCAGGACCTGCAGCCCTTATTTTTTTTTTTCTGCAGACACTTATTATTGTATCCTGCGTTCCGGTGTGTAGGGGTAAACTGTTCTTTGTGTTTATTTTCCAATTACATTTGCTGCTGGAGATAAAAAAATACTTTCCACACATAGAGTTTTAAACTCCAGGTCTTGTCTCTGCATTGGTGTGGGTAGATCATAAAACCTTGCTGGTGCTTTGTTGGGGGTAAAGGGTCTGGCCAGACAAGCAGCAACAAGAGGCAGCAAGTCAAAAATCCTCAAAGATATATAGGCCGATGAAGTCTGCAGGGTGTCCTGAGGTCCCCGTTCTCTATTGACCCTGTGGTCTCTAATTTGGTGACCCACAATACTTTCCTATCTCTGTGACTGAAAACCTGGACAAAAAGGTGCAAGGATTCCTGTGCCTCATCCTCCCTGCAGGACAAGATATGCATTTGGACTTGTGTATTCAACAGTGATGTCCTATCTTCTCAGTTTAATTATGAATTTTATATAAAGAGATATTTTCAGTCTCAGTCAGAAGGCAGCTGATATCACTTATGCATGTAAATTGTATGTGCCAAAAATGATTGTTGCATGCAGTATACCAAACTTGGTAGCATTATGAAAACTGACTTTATTTCTCGCCCTCACAGGAATATTAGTGCTTTCACACCGAACTCTGAAAATTAATATTCTGATACATTTTTGACATCTGCATTAGAAGTCTAATGTGAAGAAAATCTTTAAATAGGAAGTTTGAGTCTGATTATCATCACCACCCATGTAGCAGAATCCATAGATCCATTTCTGCCCATGCCTACCTAGGCACCTTCTTTTCTTCCTTCTTGGTTTGCCATTCTCAGAAGTCACTTTGTGTGTGTGTGCAGCTTGTCTCATTTTGGCTTCTACAGTCTGTTGTTGGTTGTCACTTCTTGGGAGTGTTAATAGGTTCAAATCATGTTAAGTTAGGAACATATGCAAAGTATTTCTTCGTAAGCGCTGATGTTCATGCATCATCAAGTACAGTTGATTATGTAACAAAATCATATGACTTTTTTTTTGTAGTTTGATTAACAAGATCAAACCTGGCATCATTAAGAAGATAAATCGTCTGTCAACTCCAATTGCTGGCTTGGTAAGTAATGACATCAAATCTTATATCTGGGATATGACACCAAGTGCTCTTTATTTTTAAGGAGCACTCTCTTGCCTACTGTCTTCCATGGTCTTGAGACAAAAAACTATGAAGTTCTAAAAAATTTACCTCCATTTTCATTTTTTTGTTTAAAATTGTACTATTTATACTTTCTCTTAGACCACAGAGGTTACCTAATCTGTAATTCAGATCTGTAACTTCAATCATCCTTTCATTATGTGAAGCTTCATCATCCCCAGATGTATCAAGCACTGACTTCCATACACAAACCTCTGTAGCATTACTTGTCTCTACTGAAAGGCCACCATCCTATCTTGTATTCACAAGCCGCTTCAGATGTCCTCTTCTTAGGGAATCGGCAAAGTAGGAAATGTTACGTATAGTTAAAATATTTGTAGAACCTGTTTCACTCCACCCACGACAAAGCTTCAGTTGCATTAAAATAACTCTGATGCAGGGATCTCTCTTCAGGCTTCAGTTGAGGTATTTGCCAATGTTCTGGCTGTAAATCACATTTTTTGGGAAGGGAGGGGGGAGAAGTATGTAGTCACTTTCACAGGAAATTTGAAAAATTTTCTATATGCTGTCTGGAAAATCTGCTGCCCTGAGACCATAGGATAAGTTTTGTAGCCATTTAGCATCAGAAACTGTTTTGTGGGTAGACCCATTCTTTTTTCTTTTTTCTT
>VWZG01004349.1:349941-362470 GCA_013396735.1 Grallaria varia | reverse complement strand
TTTTTCCTAAAAAAACCTTATTGGCTAATGATGTCCCTAGAGTATCTAGGCTATTCACTTCTGTCACTGGAAATACTGCTCTCATATTAAAAGATCTGAGGTGAACAGGGACACATGCATGATTCCTGAAACAAATGGAAGATCTCACCTTATGATAAACATGCAATCTCAATAGTACCTGATTTCTTAGTAGGATTAGAATGCAAAACTTCTCTAGCTATTTTTATTTCTGTTTTAATGGGATGAGCCAACAAAACATTGGTTTTTGATGATCAACATTGTAGTTCATTGGAGAATAAGTGTCGTTAACTTGGCTGGAGGCCATATGATTGGGATAAATTGCCATATATTATTGCACAAGCTGAGAACACTCATTTCCACATCAAATGAACATAGAAAGTGTTAGTTGCCTTTGTCCCAGAAAAAGCTCCGGTATTAGGCTTGCAAGTAAGACTGCTGCACGTTCTTTTCTTGTGAGGCATGCAGAAAAGAATTCAAGTGAAACCAAAATAATTCTTAGGCGGACAGTATAGTTATTTGATCAGCAGTTTGATTGCCTAAATGGCCTCAAAAGTAGCCATTAGATTCAAACCAGAAAACCATAGGCTAGATTTCATTTTTGTGGTGATTTGAGCCTTGTCTTGAATCATAATTGTAAGAACTCGTTTTTATATGCAACTTTTTGTTTATTTCAGATGCAAAAATGTGGAGTATTCATTTGGTGTGTAGTTTATCTTTCTTGTAGTGTATTATTGTTTCTTCAAGTTGTTTCTAGTTGCTACAAGCCTTCAAAAATAAAGGAAAGGGGAGGAAAGGCGAATGATTCTTGTAAATCAAGATCACTCAGTGTTATTGTTGTTAAAATACAACTTAAAGCTAAGAGTTGAGGGAGCTGATGTTTTGTGTTAACCTGTCGAAAAGGTTTTACATAAATATTTCAGTTTCAGGAGATGGTGATTATGAGGATGATTATTGGAGTGGTTTCAGAAGATGGTGCTTATGGTGACAATAGTGGGAGTCTGGTTTTCCCAGACATGAGGAACCTACTCAGTTATACCAATTTTGGAGAGTCCAACTTTCACCTTGGAATGTAAAACTCAAACTAAAAATTATGGGGGTTTGCATTTATAAAAAAGCAGACATTGATACCTGACAGGCTCAGGATACTGTGGTTAATGAACTCTAAGATTCAGAGATGCTAGGGAATTAGCCAGTCGTATTGCTTGTTGTGTTCTGGAAGTATTTTCACTGCTTCTAGGTTGCTTCTCCTACAAATTTGCTTCTAGTATTTTCTGTGGCTTTGTATGTATTATATATACTTCTATGACTCACTTCTGTTTTCAGTCTTTCAGTCTTACATTAATTGCTCCATAACAATTGCTCCCTTAATGAGAGTTAGAAATCACAATTGGTAGGTTGGAGGGCTTCTTTATTTTATTCCTTTTCTCTCTCTTTTTTTTTTTTTTTTGGTTTAATCCAGATGGAAATTTTAACATCAAGAGAACAAAGGTGTTTTTTTGTTTGTTTGTTTATTGTTTGGTTTGTTTGGGGGTTTTTTGTCCAGCATAAAGAGATGCTGCAAATACTGTAATCCAAATATCTTCTGACCATGTTCTTTCTACAGCTTCCTCGGGGTCCTCTAGACTCATGTCCTGAATCCATTTTCAATATGTTTTATGCCTTCATCATTGGGTAATTACCATCCCTTTCTCTCCTGACTTTTCTGATTAAAAGAAAACAACCCCACTGTGTTCTTGACAGTTTTGTGGCAGTCTGATTATCAGAAGGAAACAAATGCTTTGAAAGACATCTTGTTTCTCTTCCCCTTCTCCCCCTCTTTTGTTTTTCTTTTCCTCCAGGAATTTCTTCAGTTTTGGTTTTGTTCCCTAGGGAGTTAATATATTTCACTTCCATATAAGTATGTCATTTAGGCATTGTGTTCATGTCAACTACTTGACAGGTTTTTTTCAGCAGTACAGAAATACAGTGTTGAATAGATGGTTTTGGTTGAATCTCCAGAAGGGTTTCATTATATTGTTTCTTTGATTTCATGTTATTTTGTAAACCAATTGTTTGAGTTAAATAGTAAGTGAAAGCCTATAGGAATAATGAAATAATCTGTTTTATAAGGAATATTGTGTACTGTACTTTTTTTTTTCTGTATTGAGTTAGGATGATGTTCTGCTTTTAATGAATTAAATGCATTATTGATTTGTTACATCATATTTATTTTTGACACCTTACTTATCATAAAATCCAGTAGGAGCTTTATATTAGCAGGATTGCCTCAATTCCAAGCACATTTTAGACAACTGAAAGTAAGTCTTACCTTTCATCTGTAGTTTGATTATACTGCTGCCTACTGATTTTTCAGGTTTGAATTGCAGTGGTGCAGATATAATCATGATGGAATGGAAAAATAAATACACATGTTTTGATGATTAAATGCTTAAATGAAACTTGGCATTCAGTTAACAGAAAATGCTTAAGTGGTATCAGGAAAGTTTAAAAAAAAAAAAAAAATTAAACTTCTCACCAGTTTGGCATAGCATGGGAAATCTGGGCTGTAGCTTGTGTGCACGGGCTGGTGAGAACTCCTTGGGAAAGAGTTGGATCTGGCCATAACTTGGTATCCATTTAGAAGCTTGTTGCTCCAGTCCTTTCTGAGGCATGCACCTCCCATGATCTGGGTGAGACCTAGCCATCGTCTTAGCTGTGTTTGCCTATTAATTTTTGTTCCAGTTTGGAAAACGGAACTGCTGGGGGTAAGGGAAGTCCCAGAGCGGCTGCAGGGAAGCGGTGGTCAAAGGTGGTGACTGAAGAAATGTCCGTGCAGCTCTTATGGTGGTTTCCTGGACAGTGAGGTGTGCCAACTACAGGGCACAAAGGACTAATCCAGCAGGAGCTGTAGAAAGTTGCCACTTGCAGCAGGTTGATTTTTAACAGCATATGGCAGTTTTTGGAGACAGTGATGTTCCCATAGGTGTCCTGAAGAGATTGAATGGCGAGGTTACTACTGGTTTGTTTGGTTTAATTTTGGCCATTTTTAAAACACAAAACCAAAAAAAAACATTTAAAACCTTTGCACTACAATACTTGCTGGAAGTTTAAAATTTATTTTCTGATTATGTCTCAAACTGTTTAAAATACACAATTTGTGTAAAGAGTGATGCATATATTTTCCCCAGTACAGCAGAGACAAGCAAACTGGTACAGAGTAGCAGACCCTCAAGCCCTGAGGCATTTCTAGTAGATCTGGGAAGGGTAACAAAAAGGTCAGGGGGTTGTGGAAGCTGAGATTTCATTATAAATGGTAGAGAAAGTGCAGTCTGCGCTTTCTCACTTAAAAATCCACTTTTTCTGGACCATACATGTGTGAAACAGATATGTTGTTTATAGAAAATTACTCAAATTGATAAACCTTGCTATATTTGGATCCTTCAAAATGTTTTTGCTTAGAGTTCTTGGGGAACGGAGTGATCAAAATAAAATGAATGCTTAATAACAGCAAACCCAAACAAAAACTGTTTCTCAAAAAATACAGAGTTTTCAGTTTGAATTCCAGTATGTGAGATGGTATTTATACAGTCATATGAGAGGGAGACTTTGTGGTTTGACAACATACCCAATAAGGCTCTGCTGAGCATTTTCAGAGGTGCGTCTCTGGCTGCAGTGCCATTGTTCCCCAGAAGCCTCCTGTTTCTAACTCAGTTGGCTGAACACAGAGAATCATAAACTAGAGTGAAAGTCACAAGACATCATGAGACAGTGAGAAGATGAATGAGTTACGTGTAGTTTATGCAAGCTCAGCGTATCTGTCAGAATAATACATTGCTCATTGATCATGTGGAATAAGTGTATGCTCTTCAGCAAGGTAGAGTTTTAGTTAAAGTATGTTTCCTGCTGAGACCAGGTGGTGAAGCAAAGAGTCAGTATGTCTTTTAGAGAAGGATAGTGAGTGGAAATCTTGCTGCCTTGTCATATACCGGTTTGGTCTTCTAACACCATCTATCTATCTTTGCTTGCCATTCATGTGAGTAAAGGCGGAAGTGCAATGCTTTGCATTGTGGTTGGGAGGCCTTTCCTTACATCAGAGATGTGAGGGCTGTGATGATAGGACAGGACAGAATAAAAAGGTGTCGGGTTTTCAGAATTATAAACGGAATGTCATTAGCACTTTTGTTACAAGTTGGTCCATGATTTCAAACAAGTTGAGATGTTGCTAACTCAGACTATCTCAGTGTGAGGGCTGGATGAATATTAGCACAAAATGTCATCTTTGTAAAGTTCTTCAGCTTTGGCAGAGATTTTTTTTTTGTGAATTTTTGTTTACCTTTCACATGAGAATAAAACTTCACATCTCTAGGCAGTCCCAGATCTGCACATGATTATCTGAAATACTGTAGAGTGGGATTTTGGGAATTAGGGTTCCTTTAGTGTGAAGTGTCTTGATGGTTTTCCATTCAAGTTTTTTCAAACATTTATTTTCTTGGTTCAACAGGAAACATATCCTTCTGGTACTTGAACATCATGGCATCCCTTTAATGCAATGTAACATAATGTCACTGTATTCATAATGTACTTATTCAGTATATCAGAAGGTATTAATACCACTTGCACCAAGTCAATGACCTCTAACAGTGTTACTTAGATCAGTGCCATGTACCTTCTAAATAAGGGAAGTAGAGAATAATAAAGGTAAGAAGAGAGAAATACGAAGGAAAGCTATACTAAAATGAACCAGGAGATAAAGAAAGGGGTGGAGAACATAAAAAAATAAAAAAAAAAAGTCTGTGCCTTTGTGCCTAACACTTTGCAAACCCTGGAACCACCCTGGTACTTCCTTATCTCTTGTCATCAGGGAGAGCTGGCCAAAATTTTTTCTGTGGGAAAATTTTCTTGACAGGGTGGTGAGTTTTTTTTGGTGCTGTGGTGTGCTGTTTTTTTTTTTTTTTGTGTTGCAGGGGAATGGCATGCAGATGACATTTTGACTTTATTATAGGACACTTTTAAAACAATTTTTCTGGTAAAATCCACACTTGCCAGATTACTTTAGTTGTATGTTTTGTTTAGGACTTAGATACAAAGTTCCTTCTCTAGATTACTTAGAATCAAATTTTTTGTGTTCCACTTATATTTAAAAAATCTGATGATATATGAGGGGCTTTAATATTATTTAAAATTAACTCCCTTTTTTTCAAAGCACACCTACTTCCAAAGTTCATTCCTTCATGCTGAATATCCTCACTATTTTCTCTTGCTGTTCACCTCCTTGTCTTCAGTACAGCCTTTATATTGGTCCATGCTTTCTGCTTCTTGCATTATGCATGTATTTTTACAATAATTATTTTTTAATCTTAAAATTCTGCTGTTTGACTTTGACTAGTATGGGCTACATTAGTAATATTAATAGTAGCTTGTCTGAGAAACTGACTATAAGAGAACTTCTCCTCCTTTCAGTTCCTCATGAAAAATGAGTAAGGACAAAAACAAATACATGTTTTTTTTTTTTTAAAAGTTGCTGTTGTTTGCTTTGCTTCACTACCAAACAACAGAAAATATAGTCTTAAACCTTCTGGTTGTGCAGCAGCTAACAGTGTCCAAAAATGCTCATAAGAAATAGCCTCATAAATTTTGGTCAAGATCGAACTAATGAGCTGATAAGTATTTGATGTTCTGTTTGCTTGTCCAGCTTTTTTTGTTGTTATTTTTTTTTTCAGTAATGAGGGAGTATTACTGAGTGATGTAGAGCATTGCTATTTCTTCTGAAAGTTAAGTCACCTTTTTGAAAAGTATCAGAACACATAACAGCTAATGCAGTGGCTGTGGGCTCTCCCTTGAGTCCTGCCTCCATTGCCCTCTCCTTTGGCTGGCCTGTGGATTTTGCTTTGTTTCTGGCCTGTGGATTCAGAGGTATAGGGTGAGTGTATATGCAACCCTAAGCAGCTAAGAGTAAAGCTGCGTTTTTGCCTGGAAGTTGATTAGTCTGGTATTGCTTTTCATAAGGCAAGGCACAAGATGATAGGTGCATTTTTCTGAAAAGTTGGTAATTTCAATGTATAAACAAAAAACCAGAAGCATCATTGCCCATTTTCTGGATGAGTATGCTCAGCAAGTTGTTGGGGATTTCAGGAAGAGAAATATTTTAAGAGACATTACTTGGCATAATCCTTATTTACATGAGGGGAATTTCTTGTTTGGCAATAGCAGTTGGTGTTTATTATGACTGAACTTCAGTATGCCTATAACTAAGAGGAGGATGGAGAAAGTGAAAGTGGGTATGGTCTGACCAAACTCCTGCCCTGCATCACACATGCCATCCTTTATGAGACAGTCTATACGCTTAATGCAGGCTCAGGAGAACTTTGGATCGCAGAAATGAGGCCAGGTTCCTCTTCATAGTAATAGTTCTTCTTGTTTAATATCCTTTTAATGTGACATGTAACAAAACTTCCCAAAACTGTTATTTTCATTTTTCTTTAGGAAGCAAGAGAAATGTGGGAAAAGGGAAACACCTGCCCTGTGAAGATGATCTGAGAGAGTTGGGGTTATTCAGCCTGGGAAGAGAAAGCTCTGGGTTTCAATATTTAAGGAGAGATTATAAGAAATGTAAGGACAAATTTCTTAGCAGGGTCTGTCATGATAGGACAAGGGGTAATGTTTTCAAACAAAAATAGTATAGATTTAGACTAGATATAAGAAAGACTTCTAGGTTACCGTGAGGATGTTGAGATAATAGAACAGGATTCCCATTCAAGGTCAGGTTGAATGGAGCTCTGAGCAACCTGGTCTGACTGAAGATGTCCCTGTTCACTGCAGAGAGGTTGGACTAGATTGTCTTTAATTTCTCTTCCAACCCAAACCATTCTATGATCCTATGTTAGTAGTATGAGAGAATAGCTTTTCACCTGGTAATTGACACAACATGGTAATTCAAATATAGCCATCAAAGTATTAAATTTGTTACCTAATGAATTTGAGTAAGGTTTTGTCAGCGCTATGAAAAATACAATTGGAAATTAGTATGTGTTTCCGCTGGCAAATGAAACTTGTGAATTTTACATTATTTCAAACTCCTAAGCTGATGTGTCTTCAAGTTTTGGAACATTGTGGACACACTAGCTTAGTATGAAGCATTTTAGAAACCTGATTATTTTTCTTATGAATTTAAGAAAATACTTCTCATAGAGGACATTTTTAATGTGTCAGATCTTTGAGTACTTCACAAGGAGCTCTTTACCATTGTTTCAGTTCTATACCTAAAGATAGTAGAGTGTGGTTAGTGGGAGTTTTAGTGGCTTTCCTGAGGTTAATCAGCAAGTCAGAGCAGGGTAGGGGTGATATTTTGATTCTCAGTCCAGTTCTCTCATAGACTCAGGGTGAATAAAACCAAAACAAAACAAAAAGAAAAAAAAAATAAAAAGGAAAATTAGCAAATGTCAGAAGTAATGTAAGACCTCATAGGAATGTATGTGGAACTATAAATCACTTCTGATACTCCTGCTGTCTCATGGGAAAGAAGAATGTGGCTTTTATAGAAATACCTCTGTTAGACAATTAAGAAAAAAGAGTTGTGTGCTAGAAAGGAAGTATGTTTATTAATAGTTAGAGATGACATTGTTCTGTAGTCTTTCAATGCCTGATAGTGGGAGTATGTAATCTCGGCAGTGGTTTACTGATGTTTTTTGTCCTTCTGCTTGAAAACATATGGTACGTTTCAGCCTTAGCTCTGAATTTCCTTTTATTGTTTTCTGTTGCTGCCTAAACACTTTGAAATGTAGGGTGTGGGGAAAGAGAAGGTTGATGCAAACTCTTTGTGACATTTTTAGTAGCTGCTCAAGACATTGATTAGGCAGAATGAAACCCAGACTCAGGGCTGAATTTGACGGGTTTTAGGTGAGTGATGATGAAGTGAAATGTATCTAGAAGATAGGAGGAGGGAGAAATTGTATGGGTGCAGACACCAAGAAATGGTGGTTCAGCTACTCACCCTGGCCTCTTGTCAGGGGACGGTAGGTGCTGTGCCTGCTGGTTGATCTTCATGAATCAAAAACAGTATTTTGGGATTCTTTAAATGCGATCAAGTTTTCCAGACTGCTGCTTTCAGTGTGTTACTGTGACGAGATGTCAAAATTGCTAATTAATTAATAATTTTAAAAAATCTTGTCAACTAACTCTAATGATTGGCACCAAGAACTTTCTGATATGGAAAATTTTCATTCCTCCTCCTGCTCTAAACCAAAGCTGAAAAAGTATGACCCTTGTTGACTTAGCTTGCCAATGCTTAACAAAATACATAAATATGGTTACCAAATAAAGTGTAAATAATTTCTATTTATCAACTCAATCAGTCTGTGGCACACTCTGTCATTTGTATGCTATTTTTATTTTCTTAAGTAACTGATGACTCTTTCTGTGTTTGTAAAGAAACATTCCTTCCGAACTGGAAAAAAATCATCAACCACGTAGGAAAAGTACACACCTTAACTCATACTTGTGACATTCATAACCTGATTTCTCCTGCCTTTGCCACGGAAGTGCAGATTTGAGATTTCGTGTGGCAGTCAGTGTTTATTTGTGTTAAGTCTTCATAAATTGGACACTGGAGTACTTTTTTTTCCCCTCTGGTGTGTGAGATATTTATCAACGAGCAGTGCTTAAAATTCACAGCAGTTTTCAAAGAAAGTAGATGTTAATTACAGCTGTGCTAACTTTTTCTGCGGTCTCAGTGGTGGAGCTGTATAGCTATGCTGTTTACCCTTCTGTTTGGTAGAAAATCTTCATACCACATCTTTTAACACCTGTCTGAACACCTCTGCACCCATGTCCCTGTGCTGAATCACCCTCCTCCAGTGATGTATGTGAAAGAACTATTAAGTATGATGCCAACACCAAATGCTGACAAATGCAGGGTGCTGTGCTGCTGCAGCTGGGGTGACCAAGCTTGCTTTCTGCAGGGCATGAGGATGGAGAGGGATATGAGGAAGCCTGGAATTGATGCAGGAGTTCAGGTGGGCTGCAAGGCAGGTCACCTCGAAACCCATTCATTGTTCTGGAGTGCTGGGAAAGCTCTACAGCATAGGATAAGCCCATGCAAGGCAGCAAGGATTAAACACAGTACTAAGATATTACTCCCTTTGAGAAACAAGATGTTTGGCTCTTGAAGCAAGCAAAGTTAGAAAAATCTTTCAAATTCTGTCTTAGGAATAGCAAAGTACTAAATTACAGCCTAGTATCAGAGGCCATGTGAATTGAGGATCTGGGGCTCTGTTTCAAGGCCTGTGTACAGAGGGGCTGAATTGCATCTATATCAAATTGTTAACCTGTGGCAAAACAAAAAAAAAAATTAAAAAATTATGTATACAAATAAAAAAAAAGGTGGAGGAAGAAAGCAAGCTCTGGCAAAACTGTGTTTCAAGAACAAGAGGTCTTTGCTTTTATTACTCATTAGGCTTCAGGGGAGTTTCACCTTTAAGTGGATTACTGTCATTCCAGTTCTATGTTAGTGGGGTGACTTGGCGCTGGAGTAGTTAACACACTTCACTTGCAAAGTCTGTTTTCTATAAACTGGGGTGTAAGGCACATTGTTTTTTTTTTTTTTTTTTTTTTTTCCTTGACTTTGACTGGAATGCAACTAGCTGATGGGAAGGTTAAGGCTTGTCTGAACATGGAAGTGGCCCAAGATCGTTCTTTCATACTGGCTTTCCAAACCTATACTTTCTTTAAAGTAAGAATGCCTGCAAGTGGGTAAGGTCTCTTACCTAGACGTGTCTGCCAGTGTTCTGTACTTTTGCCCGTCTCCGTTGCAACTGGCCTTATTTGGTAGCAGTGACATCCCAGAAACACACCTGTGGTTTACAACCTGATATTCACTCTCTTATCAATAAAGGCTCATTTGGTACACATTGTTGCCTTAATATATGGCTTTAATGTCATAGTGAAGGTTATGCTGTAGCATGGTTAGAGATATAGGCCTGGGAGGAACTTATGAGTCATTGAGGACAGTTGACCCTTTCTTGTGTCAAGCATCTCAAAGGCTGTCAATTCAGAAGTCTTGTTTAAAACAAAACAACAACAAACAAACAAAAACAACAACCTGTATTAGTTTATGTTGTGTGTTTTCCTTAGTCCAGTTACTCCTGTTGCAAAGAAACTATGGAGGTCAGTGCTCCAAGAGGTTGCAGGCAATGAGATAGGCTGGGCTGAGATGTCTTCTGCCGGCCATTACACATGGTGGCGGACAGTGCCAGGAGCTGAGGAACCAGTTTTGAGGAAGATCCTTCAGTACACACGTCTGTCTTGTAGGGCTCCATGCAGCTGCAGTCACTGCAGATGGAATTGGGGTTTGGGGGACAGATGGACCTTTTTGTCCAAAACAAGAATGATTCTTTATTCTAAGGCTGCTTCAAAATGTGGTTTCCATAATGGTTGAACCTTAAGGCTCTCAAATTGCAGTAGTGGAATGTTCCTCTTCCTGGCTGATCTGCAGTTATTGGTACTGACAGCACCAAGGTAATGGGAAAGTTTGTGAACAAAGTTTCCTTCCTGTATTCGTGCAACAGGAACACCTGCTTTTTGAGAGGAAAGCTCCAAGTGAATCACTAAAGATTTAGTGTCTGTAATCATGCATATAGCTGGGGCAGGGAATCCCGGTGTCAAAGATCACAGTAATTTATTGTTTTACCCAGTGTGGAAAAACAACGAAGGGTATGCAGAGGGGAGTGGCAAAGCAATTAGCACAGTTTCTGATCTTTGGCCAACGCAGTGCTCTGTGCACTCTGTTATAGGTGGGATAATTTACTGAACAGAAGCCCTGAGGCCACTTAAAGTCAAATTATGTCTGCAGAATGATTGTTTTAATTACTATTTTTAGTTTTGGGCCCAAAAAGGGAGGAAAAAAGCAGTTTAGGTATTCTATCCACTCCTCCTTGTGCTTTCAGTTGGTTGAACCCACTAGCCTTTAGAGAGCTGTAAGAGCTGGGATCACAGTCTACAGATGGGGATGAGTGATGGGCATCAAGCATCCTATCATGCAAGGCCAAGGTGGTAATGGGGAGTTCCTGGCTCCCAGGCGTGTGGTCACACCACATGGTTGGTGTTCAGCCCTATTCTCTCTTCTCCTCTCACCCCTTCTGCCCCCACCTGCAACTGCAGCCAGAGCTAATAACCGAAACATACCTCCAAGGAAGAGCAAGTTACCCAACTTGTTCAACGAGCTCCTTATGTAGGTTTCTTTCCTTTTACCCCACCTCTGAATATGAACAATGTGAAGCTGTGCAGTGATGCTGCTGTAATACGTAGCTCTAAATTCCCTGTTAAGCTGATTTGAGCTAACTTGAGCAGTCAATATGATGCTGTGTTTATGAAAAACATTTTCTACTTGAAAAAATACCAGTTTTTTAGAATGGGAATAGCCCTTACTTAAGGGAATGAGGATGCCTCTAAAGAGGGTTTGTCATGAATGCAGAGCTGAAGGAGACACAGTGTAAGCTTTCAAGATGACTCCAAATGTCTTCATAAATGCAGTACTAAGAAAAATGTCTGTTAAATATGATCTATTCAGATGATTTTCAGAATTCTGTGGCCAAAAAATGCATCAGTCTCTCTTTCTAAAATGTCAAAAGTTTATGATGCTAGGTTTTTGTTGGTGTCTTTTTTGTTATTTTCTTTTTTTCCCTCTTTTTTGTTTTTTTTTTGGAAGCCTGGAAATTGAAAACAACTTTTGGCACTAAGTCATGGTCTGGATGATGCTGTAATACTTTCATGCAAATGTGCTTCATAGCCCTGCAAGCATAGGGTGCCAACTGCTTCATACTCTGAAACGAAAACCCCACCGCCTTAAAATCCCTCCCCCCAATAAAACCAAACCAAAAAAACCCCAAACAAACAAAAAACCAAACCAAACCAACACACCACCCTACCTAGAGCATGAGTAGCAGTATAGTAGAAATAAGGGCTTTGACTGAAACAGTGAGCTAGAATAGGAGACAGCTAGGAGGACTGTCTTCATTTATTGGCCGATGCAGCCGGGAAGAAAAGAAAAACATCATGTTAATGAAGTTATTTTTCTCCTAGTTGCCAAGTGACTTGAAAGATGTGCCATAACTTGTATGCCTACAAGCTCCCTCTGTGTTTTTGTGCGTATGTAGGGTTTCAGAGAGACAGTTAACTAGGGCTTACCACACAGCATGACTGCACCCTAAAGAAAGCAAATGTAAATACACACTTGTTTAAATTAATATTCCTGTCTCACCTGGATAATCATGATAATGAGGGATTTATTCTTAATAAAATTGTAGCTCAAATACCCAGGCTGAATTTAGTGTGATATTGCACTGCATTTAAGTAGCCAAAATAAAATTATATTTATGTGCAGACCTCTTTTTTTTACATACAGTATGTTCCTTCTCAGGTTCGTGGTTTTGATTTTTTTTTTTTTTCTTACTTAAAGTCAACTTTCTTTTGATCTGTTTTGCATATTTGCTTTTTTTTTCTCCCACTTTCCTGTTGCTCATGCTAATTCTTTTTT
>VWZG01004349.1:256890-349865 GCA_013396735.1 Grallaria varia | reverse complement strand
TTTTTTTTTAGTGTTGAGGAACCTAACTACTTCCTCACCCCCAGCACCTCGGCAGTGCTCTGTTTGCCTTTCTTTTCAAGTTCTTACTGCGGTTACATACATTAGGCGCTGACTACAGGTGCAACACAGAACCACTGCCCCTGCCTTGATTTTTTTACTCCTTAAAAATTATTTTTTTAAGGAAGGTGGCCATATTCTAGTGGTTTCCCATACAGTTACTGGCTTCTTTCTTCTTTGTGGTCTAGAGGATAATGATAGGAATGAGGAGCCCTGCAGTGGTGGCCCTGCTTTTCCTATCCCATTCACCTGCTGGAGGTGCAGAGCTCTGGTGCAGCCCTCTAGCCCCTTTCCTAGGAGCAGAAGCAGCACTGAGGACCAGCAAGGAAGGACAGGAAAGACTCAGCTCTTTCCTCTCTTCAGGTCCATGAGGTTGCAGGAGTAAGAAAGGCACCTCATCTGCTAGGACACTGGAGGGAGGGTATGGACCACAGTCTCATTTTCAGTATTGACATGACATCTTTGCTCCTCAGCATTAGTTAGAGGGAGAGGCTTTAGAAACAGGCAGAGAGACTGTTTTGTGCCTAGTGATACCCCATGGGGACCAGGAAGGCAGGAGTGTAGCTGAAAGTGTGCAGTATCATTTGTCATTTCCCCAGATGGCAGTATTTAAATTCCTGCTTGTGGATGACCTGCTTCCCATTGGCATCTGTCTCTCCCACATTACAACTTTGCAGAGCTTTTGGGTGTGGTTCACTTTGAAGTTTGAGGCAAAAATGAGATACTGAATGGTGATAGCTCTACCTGGTCAGCCTTCTACATTGTGCATTTACTATAGATCTGTACAGCATGTGGGAAACTCAAGTCATGTTAGGAACATCTGAAACGCTCAGTTGTTTCATTGTGCACACTGTTTGGGGTAAAATCCAGCCCTTCCCAC
The DNA here is from genome assembly GCA_013396735.1 of Grallaria varia. Lineage (NCBI taxonomy): Eukaryota > Metazoa > Chordata > Aves > Passeriformes > Formicariidae > Grallaria > Grallaria varia. Next base: position 348,928 of record VWZG01004349.1, on the reverse strand, counting down.
AGTCTCATTCCAACCTCCCCACCCCCTCTCACCCAAACACTTAGAAGTAGTAATGGCATACCAGAAATGAATTACACTTGAATTTTGTGGTTTAGACTTCAGGCTTTATTTTTGTTGTGATTTAAAACCTGTTATTCTCTGATGCTAATTCCAACTTCAGATGCTCAGGGAAATGCACTGATTGAGCTCTGTTAATAACATGAACAAAACCAAACTAGATTATTTTTATCCCTCTTAGTTCAGGAGCTTTCTCTATTAATGGTCAGAACCTTATGCTTTCTGCAAAAATATGTTTGATCTGCTTGATGATGAATCCTTGCTGTTAGACTGGATAGCTCTCCCCTTCTAGTTTTGTTTCTCCTGCGTTGATAGGTGGCGCCAGTATTGCCTCTCGCGCTCCATTTTATTGGTATAATAGAATCAATTCTCCAGTTTTCATTGTGTTAAGTCCCTTATCTTTCCTCATCGTTGGAATTCTTTTTTGCTGCACCTCTGCTAATTCGAATCTTTCTTAAATTTAAAATGGCCTGTCCTTGTTTACAGAGGTTGGGCACACCTTGGTAGCAGAGGAGAGTGGCAGACACAAGTATGAAGCTTTTTTTCCTCCAGCACATCACTTTGATGACTTTTGTCACCTGGAGATAGCTCTGGTGTGTTGTGCTTCTCCAGGCTTTTGAATTCTGAATGTTTAAAAAAGGAACCATTTTTGTGAAGTGTGATGAGATTCAGATTGCAGTGTAGCCTTTGAAGCTGAAGTGGTAGCGACCCTTAATCTTATTAAAGTACAGTTACAGTGGTAAAAGGAATAGTGTAATGGCTTCTATATTTGAATGCATTAATCACCGGACAATGTTCCTGTTCACATTTGTAATGATAAATCTAATTGCAAGGTTGACAACTTGTCATTTTTTTCTACTTACTTCTGTGGTGCTATTTAAAATTCATCTTCACATTCATTATTCTGGTAGAGTTTAAAATGGCTGCTAGCTATTTTGAGACCTGTAATTTTGCTGATTTACTACAATGATTAGGAATGGCCAAGAATAACTTGTCAAGGACAATATTTAGAAGTGCTGATCTGTTGAAATGATACCTTTTTTGCATCAATATCTAAACCTGAGCAACAACCTATTGGGTGTCATCTGTTGGTGCTCTGAGGGTCATTTCTAGGCCCTGACTGGAGAAAAGCTGGTGTTGGGGCAGTAACCTGCATGATGACCAGCATGATCAAACTTCTGGCTTCGGAGCTGGAGGAGGGAGATTTTGAACTGTGTTTTATCCTGCATGTGAGTGCTGTGGCTAGCTGTGGTCTGCCTCCTGTATTATCTTCTCCTGCTTCCGATCCCATTTCTGAAGGTCTTGACTTCTGTCAGTGATGATGGTTTCAGGCTGTAAGTGTTATTTATCAGGAGGTTGATGCTTGATAGGTTTAATCGCTGAGACACCTTCAAAATTAATTCTCTCATGCACCAACAAGCATCCACTGATGAGTAATTCCTCTGCTTTGTTTTCATTGCTGTCAGGGTGCAGGCAGCATCTATTTCTCTAAATCTGACTCTTCTTCCTTGCTTACCTGCACAATGTGCTCATTTTCTGCACTTCGGTTGACATAACCCATCGGTCTGGGAGTTTGCTCTGAGTTTTGGCTGCAGGTCACACCAGTCACACTATATTGCTTCCAGTGGTGCTGGTGTCACTTCAGTTTGTTACCTTCCAGCTATTCATTCCTTCTGCTCTGCTGCTTTCTTCTTGTGCCTTGCCTGGCAACTTCTTGGACTCTCTAGACCCCAGAACACTGACCTGATAGTTGTTGTTTAGCAAGTAGCTCTTCTTGCACTGAGACTGTAGCCTGTGACCTCTTCCATGCAGATGAAATTATGCCTTTCTAAGTTCTTGGGGTTTTGGTACTAACATGACATTCAAATATTAATTGAATAATGCTGACACGTCTATCCCGGTTTCCCCATGATCCATGTAAAGGCAAAAAGGGGCACTGCATGGAGAGGAAAAGTGAGTGCCCCTTCTGAAGCTGCACTCCACAGCATGAAGTGCTACCTTGGCCACATGTGCAGGCAGCCCCCTGGGCACTGCAGGGACTAGTACACAGGCAGAGGTGAGATTGCCTCCACCCTTCCCAGCCCACTCCTCTCATCTGCCGCCACATCACGTCTCCCATCATTGTCATAGTGTTGCATCCCCCTGCAGCAGAGCAGCCCCCCAAAATGGCACATTATGCATCAGGCTTTGGGGCATAATCTTCACAGTGTGAGATACTTGGGGTGTTTCAGATGTGGTGACACAGAGCCTGGAGCCTGCAGCCTGCATGGGGAATACCTCTTTCAAATATTTTCCTTGAATGAAGCCATGTTTACAGGCTGAGAAGGAATATTAGAATCCCAGGGACCTTCAAAACAGAATGTTGTGGGGATTCATGGGGTTTGTTTTACTTTCTAAAGTCTATATTAGAGGCAGCTGTTGTTTGTAAATATTTTTTAAAATAAATTTTTAATGAAGGAATAACTGTTACATCCAGTGATTGTGTCCAAAAAAAAGTTTAAAGTGCATTAAATTATTAAAGTGGAGCTTTTCAATACTCTTGAAACCCTGATACCACTACCCGGACTTACAAACCTTTAATGACAGGGCTGTGCGTAGTTTATGAATTAAGTAACTTTGTGTACCTTTTCCTTTGGCTTCCAGCTGAAGGGAGCAAGTGCGCAAGAGGGCACATTCTTTTGTTGTTGATAGCATTCCGCCCTAACGAGAAGGAATTTCTTGCTTATTGCCTATTGTTTATGAAGTGGAAAGGCATCACAAGTTCTATAATTTTTCAATGTATCGTTGGAATAATTACTTTTTAGTGTTTCTCTTGTGAGTCAGTTGATCCTGCAGCAGGTGCAGCGAGTGGGTGCTGCACCTATATTTTNGGGGGGAAGGGCAGGAAGAGGAGGAACTGTAAAGAGAGAAACCCCCCCAAAAAGGCAGCAGCAGCCCTGAGTACAGTTTGGTTTCTGTCTCTCCAAAGCTTTGCTCAGCAACCAAACCCAGACTCCAGGTGCAGTATTCCCTCATCAGTCTGTGAGCATAGAAACGGCGTGTCCCTCCTCTTCTTCCTCCCCTGCCAAGAGTTTCTGGGTGGTGAATGTCAGTAGCTGGAGTTATTTTTAAAGGCAAGAGGTGAGGCTTGTCGTGCAAAGCTAGGAAGAGGGCGTTTGTTTGCTGAGCAGAGCTGACATCAAAGTGGAGATTGCTGCCTACTGGCTCACCGCTGCCTTATGCCAGGTAATCTTTAACATACCCCTCAGTCCCTGAGATCGCAGCCCAGCCTGCCTGTGTGCATGTGAAAACGACCAGCGTTTATGATCCAGAAGATTGCTTTTCCAGTATTATTTTTGTGAGCTGGACTTTGACATTTAAAGGCTCGCTCTAATCATCTTGCAAAACCTGCTTAGTGCTTTTAAACTAAGCAACTGCTTTCTACTTCTCTTTGCAGGATAATATAAATGTTTTTCTGAAAGCTTGTGAAAATATTGGACTGAAAGAAGCTCAGCTTTTTCACCCAGGAGATCTTCAGGATTTGTCCAATCGAGTTACAGTCAAGTGAGTTTTGTTGTTTTGTTTTCTCCTTTCCCTTCTCCCTCTCAGCTCTTTCACGGTCTTTTTTTTTTTTTATGTTTGCCTGTGGAAAGTTCTTCTTTTAATCTGGTATGAGCAGTTCTGAATACTGTGGTGAGGGTTTAAGCCTTGTTAAGACTAGTAGATAACATTTGCAGAAGTGTAATTTAAAAAATGAAGTATTATTGTAATACCTTACAAGCAAACTAGTTGTTAATGAATATTTACAACATTTAATATGAGGTGGAAGACTGGTCAGGTTATTTTAGACTTGGAGCAAAATTAACTGTTAAATTATTTTGAAAGCATCACTTCTCTTTATGCTTTGTGATTACTGATGTAAAATCTGAAAGATCGAGGTGATACTTATCCGAATGAATTTGGGGCTTAGGTAGAGTGTTCCTAAAGGACCACTGGTCTTGCCACTCCAAATATTGATCATATGTTTGTCACCGTATGCCACGTCCTGTGTCAAGGAGGATATGTGTGTGTACGGAAGCTAGGTAGCGAATTACACAAAGGGTAACTGTCACCTTTACGGAGAAAAGCGTTTTCCTGTGAAATAGCAGTGGTTTGGTTCTGAAATATTATTAGTGGATTCTCATGTTTCAGGACTGCTCTGTCTCCTAATAAGTATTTTATTACCAGTTTTTGAGAGGTTAAGGTGGAACTTTGCTGTATAGATTGGTGCTTTAAGATAAATGTGTCATGGCAAAAATCATTCTGGGGCATCTTGTTTTGTTACAGTAGGAATTGTTTTTAGTGGTAGAAAGGGTGAATTTACAGTCTCAAAAAAATAAAAAAGCTTTAGTGAGCTGGAAATCTGTCAGGTTAAATGTTAAGTATTGATTCCTGTCTTAGTTACCAGTTTTATTAAAGAGGAACAGTCAGTAATCCTTCTGTTAATACAATGAAAAAAATATTGTGAAATGACATGTAACTGCTTTAATTAGAAAGAAATCTCTTGTAGGTGGATCAGGCGGTAGCATGTTGGCGTGCTTTCTGCCTGGTTTCAGAATGAAAATTCATACTGTTTTGAGGTCTGATACTTGAGATGGCAATGTGTTTTCCAGTCTTTGACTCAGACCTGAAACGCAGTTTCTCACTAATCTGGTGTTTAGGGACTTGGCATCTTTCCAGGATGTTGGTATTCTCTCTGCTTGTTCCTACGTCATGCCAAAAGCCGGAGGGTTCGTAACCTCTGCCATGCTTAAATTATCCACAAAGTCCTTGCTGAAGTTATTTTGGCGGCGGTTTGCTCGGAGGGTATAGCTGGGAAGTGTTGGAAGTAGTCAGGAGTTGGTCTTCAACCGTGTCAACAGCAACAAACCGAAACCTTGGGGAGGTCGAGTTAGCAAACTGTTGTGCAAGGTATGTCGTCCAACTCGTCCCTACATTAAACCGTGGCACCCAAGTGAGGTCAACCATGAAATTCATCCAGTGTATCTGTAACTGAGGGGTTTTTTGGGTCCTTTCAGCACCACCAGTTCCCTTCTCAGCTCTGTGAGCAGAGAGTAAGGCTGGAATTTGAAGTTGTCACAGGACAACCGGGGTTTTACATCATATCTATTCAGCAATGGTCTAATTAGTGTTTTTCCAAAAAGCAGATTTAACTATTGAGTACTTCTTATGGACAGCAATGCGGGGGGTCTGGGTTAGTCAAAAGAGCTTCCAGCCATGTAACCATGCTCTTTTAATTTGTTTCAGTGTAAGTTTGATTCTCCACACATTATATATCATATGACAGTCCCACAGTGTGTATAAAATGTTTCCAGAGTAATTTGAAACTTCTGTATCTGAGCATGCTGTAAAATGGTACCCTAACTATACTAGCACTTTTTGACATTTTTAGGAGGTTGAAGAGGGACAGGAGGGAAGTTTTATTCCAAGAGATGAAGGGAATAAGTTACACAAAGATAACTCTGACCAGTGAAAAGTTAATTGTAGAAATAATGTTGTTGCCCAGAGGGCAAGCTAGTCTTCAGAGGGTTTTCAGAGAGCTGTATGTGTGTCAAGAGAGAAATGCTGTCTGATCAGGAATTTTATCTGATGTGTCTTTTTATTATTTAATAGAAGTAAGTAACTTCTTACATTCAATCTGAATTACAAATGTCTTCAAAATTTGTAGAATCCCAGGGCTCAGAAAAGGGCTACTTTTTCATGTCTGGCTTTTGTGTTATCCTCTGTTAACTCTAGTTTCGTAGTTAGAAGTAAATAATTTCTTGTCACAAATAAGGAAAACTTTATCTTTGTCCAAGATTGCGTTTAACTTTTGGCCTTCTGACATTCCTAAGCAAATTCATTTTGCTGCCATTACCTGAGGCTAACTGCCCACATCTTAAACCAGCTGCAATATGTTGTATGGGATAACATTAACGTGTGCCTGAAGTAGTGTGTGTTTTGACCCTGCAGCAGGACTGCTGTGTTCTGCTGTTATGCCACTATTAGCACATGCTTTTTATCTACCCAAAACAGATTAAGTAAAAAGTCAGGTTGACAGGCTGGGATGGCAGAGAAGAGGGCACTGGTAGGATTACATGTCTATACTATCAGGGATGACAAGGTGCCTGATTTGCCTCGGATGTGGAAAACAAATAAGAGGATGGTGCATCCTCTGTCCCTGTTGCACTTCATGTTCTGTAGAATTGTTTAGTTTATCTGGCACCTCTGGTGCTGGGAAGGTCCTCAGGAGGAACACCTGCCCTTTGAGGGGGATGAGCTCTGTGAAGAGATGTTCCTTCTGCTCCTTCTGTCTCTGCTGCCTGGCAATAAAGTGTGGTATCTCCTCCTTTTTACCTTGTGGGAAGTCATACACCCTCAGGGAGTTGGCATCTCAGACTGCCATCCTGTCCCACCTGGGCATGTTCCCTTCCCAGCAGGAAAAGTTATTTTCTTCTTGTACTTTATTTCTGAGTGTGCTTGCTGCCTTCTGTGCCTTTGCTGATAGCACTCTGTCTAATCAACAACATCACAAAGACATTCAGGGATATCAAACTCTTTATTTGTATGTGATGCAGGGTTCTTGTGACATCTGAGTTGAGGTAAAGACCCACTGTTTCTCATGAACAGAATCTGTTCTAAGAAAATAATCTTTTTATCTGATAAGGAGGATACAACTTTCACTTGCATTTTGTTTTCTGTTGCCACAAAGATGATGCACAGCCGTGATGAAAAACCCTCCTTTATAATTACTAGAAGTAATCTGGGACAGGAGAAGCAAGAATCCTCTTATATACCCAGATTCTAAGTTCCAAGTGATTATGTGATTATCCTTTTGCAAAGAAAAAGCTCCTTAAAATTTTATTGTTTAGAAGTTTGTGTGAAGAGGGCTGACTAAAATTACTGGTTGCCATCCAAGCCTTGCAGACTTTATGCTTCGCCAGATCAGCAAGATTAGTAGTTGGGTGATGTGGAAAAAGTATACTGGCATGGATGCTTTCTTTTCTTTTCTGAAAATGGGAGTGAGGATTAATGTCTGAGATGTATAGTTCAGTCTTTCTGTAAATCTGCAGAAGTTATTGCTCAATGGTATAGTACAGGGATATGTCATGTGTTTCAAGAAAGATCATCCAGATGGACTTATTCCTTGTGCACCATGCCCGGCAGTCATATGCACATCATCTTGTTCAGTGGCTAGTTATTTGTGTAAATGCATATGTGTCCCTCTTCAATTCTTTCAGTGTATTTGAATTCTTTTTAGCCTAAGATTTTATAATTTCTTATTGGAGGAGATGTTATTTTACAACCCAACAGTTTGTGAGTTGATTTTTTTATTTACACTAATGCAAGATTGTCTTAATACTTCATTTGATTCTTTTTCAGTTCTGTCAAAGTAAGAATGTAATATGAGCTTAGTGACTCTCAGTTGTCAACATGGTTACTATTTAAAAATGTTAAGCACTTCCTTACCCAGCTCTTTAGGGGTGACACACCCAGTTGTTCCCAGCTGTGGAAGGGTTCTTAGTGACATCAAACCATGGAGTTAAAAGTGAGAGTTCTCATAGACAGAGATGAAACTTCAATTCTGATGGAGTTTGTTATCCCAATTATCAGTTTTAAAGGTGGCAGCCTGAACACAAATTTGTCATTTCCTTCAAACAAATTAATTCTCCTACCTGAAAAAAATTATATTTCTGTAAAATGAGGTATCCAGTTAAAGAATCTCATTAAATTGCAATAAGAAATCCAAACAATGGTGGGTTAACAGATTAAAATATTAAACTAAGCAAAACAAACAAACAAAACCAAACAGGCAACACCCCAAAAAACCCCCAAAGAAACAATTAATTGTAAAATCCTAAATAGCAAACTTTTTTTAAAGGTACAGCCCCTGAGTTCTGATGTTGAAGTTTTACCATACTAATTTCATTCTTCAGTACAAGAGCAAATTAAAATACTTGGCTTCCATTAATATTATAACTACAGAGTTATATTTAAAGTATATCTTGAATTAAACTTGAAAACTAAGACCCCACCTGGAACACTGTGTCCAGCTCTGAGGCCCCCAACATAGGAAGGATGTGGACCTGCTGGAGCGAGTCCAGAGGAGGCCATGAAGATGATCAGAGGGCTGGAGCACATCTCCTGTGAAGACGGGCTGAGAGAATTGGGGTTGTTCATCCTGGAGAAGTGAAGCGTCCAGGGAGACCTTGCAGCAGACTTCCAATACCTAAAAGGGGGCTACAAGAAAGATGGAGAGGGATTTTTCACAAGGTCATATAGGATAGGACACAGGGTAATGGCTTTAAACTGAAAGAGGGCAGATAGAGATATTGGGAAGAAATTCTTCCTGTGAGGGTGGTGAGATACTAGAACAAGGTTCTCAGAGAAGCTGTGGATGCCCCATCCCTGGAAGTGTTTGAAGCCAGGTTGGATGGAGTTTTGAGCAATCTGACCTGGTGGAAGGTGTCCCTTCCCATGGCAGAAGAGCTGGAACTAGGTGATCCTTAATGTTCCTTCCGACCCAGACATTCTGAGATTGTTTCCAGAGATAGCTGGAAGTATGTCATCACTTTGCAGAACTTGGTATTTTGTTAAGGCCTTCGTCTCATTGCTGCTCTGTACTTTTTCATGTATTCATTATCAGTCTTGTACACTAAATGAAGTGTAAATCGTATAAAGCAAACAGAAAACCCTCTTGGAAGAGTATTGCTGAAGTGGGACTAAGTGCATACATGAGATGAAATAACAGAGCTCTGAGTTCAGCCCTGGTATTTCAAAATTTGGAGTAGTTTTTAACTTACCCATTTAATGTTTCTATAGCACAATTTACCTCCTTGATTTCCTAAAGCAAAAAGCAATCCTGGAAAAATTTGAATGCTGTACTTTCTGTAGCATAAAGCTCTGTATAACTAGAGCCAACTGGAGAGAAGTAACAACTGTTATATGTCATGTTCATCCTTGTGTTCCTGCATTTCAGCTGAGTTTTTGAGACAGGCTCTCTGTTCCAGTGCAGAGAGAATACTTTCTGAATTTAAAATACCACCAAAAGAGGTTGTTCAGGGAATAGATGCTTTGAAAATAATGCCTGAAAAAAAATGAAATTGTTGCTGTGTGATGTGGCTGTACCTGCACCTCTTGTTCCATTTGGAGCAGGATACATTTCATCAGGTGTTGTTCTGATTATATAAGAGTTAAATATTCTAGTGATATTAAGTGTTTGAAGCACATGTACAGAGTCAGTACCTTACACATCACTGCTCCTGTTCCTTACTAAGTAACTCTTTTTAGGACCTGTCAGAAAGTAAGCAGGGAGTTAAGCTAAATGCAAAGCATCCTCTAGTACCTGTCTTCTTTATCCCATAATTTAAATTCCAGTACCACCAGTGCCTCCTTTCAGTGATGAAATTGCCTCACTTGTCCTTTTGGGTGCAACCACTAAATGTGCAGGTCTAACAGGATTCTTAAAAGTAAGAGAGAAGCAGTGGCAGAAAGGAGTTGAATGCAGGTGTAGCTCCTTCCAGTGCTAAGTTTAGTCCCTTAACAAGTTCCTGGTCTTGTGTTGGTGGCACACAAAACCACTGTTTCTCTCTATAGCAGATACTATGTTTTAATTAGAAGAGTTGTTGTTTTTTGTTTTGGTTTTTTTTTTAAGTAGAAGTTGATGTTTCTCGTGACTTGAGTGTTTTTCCTGTCTAGTCCTGGGCAATATGCTGTGTTTCCTGATTCCACTTGTGTTTCCTGCTCAGGGTGCTTTCTTTTGCCGGGTCAGCAAAGGCAAAGTGAAATTTCTGTTCTGTGGGGTGAATGTTAGTGCTGAAGGTAGACCACTGAAGAAAGTAATCTTCATAGAAGCCCCTGAAATACAGTCTTTTTGAGTGGAGAACTGTTGTCAGCAGCCTTGGAAATCTGTGTTTTGGAGAGGAATTTTTTAAGGTTGCTACACCAGTATCACTCAGATCATTAAACTATCTGACAAGTGACCTACCTGGAAGCTTGAGGTGTGATCAGGACATACTCTTTTGGGACTCTTATCCTATTTTGTCCTTCAGGAAGAGCTGCCATATATTGCTCAAAGCATCAAACACCCTGAAAATGTATACTGAAAAACAAACAAAACCCCTCAACAACAACAGCAACAAAAAACCCCAGCAATGAAGGCAGGAAGAGCAGTCTGTGGAGAGGTAGCTCAGAACTGGTGTTTGCTGTTTGTAAGACTGAATTCATACTTAGGTCTTCTTCCATATCCAATATATTTGTCGAATTGCTACATCATCTTGAAATATTTTTTTTTTCTCAAGAATTTAATGTTTATAATAAAAGTGCATGATGTACTTTGCTGTGCTGATTTTTCCAAGAAACATGCATTTTAGTAGGTTGTAAAACTTATTTCTAATTTGGCTTAAAAATAAAAAAAAAAAACAAAAAACCAAACACTCAAAGACACAACATGGAACCACCCTTTCCTGCCTTTTTATTCTGTTAGAATAGACAGTTGTGAACTGAATGAAAGCCAAGTGCTTCAGTGCAAGAAGGACAGTAATAGTTAGCCCAAAACTTCTACTTACATTAATTCTCTAGCTTATACTTACGTGTCTGAAGAGTCAATCACTCCAAAGGCTTGGGCATTTTAGAAACTATCGTTGAATTCAAGTTGAGATGAAAGGAGTAGAAGACAGCTGTTTGTGGGTCTTGAAAGTTGAAAGGCAAACCATTTAACCAAAATTTAATTAGAACGATGAATGATGCTTTTTTTTCCCATTTATATCCAGGGAAATAACATTTTTTGCATATGTGGTTGTAATAGGCCTTTATTGTGGTGACTGAGTTTCCTAGTGACAGTTCCCTTGGAATGGAAAAGTGCAGCATCTTCACTTCAAAATGACTCTAGAAATGTTCCTACAACTTTGTAAGTGTGTAAATTCTCTTTTGGCTATCGGCATTGTCATGGAAATATATTAACTTCCTGGGCATAACCATATTCTAAACATTGAAATTGCTATATTTATTTTGTTTATGATATAACTAATTTCAAGATCATTCATTTCACAAGTTTAACTTTTAATAACATTTAGGACAATATGCAGAGATAAAGAAAATGGAAAGAGTGTATGTTGTGAGTCTAGTGAAACTGTTGTGCTTAAGTGTAAAATACTTGTGCTCATGTTATTGATCTGCATAAGCTGTAAATCACTGCAATAAAACTGTTGTAGGCAATAAAATATGTTCCAGACTTTGGACTACACCTGCTAGAAATTTACCTCCAATTCTTCAGTGTAAAGTCTATAAAGTGTTGGGTGTGGTGCTATTTAATCTTTCTGCTTTATCTGTGAATTTTCTGACCATTATGAAAAATGTTTGATTATTTTTGCTGTTCAGTGATTTAACAGTCAATAGTTTATACTTCCTTTATGAGATTATACTTTTGATAGTGTTTTATTTTACCATTTATCTATTTTGTAAAGATGATTCTGCTGTAAGAATGAAAACCTCTGGAATTCTATACCTGTACCTAGAAGTATGCAGGAGGAATCTGAAGAAATTTGGAAAAAAAAATACATTTAGTGTGTGTTAGTTGTATTGAAAGCAATTCAGGTATCTCTAGAGACATAGATCCATAGCCTTATATTGGAATTCAAATACTGTTATTAGATTACAGTAGCTTTCTGCTGAACGGTGTTGGTTTGTTCAAAGTCCTCATTTTTGATCCTATTACATTTTAAAAGTACCTCTGGGATAACTTTTTTTTTTGGGTGGGGGTACAAATCCATTATTACTAAAAGCCTTTACAATACATTTTCAATGTTTGCTTGTGTTAAGAGAAGTTTCTGTAACCTTTTAGGATTCCCATGGGAATCCATCTAAACCTTAGGCATCTGTATTCATTTTAATCCCCTAACATCCCAAGATTAAATGCAGTTTATAAAACAATGCAGAAGAGAGAGGAAAGAAGCAGTGAGTTACAAAAGAAGGGGAAGAGAAAACCTGCATTTTTTGGTGGTGGTTCATTTTTCTTCTATACAAAAAAGGTCTTGTGTCTTGACATTGGAAGTTGAAGGACTTATAAAAAGAATAAACTTGTGTTAGTAAATATCAATTAAACTGAAACACATATGCAAGTTCACTATTTTATTATGTTTAATTATATTTTACTTCTAAATTGCTGAAGATTAGTTAGTTTTTCCACAGACAGCTCAACAGGAAGAACTTCTATATTTAAATAGTGGGGGAAGCTGACTTCTTGAAGTTTTCCATGGATACAGGAGTTTGCCAGTTAACCATGCTCTGTAAATAGAGAAAGTAAAGATGAAGAGTATATTAACACTTCTCAATCCTACTTCACACAAACCCCTGCTTTTGGCCATTTTTATTCCTGAGCTTTCAGAGGTTTCAATTCTAATTATTATTACTACTTAATTTAAAGCACTTATGGTAAAAGTGTCATTAACAGGTTTTCTACTATTAATACTACAGAATGCAATTGGTAATGTAATATCAAATTCAGATATTTTTATAAAGCGCGTTTCCAGAGGGTTGCAGGGTTTTTTTGATGTTGTCACTGAAATCAGTTAAATGAAATAATGTCTCACCACATGGTTAGATGATAAGAAGGGGCGGAGGGATGGAAGAGTGCTAGATACCAGCCAAGCTTAACCACACAAAAGGCATGATCTCTTCATGTTTCTTTTAAATGACAGAGATCTGTTGTCTTTAGGAAACAAAAGGAAAAAAACCCTACCAACCACAAAAGAAAATCTGACTGGAGAACTGTTTTCCAGACTGAACAAGCTGGATGATCAAGCTCAGGATCTCCAGCTCTGACCATTATGGTGATCTCCGTTCAACTTGCCCCAGTTTATCAATGTCTTTCCTGTACTACAGGACGGCAAACTGGGAGCAGCAGCATTATGTAGCATCTTAAGTGCTAAAGGAAAGGGAGAGTGATTAAATCTGTCAGCCTTCTGGCCACGCTCCATTTTATATGGCCATGCACCATTTCATACAGCCCTGGGTGCTGTTGGCCAGTGTTTCCAGGATTTGCTGCTGGCTGACGTTCAGCCCAGCAGGATCTCTGGGCCTGTGTCCCTGCCCCACTCTGCAGTTGCAGGAATTAGGTTCATCCCAGGAGCAGGACTTTGTCTTTGTCCTTGTTGAATGTCATATGAGGTTCCTGTAGAGCCAGTCCTCATGACAGCCCTGCCCTCTGGCATACGTATCTCCTCCCTGCATTCCTGTCTGCACAGGGAGGGAGTGCAGTATCAGAAACTGACTCAGAAAGAACAATTCTGAAAGCTGCTGCAGCCGTTTGCTGGGACTACAGTAAGAAGGTTGACTAATGCAGATGATATTTCCTTTTTCCTTTACCTTCTAGAAAAAAAGTCCTGCAAATGTAAACACGTACACACCTTTGAACCCTGTATGTACAGATATGCATCAACTGACGTAGATTCCAATGTGTTATATGATAAAATATTTAACTGGGGCGGGGAAAGGGAGTCAGTTCAAAATACTTCTGCTTTTGCGAAGGCTATTAAATTACAGACAGCCACTTGTTCCCTGTGAATAACCACTGAAATACGCTTGTTAAATTTATGATGCAGTAATGTATTCTTTTTAACTCTGTGACCTGATGTTTGCAAGATGCCCTCAACTGTGATAATTTTCTGGGGTGATGGATGTACTTGGTAAAGCGCTAGCTAAAAATACCTGAGCTAACAGAAGGCACAGGATATTTATGGTATGACTTGAAGATGTGATGTATTTTCAACAGAGACCTAGGGAATTGCTGTGCAATTTCACAAACTAATCCTAATCTGTCCAAATTTCCCTGTGTTGACTACTGTAGTGAACAGCTTTTAGTAGCTGTTTTCAGGTTAATTTTTTTCAGAAACTATACTCTTTTTATGTATAAATTAGAAGAAAACTTGGATTACTTAACTGAGAACAAGAAAATCAGAACAGTTCCAGTTTTATACACAAAATTCATTTCTGGGATAGCAGATACTGCTCAGGCCTGAGAGTTTGTAAAGACATCTATTCAGTGTTCAGTGCCAGTCAAAAAACCCAAACAAAAAAACAGCAACAAAAAACCCCCACAACCCAAAAAACCCCATTCCCCAAAAAACCTACCCAGAAACAACTATTAGGAATAGGAGAAACAGTGGCACATCGCTGTGCTCCTGTGGTTAATCTGGAATTTGCTGGTGCTGTAATACCATATAAAGTTTTGGGCTTTGATCAGTTTCCCTTTTCTCACTCTCTCACTTCACCTCCCCAAATTCAGATCTGTGGAACTGGAATATCCTCATCCTCATGGCATTTCTCTGACCAAAAGTAGGAATAGCTTCTGCTGCATGTTTACTTAAACATGCTGAGAGTCCGGAGCCTGAAAGAGAGATGATGGATGAAGGATAGAGTTGGACAAAGTAGCAAGCTTAAAACAAAAAAATAAACAAGAAAATGCTAGCAGATGTGACGGACAAGTGGTTCAACTAGTCATTACATCCCGTATTATGTGAATAATCAATGAACCAAATGAAGGGGCAGTAAGCTTCCTTGCCCAGAGATGCTGTGGATGATGAAAGTTTATTCCATTCAGGCGGTACTGGAGAAGTTCAAAGAAGGGGAATCCTTTCAGAGTAACTTAGAATGGGGAGCCACATCTAGCTTGCAAAGTCCACGAGGGTGAAGCATCTTGCCTGCTCTATTTTTATTCTTCCTTAGTCAGCCACTTGGGATTGCATGGGAGGGTGGGATATAGGCCTGGAGAGAGTTTTTTGATCTGACCCCATATGGGTGTTCCTATGTGTGGTTTTGAAAAGGTTACATGCAGTGAAAACTGCTTTTAACTTCTGCAGCTCTATGATAAACTCCTCCAAGAAGCAAAACTAAGGAAAAAAAACAGGCATAATTTGTATGGAAGCACTTAATTCGATTTGATAAATCAATCAGCAATCTACCAGTGTTAAGCTTTAGCAAGTGTGGAACATTGTATGAAGAGCTATCTGAAAAGATGAATAAAATTACAGTAGGTCTCTGAATCTAGACCAGTATCTGACAACTTCTATGTGTGACCAGGTTGTGCAATCCCAGGGAGAAATACTATCATAAGTTATTAGTAATTTAACATATGATGTTTTTTCATTAAGCCATTTGAAACTTTAGTAAAAGCTTCATAAGAATAATGAATAAGAATGGCTGAAAGTCTCTTGTAATAGACTGGTACATGTATTTGCATATGCTATATTCAGCATCGTTACTTAAAACCTACTTTTGCTCTAAAAAGACAGTTAATTTAAGAGGCTTTTGTTACTGGTTTTGGCATTGGAAATATAACTGTAAGATCACACATCACAGATGGTTATGTAGAAGGCACACCCACACGGGTTGAATGAGCACAGAATAAGATGCATTGGTAATGATACTCCTCTGCTATGCTTGTCCTGCAAAACCCTCTCTCTCTCTGTGCAGAACATTTTATTCTTTGAAATCTGAGCTCGCCTCTGGTTTTGAATGTTGGCTGCTGTTAAGAAATCATATGAAACTCACTTAGCACTGGTGATTTACTAGTATTTGCCATTTCATTGTGATGTTTTCGTTCCTTAAAGCGGAAAAGAATCTGTTGAAAAACGGTACTTTTCTTTTTATAAACAACATTTTGTCTTTCCTGAAACATTTTCCTCTGTCCGCTGTAAACAAATTCATTAGTTATATTTCAGTTTTCTCTAATGCTGTTTGAATAATTTGTGAATATATTTAACTAGCTAATTTCATAAATATCCTACACAGAAATCTCCAGTTTTCCAGATAATGTAGTCAGTCTAGTGTGGTGATCATGATAAAATGACATGACTGCATTTGTAAATTACTTCTATTTTTTGTTCAATGTTTTATCTCAGTGATTGGATAAGATTTTAAATCTCTGAATCCAGGGAGTGGTGGCACCAAACAGAATGGGTCTGGATGCCTGAGCTTTGCTTGATTGGGTACCATGTGAGCAAAGTGTGCATAGTAGCCACTCTCAGCTGTGCACCAGGCTGCCAGCACAGGAGGACTAAGGCATGTACTCTGTACTTATGCTGTGTTAAATGTCTGGCAAAGTTGCTTGTTAAACTTCCTTTAATGGGACAGTGTGAGGTTTATCAAGAGAAAAGCTGGAATGAAAGACCAGTGCTTCTTGGTTTTCTAAACTGTGTTTAGGCAATGGGGCACTGCAGTGAAAGGACAGAGAAAGGGGGAAGCTAAGCAAACTGCATCCTCAGTCAGTTTGCAGATGACAGATCTGTGGAGAGCCAGAAGGCTCTACAGATGGATCTGGATGGGCTGGATTGATGGGCTGAGGCCAGTTGGATGAGGTTCAACAAGGTGAAGTGCCAGGCCCTGCACTTGGGTCGCAACATGCAATGCTTGGGGAAGTGTGGCTGGAAAGTTGCTCAGCAGAAAAGGAGCTGAGGGTGCTGGTCAATGGTTGGCTGAACAAGAGCCAGCAGTGTGCCCAGGTGGCCAAGAAGGCCCATGGCATCCTGGCCTGTATCAGCAATAGTGTAGCCAGCAGGACTAGGGTAGTAATTGTCCCCCCATACTCGGCACCGATGAGGCCACACTTTAAATTCTGTGTTCAGTTTTGGACCCCTCACTACAAGAAGGACGTTGAGGTGATTTGTTGTCCAGAGAGGGGCAGCAAAGCTGATGAAGTGTCTGGAGCATGAGTCTGATGAGGAGAGACTGAGGGAGCTGGGGTGGTTTAGCCTGGAGAAAAGGAGGCTAAGGGGGACCATGTTACTCTCCACAACTACCTGAAAGGAGGCTGTAGCAAGGTGGGGGGCAGTCTCTTCTCCAAAGTAGCAAGTGACAAGCCAAGAAGTGGCCTCAAGTTGTGCCCAGGGAGGTTTAGATTGGATATTAGGAAAAATTTCTTCAGTGAAAGGGTTGTGAAGCATTAGAACAGGCTGTCTTAAGGAAGTCATAGAGTCCTCATCCCTGGAGATGCTTAAAAGACTTGCAGATGTTGCACTCGGGGACATGGTTTAGTGGGGGACTTGGCAGTGATAGATTTATGGTTGGACTCAGTGATCTTAAAGGTCTCTTCTCACCTAAATGACTCTATGATTCTAGCTTAATCATGGTTCAGAAGAGGTGAGGAAGCAGTGGAAATTTCTTGTCGCCTGTTGCTCAGGAATGTATTTGTGTGGTTTCCATCATTTAAGTTTGACATATTACTGTCTGATCAAATCAGTGGGGAGAGAGGGAGAGAAAGAAAGAGAGAGAAGCCTACTTTTATCTCCTGGGGAGTGAATATTTTTGATGGCTGTACTGAAGACACATGTACATTACTTGTAGAAGGAGCTTTTGTTTGGAGAATTTTTGCTGGGAAAGCAAATATGTTCAAGCTCCTAAAAACTATTTGGTCAGACTTAATTGCATGTAGGTTTTGGCATGCAACTTTTAATGAAACATGTTCTTATTATTTGTGCATCTGCAGTCACAGGAGAGACTGTCCTTTAAAAGTTAAAGTAAGAAGCAGTGAAAACAGTGGAAGAAAAGTACTAAACTATGGGAATTTTCCTACCTTTGCCCATGAGAGAGTACTCCAGCTAGTTAGTTCAGGTTACTTCAGCTCTTAGAAGTGTGACTTTTTTATTAGTGCAATTTTAAATTATGAAGACTCCTTTCAGTTTCAAAACAAGTGTATTGAGATTTTTTTAGTTTACCTGTAAAAAATTCTATAATCTGCTTTTATTGTAAATGGAGAGGAGGTACAATCTTCTTAGTTTCTAGTTCCTTGTAGAACCAGAAAGTTCTATAACTGTATGTTGTAGGTGGTCTGCATGCCACTGCTGCTGTTGTTTGGAATAGCCTTCTGATAACTCTTCAGCTAATTTGGGATACCTGGTAAAGATGCTTTCTCGCTGTTTTCATTCTCTATTGCTCAGATGTCTCTGCCAGGCAACTTGCAAAACAAACAGCAACACAGGGTCAGCTTCAAAGAGTGCACACTTGGAAGTAGGGGGCAGATGATGGTTATAAAAGGTTAGTCTTTGATGGTATTACAAGAGGTGGTTGTACAGGTTTCCATGTGCTTGCTTATTAAAGAGTGTAATGCCCTGATCCTTACATACAAAGAAATAATTAGTGGGTAATTATTAGAAAAAATTAGCTGTACCTCCCTTGGTGGTGGAGGATACAGCAGAGATTAATTTATAGCCAGAATTTGAAGTGGCTCTTTAAATGATTGTCAACACAGCAAGATACAAGAACAAAGAAGAGTATAAGACAAATGGTAGAGATGGTCAACTTAAGGCTTGTAGGAGAGAGAGAGCAGAAAAAGAAGTTGTCTCTAACTAAAATGAGTTGCAGTCCATTCTAATCTTTGTACTTGCGATAAAATTAATAATTATTTAAGAGAGTAAATACTGTGCTATTGTGTTCATTGGATAATTATATGTTTAACTTTTCATAGAGATTTGCTTTTTGGTTTGACTAAAGTTCTCTTACCACTGGTGGTGCTCCCTGGCCAGTCTTCAACTTGTGAAAGCACTTTGGCAAGGCTTCATTGTACTTGTGAAACACAGGATCTTCTATGCAAGCCAAAATTAGCAAAAGTAAAAGCCTTTGTGAAGGAAGTAGAATTTCAAAACAGCTTTTATTTCTGTTGCTCTGGAATCATGAGTGTGCTAGTGAACGTATTTTTGAGGGGAAATGGTATGACACTCAAAATGAGTACATATAAGATTTTACAAATTGAAAATCAGCACAGACATTAATTTAAATGTGCATTTAGGTATTTTAACCAGCCTGCTTACTTCACATCCAGTCTGTTGATTTTTATGGTATCAGCATTCATCAGTGCTAAAGTTTCAGTGTCACTGCTTAACCTGAGAGTAAATTTGGGAGTGTGTTTGACGACAGTTCGTTTTTTCGTTTGCAAAGAATAATACCTCTATGCACTTAATTTATTATTCTTTTCCTGGTGGCTTTCTTTTTTGAAGCATTGCATGATTTTTATTGGTAACTCCATTGTGCAAAAAAGTTCAATTATATTCACCTGTGTACCTCTGTTGTGTCAGGGTTTTTCCTTCAGGGCCTTAAGTAATAACTATGTTACTTTTAATAATATTTCAAGTAATTACATACTTGACATTCTGTCCAGAGTTCATGTAACATTTCTGGACTTCTTTCCCTAGAAGAAACTTCCACAGATTCTTTCCTACCTGAAAAAAATTTGGTGTGCATATTTTTACATGTATTCAATGCACTGTTTTCCAAGCAAAGAGTTTTAAATGCAGTAGCAGAAGACTTCATATTTATCTTATTTCTCTTTGAAAAATAAATATGTATGACTGTTGCAGTGGTTCTGAATCAGTGTCTTTTGAGAAATTAGTGTCAAACAGATGGGTGGTTGGTTATATCTTGAGCTGTTTTTGATAGTGCTGGTTTATGTTATTAAAGATGAGGCTTGCCTAAGTTACGCTGCAATATAAGTTATTTTTTTGGTATCTTAGAAAACTTGTACACTCTACTGGTCTGCCTAAATGTATTTCCTTGATGATGAAGACTGGTTTATGTATTTGTATCTTCACTTGCTAAAAAAAATCATCTAAAACAGGGACTTCTATTAAATTTATTTTAAAAATATACACCCTAGCAGGTTAAGTGGGCCACTAATTGCATCCACACGGAAATGCACAGTGGATAATACATTAAGAGCACTCCAGCTATTTTTTCATGGCTAATTCCACCTGTCTAACACTATGCAGCAAGAAAATGAAAGTACATTGCAAAATGCTTTTGGGTGTTGGGTGGAAAATGTGGTCAACAGTTTGCCATATGACAATGAAATGATGATAATGCTCAAGCTTATCATCCATGTCTGCTATCTGTGGGACATTCATCCCATTCTTTTCCCCTGTCCTTTATAGTGGTTACCTTCCTGTCAAGGAACAGCTGAGTTTTGCTGCAGTTTGACAACTTATTCCTAAGCAATCAGCAGAGAATGAGGTACCCTCCCCTCATTAGAGAGGCTGCTGGATATTCCTCCACTGCATTGAGTTAATTTCTTCTTGTAGCTCTGTTAGCCTGGAGTTGAAAAGAAGGAGGGGAGACCTTGGAAATTTTTCTGAGTCTCACTTTGCAAGGTACATATTGATGATGAGATGTCTGAGATGACTTGCTGTATGCTTTTTCCCCAGCTGTAGTTTGTTTCAGGCAGAATTGAATCTCAAGAGGAGAAACATCTGATTAGTTTTACTGAACTACCTTTTAATTTTTTCATCCTGTCTAGGTTATCAGTCTTTACTGAGGGATGATGAAGTCTTGGTTTTTCACTGAATTGTAAAACAATGAATATAGTGACTTCACTGTTGCTGTTAGGAATTCTTAACCAAACAGGGCCAATAACTTGAGATCAAAAAGGGCTACTTCCATAGGCAATTCCAAGGTAACAGGTCTGGATTTAGCAATCACTATATGCAGCATGCATACTGTCCATTGGGAAGCTGAGACTTGTAGCAAACTGGTGCCATTGACATACTTTTCAGATTAACCATTAGTTTGATAATCTTTGCAATGATTAAATGCAGTCATGATTGCCATTCACAGGGGTCTTGAGACACCCTTAGTTTTCAGAAGCTGTGGATTCCTAGATGAGAGTCTAGGATTTTTTAGCCTTACTGGGCCAAAAGGAGTGCTTGGTCTTTGTGTAGAAATTATGAGGATTGTTGGAAGAAGAATTTGTAGAATAACCTCTCCAAGAGGTTACGGGTTACTTACGTGTTGTCTCGGCTCTGAAGTTTGACTGACTTCTGGGAAGGACAGCTTACAACCACCATGTGTGTTTTAAGGAGCCTACTTCTCCAGTGCTTCATCTGGCTAGACGGTTGGTGAAATTCTGCAGATGGTTAACTGTAATTTCCAAGAGTTGGTGCGTAGAGTATCTTCTTTCTCGTGAGAAGGAAGGTTCCTAATTTAGCATTTACTCATGCGCTCATTAAAGATGTTGGGAATATTGCCATGGCCTCACTTGGAGCAGAATCGAATAATTTTGTTCCACTCCCTCCCTACCACCAAACTTAGTTGTAATAGCTTGTTGGAGTATTTCGGTGATGTCTTAATTAGTGTATTAAG
Source organism: Grallaria varia (assembly GCA_013396735.1). Taxonomy (NCBI): domain Eukaryota; kingdom Metazoa; phylum Chordata; class Aves; order Passeriformes; family Formicariidae; genus Grallaria; species Grallaria varia. The sequence goes on along the minus strand of VWZG01004349.1, from coordinate 327,751 downwards.
CCTTATTTTTTTCCCCTCAGTCATCAGTTTTGTGATACAAATTACATACTTCGTGAGTACTGGTGAAAGAGAGGTGTGAGATCATCTGTAGTTCCCTGGCTAGGATTGTTTTCCCATATCATTAATTTTGCTCAAGTTTTTATTCTCAGACTCCTCTAACTTTACAACAGAAACTCCTAAGTGACTAATAGCGCATTTGGTTTCAGTAGGTTGGGATGCTCAGAATGAATGTAAATTCTTCAACTTCAGAGGTATATGGTCAGTCTAGCTTAACTTTCCTCCTCTCATCCGCCCTTCTTTTTGGCCTCCCATGCAGGCTTTCTAACATTCTGGCAAAGCAAGTATTTGGACTTTTACCCAAATTCTCTCACTTTACAGTAAAGAAGCAGTCATTTTTCCAACATTAAAAACTTGGCCAGAAAACCTGGCCCAGAAACCTTAATGTTTTGAGCAAATGTTTAAAAATACCCTCTGACTTGGCTGCTTTAAGCAGCTATAAGGCACTGTTTTCTATTGGGGTGGACAAATTTTTTTTCCCCAAAAAAAGTCTAATTCAAAATACTAATGCTTATCTAGTATTATTGATAGCAACAAATTTTGAATGTTAGATAGATAAATAAATCTGAAGCCATAGAGGAGCTGAGACAGAATAGTTGCATCTTTAAGGAGCTACCTTAGTTGTGGATGTTGGAGGAGCTGAGGGCAGAAGGTGGGAATTGCAGCAAATATGGAAAATAATATGTATGTGTCTTACATCTTGTTTATTCCCTAAAAGAAAAGGGCACATTTTTGCTAGGAGTACTACACTTTGTGACTGTTACTTGATTTTTGTATTTTGTTTTTGTTTTAAATTGTGTTGCTACTTCACGCCGTGTCTTCTGGGAGGGCTGATTCAAGGGAATGCATCCTCTTCCATTTTAATTTTCTCAAAGCTTGCATAGATTAATATTTGACTTTGCATTAGTTGAGCTCTTTCCTGGCTTTAAATGTTTTTACAAATGCAGGCAGATCAAGAAAAGATAGAAAATAATAAAGCTCGGTTGTATTTGTGTGCCTCACTTCTTTTGGGCATGTTTGATCACCCTAAGTTGGTAGAGAACTGACTTAAATAGAGAGAAGTCAGGTTCAGTCTGTTTCATACTGTTGTGCTGTGTGATGAGTGATGATGTTGTGCTCTGTGTTGCTAGGGTAACACAAAGAAACATAGAGAAAATACGGCAAAATTCCAAAAAGGAAGTATTATAATTTTTTTCGATGCTTCTCACTTGCTTATGAAATATTTTGCCAAAATATTACTGAGAAAACCCAGTAGTTCTTTAAAGTTTTTATTCCAAATGAAGACACTAAACTACATGATTCAGTCATGCAGTAGTCATTTACTTAAGGAAAGATTCCAGCATCACTTAAATTTGTTTCCAAAATCCATATCATGGAATAAGCTGCTCTTACCTTGTACCTCCTTTTTTTTCATTTTCGCTTTGTCCATCTCTATCAATAAATCTAAATTTTTTCCAAAGTCCTTGCTCTATGGCTCTTTCCCAAAAGCTGTGCTTTTAGTAACCCCATGTTAAACTGCAGAAGAACAGAAAAAGCATTTTTGCTTTACTAATATGACAAAAGTTGAGAATAAAAAGAGGGTCTGGCATTGAGATTGCCCCTGTTCTGTGTCCTGCTGTGCAGCAGTTTGGCTGGCACTGCATTGGAATTGCTCTAGAGGAAAAAATGAGCCATTAGAAATCTGAAGTGACTCCCAGGTGCTGCAAATCCCATGTACCCCCAAAATGCAGGGGGTCTGCCTCTTCTCCAGAGAATATCTAACCTCATACATATACTTAACACACACAGGTTTTGGCTTTCCTGTAGAGGTGGACTGAATCTGGGATTACTGCCCGTTCATTGGCCCTGAATAGGGCATCTGCAGGTTCTGCCGCTAACTCTGCGTCACCTTTGCCCTGTTGTTTTCTGCGTATGTGTGATAACAACAGCGACTGAGCAGATCCCTATTTGCACTGGTGAAACTGGATGTGAGCACAGGCGTGAACTTAGCAATACCCAAGTTACTGTCAGTCACATTTTTCTTTATCAGAGGATATGTTCATTGCCAAATATCTGGTATAATTTATACCATATAGCCTTGAGTTCTGGTTTTTATCTTCTTTTGCATACCCCGAGAAATTCAATAAGCCTTGCTGTTGAGTGTTATAAGCTGTGGTAAACTGTTTTGCTTATACACAAGGCACTTATATATCACCACCTGTTTGCCTGACACAAAAATAACAAAGGGTTACATTTACTAGATCTTTCCCTGGGCATGGACCAAGGGAAGAGATTGAATGAAGGAGGTGGTTGGGGTGGTTTTTAGCTCCTCCCTGTATATAGAGGCTATAAAAATCTCTCTGTCTCTCTGAGCAAGCGAAGTTGTCTGCCAAATCCTAGCTCTTCCCAAGAGACCACCTCTGAATTTATCCAGATTGAACAATTGTATTAATCCAGGAGGTTGAGTGTAAGAGAGTGCACGTAGGCAGTTGCTGTGGAGTAGTTGGTAGATGGAAAATTTTTCACCTTAACTTCCCCTGCAATAACATGTTTACCCATGCCTTGAGTTGGTACAGAGCTGTCTGAGCAATACTTTGTGTGAACAAATGGGCCAGTATTGAGGGCTATTCTAAAAAATGACCTCTAACTTCCGTGTGTGGGAAGAGGGGTTGTTGAAATACTCCAGTTAGGTGTGAGAGTTGGGCGTAAAAAGGACAACAGTTTTGGAAATATTTAAGAATGGCAAAGAAGCATCAGGGAGTAGAGAAAGTAAATTTTGGTATTTTCTTGAAAAAAAAAAAAGTGCTAACTGAGTTGCCATGGTTGCTGCAGCTTGGCTGAAGCAAATAATAGACTTCATACCTTTTTTTTTTTTTTAATTTTCTTTATAATGCTGTCGAACTATTTTGGGGCAACCTAACAGCTGTACGTTTTTGTGGTTTTGCATATATTTCTAAAAACTTACACAATTGCACTTAATTGCCTGTTTTGATACTCCCCAGATATACTAACAGTTTATTTTGGAAAGATTACTGGCACAACAATGTGTTCCCCATATTAATTTCTCTTCAAATTAATCTGCAAAATTTACACAACATGGTCTAGATTTGTGTAGGGGGAATGAAGGCAAGGGATCTTCAAAACTAAATGCAAGAGAAGTTAACATAGGTGGTGACCCTGATGATCAACAGGATGAGCTCAAGTATGTTGCTTCTTGGGAGGAGGAAGTATAAAATTTCAACATTTTGAGAAGGTACAAGAAAGGAAAAAGATAGAAGTGGGGCAACATTTAATATAATCCTTGTGCAAAGGTTAACTGAATTAAGTACACGTTCTAAGAAAAAGAAAAAAAGCATCAGGGAGATAAATGGGGAGATTCAGCAATGTCATATGCTTCAAGTTCTAAATATCAAAACTTTGGAAGATATAAAAATCTATAGCATGTGTGAGTAGTGATATGATAGCTGTCTATCAATTTATCTAAAATACTGTGTGTATTGAAGTAGTTTTTTCTTGAGAAGCAATTAATTTCACTCCCAAAATTAAAATGTCCTATTGAATGTGTAATTTCCTTTGAGAACTTCTAGCACTCCGTGTGAGCTGGGACCCAGCTGCCCAACCTCTAATATTTTGTGCAGAGAGTACATAATTTCTCATAAAAGTCAATGGATGTTCTCATGTTTCTTGGCCAAAGGTTATGGCATGTGACCACTAGCCCTCAGAAATAAAAAAAGTGCTATTTATTTTTGCATAGGTACTAGCCCAGGTCTGAAATTTAAAATAACCAGTGCAGGCTGAAGAAACATTCAAGATTTTCCCTGGAGAAAACCAAGCAAACAAAAAAGGACAAGGGGATACACGGTTTAATTGGCTGGAATTAGTGAAGCTGCTGTGTTTTAGGGGGGTTTAGGAATGAAGTAAGAAAAAGACACAAAGAAAAAGAAGAAGACACCCGTTAACAAAGGTACATTAAATTATAAATTTTAGAATCATTTATATGGGAAAAGACCTCCAACATCAAGTCCATCTCTAATTTTCTTTAAAACAGCTTAATATTTGGGCAGGAAGATGCAGGATCCCATCAGTCTCCTCTTCGATGCAGCAGCAACTTGCAAAGAATGCTCCAATCTGCTCCCTCTTCCCACCCCTCAGAGGAGAGCCAAGGACTGCTTAGGGTATCATCCAGGCTCCTCTGCAGAGGCTTGTTCTTCTGGGGGGTTTATTTTTATTTTTCATTTGACAGGCGTGCATTCGTCCCTACAGAATACTAGTTTTCTCCAGGTTAGACTGGGTTATGAGGAAGCTGGCAGAGTTGGACCACCTAGGGAGGGGTCGGAAAAGAGCGTGAGGAAGTGGATAATGTTATCGTCTGGTGACTCGCTCGGGTTGATGCCCTTTTCTAGAAGTGCCTGGTTTTGTTTTGATAAGGGATTTAAGAATGATGTGGAAGCATAATGGGTGAGATCAGCAAGGAAGAGCCGTGTTCAAGGGGCAGTGTGAGAGGACAGGCTCTGAAGTGATGGGAGGTGATGCATTCCCGTGGAGGGTGTTGGCTCACTGTGTTCCCTCTCTGCCTTTCTGTTCTTGGGCATCTCTTCTCCACCCCTCAGCCCTTTCATTAGTAGGTGAGGGCACAGGATGGGGACTGGCTGCACAGCCATTGGGGCCCATTGGACTCCTTGCTATCAGCCAGGGGTTTTGTGGGGACACAGAAAAACACTTTCAGCTGTCATTTTATACCTGACTCTGTGTGCTCTTTAAATGCATTGGGTCCAGTGGATCTGTTGCTATGGAAAATGCATGTGCTTTTTATAGTCAAATAGAAAGGTGCATTTCCAAAAGCTGTTCTCAAACTCTGCAGCCATAACCTGACTGGGTTATTTCCAGTGTTCTCAGGAGTGAGCTGGGGCTCTCGGGCTTGAATATCAATTTGCTAAGAATCCAAGTGCTGGAGGAATGTCCTCATGTTTCTGTACCCATGCAGTAACCACATCTTCCACTGGAGCCTTTCTATTCTCAGCAGCACGTGGGAATTCATTGAAATCTGATAGTGGCAATATTAATAGCAGTTGAGTAGGTGGCCAAAGAGGCTGAAATTTAGCACAAGCCTGCTGCTGGTTGGACAGGCAGCATCCGTCTCCTGCGCAGCATAGCTCGGCGGAGGTGGAGAAATCCTTCAAGTCCTGCGACATCTTCCTCAGAATTGTAAGTGAAGCTGGTCGGTGTAAAGCTAGAGTGCCTGGACCTTGGCAAGGAGCTCAGGAGTGGACTTGTCTTCAGTGTGCTGATCTGCTCCAGCTCCAAGGCCGGGGTATGGCTCTTCCAAGTCCTTCAAATGGCATCTTGGAGGTGTAACCGCTGCCTTGGTGGATGGAAATTCAAAGGGAGAGCACCAATACTTCTTTTTAAATCCTGTGTTTGTGAGATCTGTAGTACAGAGGAAGGGACAAAAAACAGATTGGCAGCTGTTGGGGTTTCTGAAGTGTTTGTCACCAAGGGATGGGTTTGGCACTGGGCAGGGTGCATTTGTCACTGGCACATTCCTTTCAGTCACTGGGAGTGTCTCTGTCCTTTCTTCCCGTAAATGGGTTCAGATTTGTCTTATCTCTTTGGACATGACCACACGTATTCTTGGCAGCTAACCTACATTTAGGGGAGGAGCATGCTGTGTTCAAACGTGCTTGTTTGTTGTTTGTTTTGGTTTGTTTTTTTTTAAATTGTTGTTTGAAATGTATATTTAAATGTGTTCATACATAAACAGATATTTAGAAAGCCGCATTCTCTGAATAGGATGCTGTAAAATAATCTTCCAGAATTTTGCACAGACTTCTGGGTGTCTTGGATTTGGTCTTGAACTCCACATTGATGTTCTTCCTGGAAAATAATAAAGTGAAGTGTCAAAGTAGATTTGACATCATGAGTTGCTAGTAGCTGGAATTTAATACACATTAGGATGTGGGGGAACCAAACCATATAATGTGTTAGAAAAATAAAATCCAGGCTATTGAGTTAATTGTTTAAAAGTTTTGAAGTAAGTCAGAAACAAATGTCACTTCTTAAAATGCACTGCTATTTTTTTAAGGATGGTTTCTGAAATTACTGTGGTCTGCTAGCTCCTGTAAGGTCTTTGATTATCTACAGTTTAAAAAAAAATAAATTAAATACCTCGAAATACATTAAAATAAATACTACCAAACTTTCATCACTTCTCAGATGTGGGAAGCACAGAGCACATCTGGCTGAGGTATCGTCACATGGGAACTGTCACAGTACCAGTGTGTGAAGCAGAGTCCTCCGCCAGTCCCCTGCCTGCTCCTCTGCAGCAGCATGTTCCCTCTGCCAGGGTGCTGGTGCAGTTGCTTGCATGATCATGCTCTAAAATAGATCAGCAAGTTAATTTGGGGTTTGAAAATGTGTATTGGGAAAAACCCAAACAAAGAAATGGGTGCAGCCCTCTGGTCCTGATGCGCAGCATGGAACTGTAGTGTGATTCAGAGTTGTGTTGGCATAACCACTGGGGCAGCAAACAGGAGCGGTTGGAAGGGAAACGGAGATCAGGAAATCCTTAAACTCGAGCTGCTGCCAAAGCCTTTGTATTGTCAAGCTAGGGCCTTGGTGACTAATTCTGCTATTTAACCTTGAGCAAACAGTGGAGCTGAGAAAAAATTCCTTGAGCTGTGGCTCAGCATGCTGATCTGCCATGTCACTTTGGTTTATTCTTGTAGAGTGGTCTTCTTTAGAGGAACATCTGTTGGTCCATGCTGGCTGGGAGTAAATGATGTTTGTCAATATGTGTTGTGTTCAGATGTAACGGAGGTACTTAGTCTCTAAGCATATAACATAGGAACAAGTGAGAGCGATTTCTGTCCTATTTGTCTCTTTTCTGTTTGCTGAAGGATTAATGTAGATTATATGATTTACACAGAAGGTATTATTTCTCCACAGGTGGTTATTTCACATCTTTTTTCATCAGTGTTCAACTTGGATTTGTGCAGTTGTGCTTCACAATTATAATTACAATATTCCCCATGTGTTTTCTCATGGCCTTTAGATTTTCATGCCATGTTCGGGATATCTTTTCCATGATGGCTAGTCTTGAAGTTGTATGTAAACTCTTGCTGAAACCACTGATAGTAACTAAGACTCACACCTCATGAGTGAGAGTTCTACTTTTACATTTTTGAGACCTCTCTGTTATCTGGAATTTGGTATTAGGGTTAGGTAATGCAGGAGATCAGTGCTGGTCTTCTTTTAAGCTTCAGAATAAATGCTTAAATTCTGAGACTGTGGCAGGAGGAGATGACATATTTATAATTTTCAGCATAATGATATTCACTTATTCAAGCCAGAAATTGGGTTACACGGAATATTTTCATAAAGAAGATGGTTTGCACCAACTGGGCTCTCTGATGATTTTGGATGGAAACATTAAAAAGCTGGCTTCTTTCATAGTAGCCAAATGTAGGATTGGCATTTATTTGCATTGACGAAGATACTTCAGCAAGTGGGCTACCCCTTCAGTCCCTAGAATAACTTTTTAAGGACAAATATCTCTACAAGCAGTATGTGTGCACTTCAATGCTACAGCCTTATGTTCAAAATAGGGTTGTAACTGTCCAGAAGTGTTTAAAAAGCTCAAAAGCTACATTGCTGAAGTTCTTGTACTCCATTTTCTAAATGGTTTATTGAAATACAGCAAGAAACGGAGTGTTTCAGCCCTGTGTGTTTAGAGCTGGGCTTGCAAAGGGGAGTGGAGGTGAGAGCAGGAGCTCACTGTTCAGTAAAACAGGTTGTCAGAGAAGTTCAAGTGCCATGCCTCATGTCCCAGCAAAGAACTTGCTACACTTGAGGTTGGTGTCTCTATCTTGTCCTCTCCTATGAACTGTAGTTGTTCAGATATAGACACAAGACCCCAGCTAAATTCTTTTCATGGACTCTATTTACATTTTTAACACTTTAGGAAGGAGAATTTCTGTTAAATAGAATTATTCCATTTTGTGTTTTAATTTACTACAGTTGAGTTAAAAACCTTTGATTTCCTCTGTTTTAATGCTCAGGAAAAAGTCATTCCTCTTAAAAGCTCTTCAGTTTATATCAGACTTCTATCCAGTGCATATTTGCCCAGTTATTTTAAATGGAGTGTCCTGGAAGGGAACTGGGCTTGTGCATCTAAACTCAGATGTGCGTCATGAGCTTGGCCAGGCTGTATATATGAAAGTCTCATTTCACTTGGAGAATGTTAACAAGTGGATCCAAACTGGATCTTTGGCAAGTTGCATGCCTAAGAGGAGATGCAGCTGTGAAGTTTGTGGGTGACAAATTACTTTTAAGGCCTTCCAGTAAGGTAGCAACATTGCTTCTTTAATGAGGAGGGTTTTTTTCTTTCTTCTGACAAAAAAATTATATACCTGTTGTTTTGCACAGATTCCAGGACAGTCCATCATCCAAAATCATCCTTCCTTTCCTTGGTTAAGCACTATCAAATAGATATGCATATAAAAATGAAGAATGGTGTTCTAGATTAGCCGGTTTTTTCCCTTGGATTTTTTGGGGGTTGTTTTGTTTTGGGTTTTTTTGGGTTTTATTTTGTTTTGGTTTGGGCTTTGTTTTTGTTGTTTTTTGTTTGTTTGGGGTTTGGGGGGGATTTTTTGTTTGGTTTTTTTTTTCCTTCTGCTCAGCCTACATCTATCATGACAAGTTGTTGGAAAGGTTTAGAAACCAATAGACATAGTTCAGCGGAGGAGAGTAGTAATGCAAGTGAAGAGACTTTGCACACAAAGAGTAAACAACTTGACAGTTTGCTTCTGTTTTTGGCAGAGCGAAGAAGTGAACAAAGCACAGGCTGTCATTTGAGTGTGTCAAATACCTCCCTACCTGCATTTTGGGTCTCAACTGTGCTGACTCGATTACCTGAATGTCCTAATTTTTGTGTTCTTTATATCCCAATTACCCAGGCCTAGTGTATTCATGGTTATTCCAGTACAGAAAATATATTGAAATATAAAGGCAACTAAATATTGCTCCTGTTACAAAATGGTTACCTGAAATTATCCCAGAGAACTCAAGGAAAACAGAAGTGAACATGATCATGTTCATTCACCTAGCTTTGGTTTACATGAAGGCTGGTGGCCTTTATGATATGGGCTCCAACTGGCTGAAGACAGGATTTCTCACTCCTTACTGGGCTGCTGAGGTTTGGAAGCAAACTTTAAAGCATCTTTAGCAAGGCCATGCATGGCCTCTGCTTTTATAATTGCAAACAAAGGCAGAAATTCCGCTAACAACAGGCTTTGAAGGTAAAGAATATAAACCTTTAAAATGCTCTCCATTGGCTATGGGAAGTGTAATGTTGGGAAGTCAACCTGCTTCTAGGTAGCACCTTAGGTCACAGCCATGGTGTGTCCTGCAACATGGACACTGAAAAAGAAGTCAGCCTGTTAAGAAAAAAAAAAAAAAGAGGATTTTTTTTTTTTTTCCCTTCAAAATTAGTCTCCAGTGAAAAAAGAATAGCAATGTGTTTTGGAAGGAATTAAAACAAAAACAACAGAAAAAGTGCAAATATTTCACATTAAAGGAGAAGAGTTCCTCCTTACCTGTGAGAAAGAAGTCACTGACTACAAAGTCAGAAGAATCTCTGGCATGTAGTATTAAGGAAGCTGCAGGCAAGGACTGTGCAGGTCAGATCCATCTCAGGACTTTGTGTGCTTGATGGCCTGATTTCTTTACGATGTGGGGATGGGCAAGGCAATTACAGCTCTCGGACTAGGAAGAAAGAGAAGGAGGGACTGTCTGTGTCCCTGATGGTTGTCACGTTGCATTGACTATTACATTTCCATGGAGAGTGCCACTTATATTAACTGGGCCCTGTCATCATTTCACTAACTTGTAACTGCCTCATGAATGGTTTATTCTGCCTTTTTCCTGTATGCTTTGATTAGCTTGTTCCAGACTGGTGAAAACAGGATAGGTGCTCTGATACATTGTTAGCCTGTTATGGGACTCTGCATGGGTCTTTCTGCTGCTGATGTGAAGTCTTTGCTTTTCTGTTTGAACATCTTCACCATGCTGTGTGTGAAGCTTGCAGCTGAACCAGCTCCAAACCAACATTTGGGGCAGGTGAACAGTTGTTTCTTGGTGTTTAAGCCATTTGTCCTTCCATAACTGCTGGCACTGCAAGCAAGAGTGTTGTTCAGCCTCTGTCTGCAGTTCAGCCCTGAATATTTACAGCTGATGACTAGGTCTCTGTTACTCCACCTTTGTGAGCCTCTCATTCAAAAAGTTTTTTTCTTCTTGTTCTTAAAATGAGCAGGACGACAACAGGACCACTGTGAATATGTGTTGATGGACCTCCAAGGTGTGCTACAGACTGGGTGTATATATAAAAGAAGTTTACTAATATTAGTGATTGCACATATTTTCAAGATTTTTTGAAAAAACACATGTGAAGGAAACCAGACCCCTCCTTTCTGCCCTACACCATTTCTCTCCAGATGTCTCAGTTTCAGTTTCTCATTTTTTTGTCTGAAAAATTTTCTCTTGGCTAAAGTGTTCTCTGTGTTTGAGGCAAACGTCTTAGAAAACAGTACAGTCGGGGAAAAAGTACTAATTGTCTCTTGTTCTGTATGGAATTGGAGATCTGAGGTTGTTCAGTGTGGAGAAGAGAAGGCTTCAGGGAGCAGCCTGGAGCAGCCTTCCAGCGCATAGAGAGCCTACAAGAAAGCTGGAGAGGGACATTTTACAGGGACAAGTAGTGATAGGACAAGTGTAAATGACTAAACTGAAAAAGAGGGTAGGTTTAGATTGGATACTTGGGAAGAAATTCTTTTCTTTGAAGGTGGTGAGGCACTGGCATGAGTTGTCCAGAGAAGCTGTGGATGGCCCATCCTTGGGAGTGTTCGAGGCTGGGTTGGATGGGGCTTTGAGCAACATGGTCTAGTGGAAGGTGTCCCTGCCCATGGCAGAGAGGTTGAAACTGGATGATTTTTAAGATCCCTTCCAACCCAAACCATCCTATGATCTTCCTGGGTAATAGAGGGTTTATTTCCCAGTCAACAACCTGTTTTCCACTTCTCTTTTGTTGGTAACTAAAATAAAGCTAATTTAAAAAAGCTTAGAGCCTTTCTATGTACCTCTCAAAATGGAAACTGTAATAGATCAGCTAGTTTCTCAATCTGTATGTAACAATTTAAATAGTACAGAATTATGGCTATGTATTCAAAGCAAAATGTTTTTGTTTCTTTTGGAACAGTCATAGTTGCATATTTTATATTGATACTAATTGGTCTTGAAAGCTTTTAAATCTTGAATAATAATTAAATTTTAAGTCAGTTATTTTAAAGCATTTTTTTCTTTTCTTTTTCTCACTCCCTGCTCTGCTTCAGACCAGAGGAAACCAACAGAAGAGTGAAAAATGTAAGACATATCTACTTCAATGCTTTCTGAAACAATTTCACATTAATGCTGATTAATTATTTTCAAATACTTCTGTTTATTCTAATATCATGTTTACTTTATTCTTCATCTGTTCTTTTATCTGATGCAAACTAGTGCCATTTTATGATGATCTCTGTGGTTTACTTTCCCAAATCAGTGTAATAATTGGGAACAATGCTTATATCGGCTTACTTTACATACATGAGATGCACCGTAACACTCTTTAATTGGTTTTGGTGGCTTTCATAGCTAACACTGTAAGCAAGATTTTACATATAATTTTGGAAACATTTCTGGCAGCATGATGAGATTCTTTTATACTGGTACATGGTATGAGAGAAAAGTAATTAAGTTTGTATTTAGTTTTGTTTGTTTGTTTTTAGGTTTTGATTACATTATACTGGCTTGGGAGAAAAGCTCAAAGTAACCCCCATTATAATGGTCCATACCTCAGTCTTAAAGCGTTTGAGAAGTTATTAGGGCAAGCATTGACTAAGGTAAGGATCCAGAAAAGGACACTAAACAAATAGCCTGAATTTTGTAGTTTGTTAAACATTACAGCATCAATTCTAAAAAGTCTCTTGTGACTTTAATTTTATTCTTACTTTGGACAACATAGTAATTTATTTTATTTGTTTTGCTTGCTATCAAGGTCCATGTGAAAGGAATGATTTTTAGCTTACATTGGTTCTTGTGCTACTCATGAATACACCTGCTCTGATTGATGTGGTAGATTGAGAAGAGCCCAGTCTCAATTCTCTTTGGCTGAGATAAGAGAAATTTAATACCTTGTGTTGAGTCTCCTATCCAAGTAGAGGGTTGTGGTAGTCTTTGTTGAAGGTTGTTTGTGAACTCAAAATGCATTTTAAAAATTTTTGAGTTAAAACTAATGAGTAGCATTTGCACCTTAAATTATTGTAAAAGATCTTCCAAAACTTACTCTTATAGGCACTTGAAGAGTCCAGCCACCTGAACAGAAGTGGCAGGGATAGTGGATACGGTGATATTTGGTACGTTGACCGGGGAGAGCCCTTTTCGTCTTCAGCTAGTCATAAAAGAGACGATTCCTTCGATAGCTTGGACTCTCTTGGTTCAAGATCCTCAACAAGCTTTTCATCAGATATAACCTTGAAAGGTGGCAGTGAAGGTATGTTTTCCTCTTTAAAATCTTTTGTTGACATGCGTCATATGAGTGCAGGAGAAGACAACGTATGGACCTGGTACTTGGATGTTTGGTACTTAAACTGGCTGGAAAGTCAACTGCAGTTGCTGCAGTTGCATTTTGCTTAAGCAAGTATCAGCCTTTAACAGTTGGTAGAAACAAAGCCCTGCTCACACAAATCTTCCTAGGAAGGGTTGCTGGAACTCTTGCTCTCACTGTTGCATTTGAGTGTCTGTATGTGCAGGGTTCAGTAAGGGAAATTGGTAGAAATCATGTCTTGATGGGATGGCCTAAAATTCATCAGTTGCAAAAGTCTCTTGCCTTGTTCCTAGGGTGCTTATGGCAAACTTCTCTGTCTTCACTTAATTAGTGAATATTGAATATTCAATAGGGTTTTCCTACCTAGGTTAAAAACTGAATAGTATTTGTTACTTTTGACAGTTTATCATGAAAATAAAGGTATCAAGAAGACTGTGACATGGAATCCCTAAAGCTGTATTCTAACCCGTGTTTCTCTGCTGGTTTTAAAGTTCAATACAAACTTGTAGTATAAACTAAAGTTATCAAAAGTGTGAGCTTTTGGATTTTGTTTCGTGTGCATAAAATGAAATCACTGGGCAGAGGCTACATGGAGCATTTCTGATCTGAGCAAAGCAACATGTAGTCATGTTATGTGTGTGATATACCCTGGTCTTCTACTGGGCATTAATCTGGTAAGATGAGCATATTACTACCATTTGCTGTTAACTTGTTTTTGTTAGTAAATTTACTGGCAAATATTGTTTAATTAAAAGACTTCTATGCTGTTTTATGTCTTCAGTCTAGAGGTTAGCACTTTGTTTCCTGTGATAATGAAAGAATGTGATAATGAAAGAATGGAACAAATGTAGCAGGGTCATGCAAACCAAATTGAGCTTAATGGACCTTATCGCAGCTTTGACACAGGCTGCTAAAAATACCTCTCCTACTCTCCTGTCAGTAGCTCAGCAAATTTGCAGCTAAAACATCTCAACTATGGAGTTAAATTGATTTTTAGATGATTTTGATCCCAGTTCTAGCTAGAAGCTTGTGTCTAGAGAATAATGTTTGTGCCTTCCCTTTTTTCCCCTTTCTCCTAAGGTTGTGACAGTGACACAGACTCAGAACTGCCTTTCAAAATGCATGACTCCCATAAAGATGACAGGTCTTACCGTAGGGTATCTGTTATTGAACCAAAGCCTACCACTGACTTCAATCGCTTCTTACCCAACAAAAACAAGCAGACAGCATATGTGCCGGCACCTTTAAGGAAGAAGAGGACAGAGAAGAATGAGGACAACAGGAGGAGCTGGGCAAGTCCAGTCTTCACTGAATCAGATGGAACATTTTCAAGGTACTGGTGTGTGGTCTTACTAAAGTGGGCTTTGATTTAGATTTTTTTTAAGTAAATGATTTGCAGCTGCTGTTGCTTCAATACAAAGTCAAGTATTTGATTTTCTATATTTTAACCAGGGGAAAGTTTTGGTGTGCTCATGTGGTTGTTTTTTTGTTTTGGGTTTTTTGTTGTTTGAATAATGTTTTGAAGCTGGTCAGACTCGAGATAGAGAATATTTAAATGATCTTAAATGCAAGTTCATAAGAGATAGACCTATGGTTTTAGCTTCTCACTAAAGCCTTCCAAAATACGGTGATGAATTTCAGTTGTCCAGCTTCTTGATGCACACAGATGAGATTAGCTTGGGTTTCGTAGTTACTTTCGTGTCTTCACTGTCTTCATTCTATTCCTGTTTTGGTCAACCTCAGTGGACGTGAAACGAATCCTGTAGCTTCCTGCCAAAATAACAGAGCAGAGTGTGTGCTCACAAATCCAGCTTCCCTCCAGATGACCTATGAGTATGACAGTGGCTCTGATTCAGAAGATGAAAGAAGGCTGCCTGACATTGTTTCGGATGACTTAGCAAAACGTAGATTTCTAGTCAAAAAGAGCCCTGTAAGCTCTGCTGCACCTGGACATCATTTCATGTTGCACAATGACTCTCCTAAATCTTGCTCGCGAGAAAATTTTCCAGCTGGTCCACTAGCTGCAATGCTTGAACCACTGAGGTCAGAGATACTAATCCAAGATCCAGTAACTATTGCGTTACCTAAATCGCAGTCCATAAATAACTCCATAAAGTTAGTCTTCTAATTGGCATTTTAACACAGCTGTTAATTTGATATGCCTTTTCTGCCAAACTTTATTTTGTATTTTTGTCGGAGGAGATAGGATGCAGATATAACCATTTAACTTTTTTTGTTTTATTTTTTATTTAATATGTCTTATTATTTCTGGTGCTGCAGTGATGGAATTGAGAACTAATACGCTTCATTCACAAGGCTGAACTCATGAGCCAAAAAGCATGTCTTTTTGCATTCTTTATGTCAAGTCACTCCTAAAATATATTAACTGATTGGATATTTTGAACAGTAACCAGAGGAGGCAGAGGCAGTTGGATACTAAAGAGGAAAACAAACCAAGACTTAACAATCCTTCAGAATTACGTGGGTATTTTGATGAGGACGAGGAAGAAGTAGGCATCCCAAACATTGAAAAAGATGATTTCTATTTTCGCAAGCTAAGTTCTTCAGCATCAAATCCAGTTGTTGCTTTTGACAAATTCCTTCCTAAGTTTTGGACTCCAGAAGAAGAATTGCTATGGAAAAAAATCAAGAAATCCTCTTTTAAACCTTGGTATAAAGAAATTCAAGGGTTCAGGTGCGTTTTCATGCATGCCTGTTTCTCTCCTGTGTGCAAAGCCTATAAATACAGTTCTATGACTTCATTTTTTTTCATTTTCATTGCCAGTGTAGCAGCTGGATATGTTTTATTCTTTTTTCTTTTTTTTTTTTTTTTGGAAAAAAATTGAAATACGATTTTTGTTATACTGTTGCCACTGTGAATTTTACTCAGTGAGTATACTTCATCCTCTTGTTTTTCTTTCCCTCTGCTCATTCTTTGTGCTGCTGTACAGTAGAAAGAAATCAGATTCTGAAGATGAGGAATTTGCTTACAAACAAAGCTTTATTGCTAATCAATCAAGACCAAGTTTTGACTGGAACAGTACTTGCAGAAGGGATCAGAGCTATAAGCCAACTGCTGAATATGTGGGAAGCTCATTGTCACAGATTGCAGAAGGAAAAATCTTGGAGCCTCCCGATCAGCCCAGGTTGATACTGCTGCATGAGCTGTTCTCTTGCTGCATCAAAAAAGAAATGCCTGGATATGCAACGGCTAAATGAAATTAAACCACGTCCCATGATGTCGCGCTTTTTTGGTTATTACTCTTCTGCTGTTGTTTTGGGTTTTTTTTCTTTTAATGTAGCCTTAAGTTTCTGGTCTTCTGAAACATGTAAATGTGAAGATATAACATGCTGCATAGGGCTGCTGGCTTATTGTGTGAGCATGTAAGTGTGATGTTTCTAAGCAGGTTAGTATGCTGCGATACCTTTACGTTGGTTGACGTGTGCCATGCTACGGTCTGTAGTGGTGAATGCCAAGTGGTGTAGTTGTATTGCTTCGGATACTGCAAGTCTAAACCAAATGTATATCGCAATACATTGTGATCTGCTTATCTCTTGCTAGTTAATGATATTTTTACTTCCCTCCTTTTGTTTTATATGCTTCAGTCAGTTTTCGTTACTTCAGGCCCTGCAAAAATACTCTGACTACATGTCTTCTGAAACGGAGACCAAAATTGATCCCACTTCTGGCCCTAGGCTCATAAAATGTAGAAAGAATGTTTCCTTTATACCAGGATGCAAGCAAGGAGATGAGGAAAATGGGTATCTATATCCAGATTTGGAAAATGATGACTTGTTCGTTCGGAAAACTGGGGCGTTCCATGTGAATCAAGTTGTTCTTCAAGACCCTCGGTATTTAAAAAAATTCTCTGATCAAGAGCCTCCTCTAGAGGGTGAGATAATCCTGCAACCCAGAGAAGGCCAACCTGTGATTCCAGATTTGGAAAAGGATGACATGATTTTCCGTAAAGTCCTCTTTCAGAAAAAAGAGGTGCCTTTATCAGGTGCTCCTGACAAGTATCACCCAGCACTGTTTCCTGATCCGTGGAGTCTCCCAGAAGAGATACGATCCAAATTTCTGTGTTTACTTGAAAAAAACACAACACTGGAGGAAAGAAAGAGCAATGGTAGAGTGCTGTCACCATCTTCCCACCATAAGAAGGATGATATGCTGACTCGCAAGATTGAATCTTGGAAGGTGGGAAGCAGCGCCCAGCCAGTAAATTTTATCCCAGGTCCATGCAGTGAAGAAGACTGGAAGAAGTGGGAAGCGATCAGGGAGGCCAGCAAAGTTAGACACAAGAAACGGCAGATGGTGGAGAGGTCAGGTTGTGTCCTGCACAGATTGCGCTTGAGTGCCGCTGAACCCTTTCCATTCAGAAAAGCCTCCTCTTGTGCTGAACCATTCATAGAGTGCCAATCTGCTATTTGTTCGTGTCGTCCTGGAACAAGCTTTTTACTTGCTTTGAATAAAAGCCCATGACTGCAATACCATATTTTCAACAAAAACCAAAAACAAAATACCCCCCCCCCCCAAAATAAAACAGTCAAAACAATGTTTTCTGATTTTAAGCTGTCACTTTAGAGAAAATACATTATAATTCCGTCAGGCTCAAAGTTCTGCATAAGTTTCTTTCCATGTTGAACAGGAATAATGATTATTCAAAGACTATGGAGGCTAGAAATATTTTCTTTTGTTCTGAAAGATAGTAGGTAAAAACATTTCTGAAACATGTGAGTTCTTTAATGACAAATTCTGGAAATAGGCATTCTGATATTCTTGCTTGCACCAAAGTATGAAAATGCTTGTAAACTGTCCTGCCACAATTCTGAGATGATTAGGTGAGGTGGGGGGAAAAAAAAAAAATCAGTTTTGCCTTCCCAAAATCATGGTGCATGCAAGTTGTGTGTTTATGCAATATTAAATTCTACTGTGACCTATTTTATTCTGCCAGTATTTTCCCCTTACTTTCATACAGTTCGCATTCATATTTTCCCCTAATCCTTTCCTGGTATCCTCAAAATTTCTCTTGTCTTACTGAATGCTATTTCTTAACTACTTCCCAGCTCTCCTTTGAATTCTGTACTTACTAGGGGAGAGTGGGATTTCAGATATTTCCTTAGCTCTGAAAATACGGCATTGCAAATTGCAGTTCTCCCAGCTATGCATCATTCCTTTGTGACTAAGACACTTCCATGTTCTAGTTGATACTTTGATGTTGTTGCATTTAGTTTTTAGGCCTAATACTGTAACAACGTGCAGGCTTCACTGAGGAATATTTTTAAAGTGCTTGAAAATACTGCACATTAAAAAAATTCATTCACTAGGATAAAATACCTGTATTATAAAATACTCTTATTAAGGAATGCTAAAATTTTTCTGGAATTACCCTGGTTTAATTGCTTCATGACTTAATTTTCTAAACTTCTTTATGAGGCCTTTAATTCTTGTCCATGCCAAGTATTACTTTTATTTAGTATCAGAAATGGTTGAAGTAACAAGAAGACAGCCTCTGTAAGCCATGCTTCTTGTTGGGACTCAAGTTGGCATTAATTTAAATTTCTTGAAATGAGTCTCTTTTGAGCATTGTGCTGGTCAGCAGCACTGGAATAGGTGGTGCAGAATTAATACAAGGCCCTACTGCTGCAATATTGCTAAATCAGAAGCATTGGAAACTTGAAGGCAGTCTTGTTCTGTCATTTCTGCCCAACTTGCTTATCATACAAGTCCTGGTGTGTTTTTTGACTCGTGTCCAATTCCCAATGTGTTATTCCATGCTGGCTCGTTTCCAAGCTTTCAGTTTCCCCTTCACTTAGTGAGAGTGCTGGTGTACTAATGGCATGAATGTTGTTATCAATATCAAGACACTGAATTTTTTCTTTTTTGCTTTCTGATTTCTCAGACTGTTTCAAAAGCTTTCTGATGAGCAAGGGTAAGTTTTATAAAAGCTTGAAAGATCATTATACCTTTTTTTTTTTTTTTTGCCTCGTTACATCTTCATGCATGTGCCATAGCTAAAAACTCATGCTGAAAACAACTTGTGCATGATGCTTTGTTGTTCTGTGCTTTGACAATTTATGTAACAAATGTAGGAGACGAAAAGCTATATGTTTGGCAAAAGTTCTCTCTGATGTCTAGTGGATCCAAATTATAGTTATCAGGCACTTTGAAAATCAGCTCTAATATTTTACTGCTGCTTAAGTGAAATATTTTATGTTCTGTGTTTAAATTAAGCTTTAAAACATTCAAAAATGTAAAGGAAGATTAGTAAATATTTTATTTTGAAAGCAGTACACCTAGAACCTGAAAATTATTAACAACATGGTATTTATCGTGGGATTGGTGAATGGTCTGTGGTTATTTTAAATCCTCCAGGTTATTGAATCTTCGGTGGTAAACATATTGGTTAGTGTCATGTGAGCGTAGGTGTTGTATGTGATATACTGCGAGTCAAAGAGAAATAATTTTTCCACTTACTGTGTGATGGTATGTTGTGTTTGATTATGCATGGTGTTCTAATTATTTTTTTATGTAAATATATTTATTTGTTCTCTATTTTTACCCTGAGGCAAACCTGGTAAATGATTAAATACTTCTAGAAGAAACAATTAATGTCTCAGAAGAAGTTAAATGTTAGGGGAAGGAGACTCAAAAGACTCAAGTCACTAGTTAGATTTTTAAGTCTAGACTAAATTAAAACTAGCATCCTGTTCCTTGGTATGAATATACCTGTACTTAGGGTACATTGCATTTAGGTCTAGATTTTCCTATTTTGTTCCAGTCAGATACAGTAACTCAAGAGAAATAAGTGGAAACTGTAGTTAAATAAGTTTTCTTGAATTCATCTGGAACAAATTTGGTACAACTTTTATGTAGAGTTTGGTTACCGTAAACCACTTCTACATGTGGTATAACTTAAGCATATAAAATGAGGAAAAGAATTGTGCAAGAAAAGAGTTTCTGCAATAGTGACAATGATATTTTTGCAAACTTTGGCACTCCTCCCATTCAGAAAATAGACAAGCAAACAGATACAACGAGTTAATGTCCTAGCCTTTATTTCTAAAGGCCAAAGTCCAAAGTCTTATGTTACCAACGAAAGTGGATTGGGCCTCCTGGGAGGAAGTGAGAGTCTGGTTTGTTAGTTCAGAGCTCTCTTGGAATGTAACAGATTAGAGTAAGGCTCTGTACTGAATCAGTGTTGGTTTTAATCTGATTTTTCCATCATATTGAGAAGTGCCATATTTTCAAGTCCTTTTAGAACTTGATTACACCCCTATGTCATTCATACTTTGGATAAATGAAAACAAAGGTATTTTTTTAAAACAAACAAACAAACAAAACCCCTACAACAAAACCTGAAATCCCAGAAACCTGGCTTTCATTTTACCTTACAGCATTGAACCTTATGATGAAACACTTGTATTTGGTTTAGTGTCTCAGAGGCTTGTGGTCAAATCTGAGCAGGAGTCTTGTCCTATATCAAAATAAATGTCCTGTTATGTTTAATCATTGTAGTGTGAAAGAATAAAGGGAAAAACAACATGGGGTGGGTAAGCTTTGAGGAATTTAGGTTAAAGGGAACTAATGAGTAAGAATTCATGGGGGAAACTTGTAGCTGTGTTGAAGAAATTTGTAAGAATATTGCTGTGTTAGCCAGCCTGACTTGGATAGAAAGCATCAGAGAGGCTTGAGGGGGACTAACATACACTAGTGCAGCCTGAGATGCATGAACCGAGCATTTGGCAGTGAATTACTCTAGTCCTTTGGAAACATGCATCAATAACTGATTTGATTTTATGGTTAGTGTAAGGAAGGAAAGAGTGGGAGGTAAACAGCTCTTACAGGGGAGAAGTCAAAGGATGGGAATTTGGACTTGGGGAAGGGTGGATGCCTTTGTGTCGAAGAAAGGAACAAGATCAATAAAGATAATAAGTTTAAACAGAAGTAGCAGTTGGGTCTGAGGAACTCAACTGTGAATGATCAGCGTGGAGCCACCACAGGAGCTGTTTATTCCCTTAACCTGATTTTATTTGCCCAAATATGCAACTAATGATTTGAGTGTTGGCACTACAGCATGTCCCAGCCTTGCTCATTCAGCTGCCTATGTGTTTCCTGCTCTATTTGAAATAACACTCGTGAGCACTCAGTTTTACTAATAGAAATCTCTCCCTCTCCGAAGGTTTCACTTGCATAAATGATGGCTAAGATGTTATAAAGCTGAGTGCTGGTTTTTCTTTCTAGGAGTAAATCTTTGAGCGATGTCAGTGCAGAGGAGCTGCAGTCATTGCGCAAAATCCGTTACGAAGAGCTACAAAAGATAAAAGAACAGTTACAAGAGCAAGATCTAAAGTGGCAAGAAGTAAGGACTCCTTTTCACCTCTCCTTGCGTGTCCTACTTGAAGGATTGTCTTAAGTGTCCCTAGTAAATGAGCTTTGTCATGTGTGCTGCAACTCATGGGGCTGTCTTCTGAAATGATCCATCTTGTCCAGCTACCAGTGTTTTTGAGGATGTCTGTTTAGTGCAGAAATGGAATTATTTTAAATGTTGCCATAAGTTCCTGATTAATCCTTTAGGATAAGATTAGTGTGGATCATGATAAAGCCTTCAGGCTTGATTTCTGGGGACATAAAAGTTAGGGCATATCTTCATGTGTTATCTGAAATTTGTGAATTTATTTTTATGAACCGTTTGGAATGTCTAGTATTTGATCCTTTGGGAGAAGGAGGAGGGAATAATACTTTGTTGTGCAAATTCTTGAGGCTCCTATCCCCTAATAATTCTGACTTAACTCCAGCTTGTAAACAGTATGGTAACTTTCCAAAATATCATAAGAATATCTGAAGACCTTTGATTTTATTAAAGTCTCTGCTTGACAGTGAGTATCAACAAGAAGCTGAAATTAAGAACGAAGCACTGAACTAAAAGTTCATAATTGTTTAATGCATCTCAGACAGCTCGGTTTTAGTATTCAGTGCTTTCCTTAACTCAGCTCTGGAATTTCACGGAGAATATTGACAGTTCACGTTGTGGTTTTACAGAAAAGAGGAAAATACAGAAATACATGTTTTCAATTTAGAATTTAAGACAAAACTCCAAAGCCTTCAACGAAGAAATACAGATGGCGTTTGCATCATTTTTCAACTATGTGTCATTGGGTGAAGTATTCTAGAATGAAATTGAAAATTCCTAGGCGGGGGGGAGGTAAGGGCAAAATTATGTGCTTTTCCACATACAGTCCAATAATTTAAATTATTAACTTATGGAGGCAGTGCGCCTGCAACCCTAGCTGAAATACGAGGACCCTTTTATCATTTGGGGGAAAGGCACATGAAAATGTGTCTGAAATGCAGACTTGCAAATAAAATCAGGGCAATAAGTAGCATGTGATGGGATGCCTTTGTAGGTCTGTGAGGTCTTGCGACAATCTGATTGTATATATTCATGTTATTCTAACAGGATCTAGCAAAATGGAAGAATCGCAGAAAGAGCTACACTTCAGAATTGCAAAAGAAAAAGGAAGAGAGAGAAGAAATTGAAAGGAGGGCCTCTGAAGTGTCTGGAAGGAGTACCAAGTCATTGAGAGAAATGAGGCAGGAGAGGTAATGGCCCTAATGGCAGTATTATGTGGAAGAACTTAAATCTGAGCATTTTTATTCCTTTAAATTCTTGAGCAGCTTTTACCAGCAAATTGCAATTGATTCTGCAGGGATCTTGACAATTTTAGTTGCAAAATACAGTGTGGAAATCTAGACATTTGAAGGGCTGAATATGGGTTACTAATGCAGTGTTTGAACAGAATGTTAGAGTTTTGCTCTATAAATGGTATTTTGCTCTGATATCCATAAATAAATGTGTTGAGAAGTGAATATTTGCATTCTCTTGAAATTACTTAAAACAATAGTGTTGAACTGGATAGTTGCCTTTTTTATTCTTGGATAAACTTAACTATTTCTCTTTTTTCTACCACTGCATTTCCTATTCTTTTAGCCACTGTGGATAATTACAGCCAAAATTGTATGTTACAGAGCTGTAAACTTTTACTTGATTTTCCCTTTATTTCTCAGTGTCACACTGGGTATTTAATCTCTGAAGAGTAAAAAGTGTAAACTGCACAGTACCATTTCTGCTGGTGACAGTCTTATTTATTTATTTAAAATGCATGTATGAATAAGTTGAAGGGAATATGCATATGGCATGTATTCATAAAAGAAATTTTACTAATTCTAAACCCAGAATGTTTTGGATTTCTGTAGTTTTTTAAAATTTATTTGTAAGGACAAAAATTAGTTACTTGAATAAAAATATGGATGCTAATTGTATTGAATATCCAGTGTAATCAGAATCTTAAAAATGGTAAAGATTATCCAGATGGTGGTTTTTTCTTTATGACAAAGGAATGAATAGCAGAAAAAAAAATAATAATCTGAACTTCAGGATACCATCTTACTTCGTTTTGAAAATTCAGCATAGCCTTTTCATAGAGCAGAAATGTCAAGCACGGTTATACAGTTTAGACAGCATTATTGGACTACCTTCTTTTTATTCTTTCCTGAATGAAATCTGAATTTCTGAGGTTATGTAACTTGAATGGCTATATAATTTTCTTGGCAAAGATATTTCTGTCATGGTGGCAGCCTGAAAACATGATGGTAGTATTCCTGAGTGTTATGAGAGTGTTGAAATGAGGAGGAGAGGGAAGAAGGTAGATTTAAAAATATATGAAAATATTTTTAAATGATGCCATTCATTTTATTTCCCGGAGATGTATTTTTTCGGTTTATGCTCTGCCTTGAACATTCAGTAGTTGAAAGACTTAGTGCCCCCCTGTTTGTCAGGTCACTTTGCTATTGTAACAGGCTCTGTCCCCATAGGGAGGAGAGAGTTGAAGACTCCTCTGAGCAGCGAAAACAGGAACACAGCTGGACGTATTCACTGAATGATGACGTGTTCAGTGAAGAAAAAGCACCTACCACATGGTCAGCAGCAAAAGATTACCTTTTGGAAGAAGATACTTCCTACAGCACTAAGGACAGCAAAAGTGAATATGCCTCGCAACCACCGAAGGAGAACTTGCCGGAGAGCTCGGCTGCTCGAGAAGCTCCTGCTTTGCCAAAGACCCTGGCAGAGGAGCAGAGCTCGGCTCCTTTGTCTACTCACTACTCAGTGAATGCTCAAACTGGGTCAGCTCAGGTTTCAGCCTCTCTCCCGAGAACTTACCAGAAAACTGATACCTCTAGGTTAACATCTGTGGTTACACCAAGACCCTTTGGTGTCCACTCGAGAGGAATCTCGTCACTTCCACGGTCGTTCACGGTAAAATTCCGCTTCATTCCTGAAGTTTGTAAATGTGTGATCTTGAATAGCTGGGGGAACAGTACAGTTTTAATGTTTTGTTGCTTTTCAAAAAATTGTCTTCTGTGTGAAGAAGTCTGTGTTAATAGAGCAGGCAGTTCTGTCATGGCTTTGGGTGTTTACTCATGTTTCTGTGCTTAAACACACTCCTGGAATTGAAGTTAGTAGCTATATTTGGTAGAATGTTCTTTTTGTTACATTTAAGTCTCCTTAGTGTGCCTTAAAAAAACCCTGCCATTGTTGGAGGTAATTATCTGGAGCTAAGTTAACATTATTTGGAGGTTAACATGTTGGAGGTAATTATCTGGAGCTAAGTTAACATTATTTGGAGGTTAACATGTTGGAGGTAATTATCTGGAGCTAAGTATTAAAGACAAATTTTTCAGATAATATAAGTTTCCTCTGCTCTGTTGACTTTGAAATTTAAATTTTCTGCTAGCCTAAAATTTGTCTGCTCAGTAAAACACTGAAAAAATGAAATTGATTGCCCCCCCCATCATGTTACTATGTTGATTTTCATAGCCTTCTCCTAAATCCTTATTTGTCTCAATTTAAAAAATAGTAAAACCTCAAATAATTCTAAGCAGATGACTTTTAACAATGTTGTATTAGAAAGTCTAGCCTGTTCATTCTGAAAGGATTTCAAGAGAAAAAGATATGTTTCTCTTCTTTATTAATAGGTACCATAATCAGAATTGTTTGAAAGGGAGAAGTGTTTTTGTTAAATATTACTATCACTGAAAGATTTAAAGTTGGGTTTTTTTTTAAGTACATATTTACCATACTGTTGTTTTTGTCCTAGATGGATGATACTCAGAAATACAATGGAGAAGTAGAAAAAGCCAGAAGAACTCAAACTTTGTTCACCAGCATCTCCTTTTCACAACCAGACTCTTCACACCCTCTGTCCACTAGTGCATTCAGAAGCAGAGGTGAGGAGGAAAAGGAGGAAAAAGAAGGTGTTCTGCCAACTCCTCCTTCTGCTTTGGCATTATCTGTAAAATCCCAAGACCGCGATTCTGGAAGCAGTATTCTTAGACCCACTTATGGCATTCCTCCTGATTCTCTTTCACTTGCATCTTCTGCAGAAACTGCGAGTCCAACAGAGCCTGAGGATTCAAAATCCTTGGTAAGTGTGGGAATAAAGTGATTACTTGGTGTGACTGAATGCTACAGCAGAGCAAAAGAGAAAATAAATAAAATTTCATCTAATGCAACTATTTTTTTGGTTGTAAGAAGACAATTCAGAGAGATGCTATTTTCTTTGATATAATTCAGAGAAAGAGAATATTTGGAAAAAAAAATATTTCTTTTACTGCATTTTTCCCTACCCTTCATATGTCATGTGCTTAATTTTATTTGTTTTATTTATTCTAAATATTGTTTGACGCTTGAAAAGTTTTTTGTTATTCTCCATATTAGCACATTGTGCACACAATCAGATATGTCAGTTGGGTGAATTGTCTGAGCTGTTCTAGCATTCATTTGCACTTTCAACCTGGTGGAGGAAAATAAAGATCAGCTTTTTCAAGGCTAGCCATAAGCATCTTTTTTTCCCGTCTGTTATGGCCTGAGCCCCTCCTTTCTTTTTAGCTATTTAGTTGAATCTAATAAATGTTCACATGAATTTTAAAGTAAATCACCATCTCTTTGTGTATGTGCTTATCCAGGGGCTGAGTGATTCTGTCCGTTTTGAAATATGTATCTTCAAATGGTGTTTCTCCAATTGATTACGTGTTTCACATGTAAAAAATAACCATCAATAGCTTTAATTTTTGATACCTTTCTGTAATATCTGATTATGTGGTTTATATTCCCTGACAGATTAGAGATTAATTCTTTGCATTTCTGAGGCTGCTGTAAAAGTTAATTGTGCCAGTTGTTCAAATGAAGGTCATAAGACCTTTGATGCTTTGATTTATGAAATCACTTCCGATATATTTTTAGTAATTAAGTCACTTTGAACCATTCTTCATTCTTCTTCCTATCACTTCTGGAAAAGGAACACATTGCATTTTAATACTCCTGATGTACCTTGGCCATTGCCATGAATTTATCTTCAGTTTTTGAAACTGTGATTGCTATATAAAGAAAGAAATCATCATAATATTTTTTTTTTCTGTTTGTTTTGGTTTTCGGTTTGTTGTTTTGTTTTGGGGGAGTTGCCTTTTTTCTTTCTTTTTTTTTCTTTTTTCTGTCTTGTAGCTAAAACTGGCAGAAGAATTTCTGTTCTCATCAGTGAAAACATAGATTAGATATGGGTTCTTAGACTGTCAGCATGGCAAATAAGAATAGCATGTACTAGGTCCATATGTTTTTTCCTGTCATTAGTCACGAGATTAAAAATTGTCAGTCCTACAAGTGAGTAATACAGGGATATTATTTTAAAAATTTTAAAAAAAGTAAGAAAGCTTGTGTTGTGTTACAACTTAACAAGCTATAACTTAAGGAATGCAAGTTCCATCTGACATGTTTGTAAATCATTATCAGAGATGAGAGACTGATATAGTTCAGTAGTCGTCAGGGCAATAACACCTGGTCTGCCGAGTACTGTTTGAGAGAGGACCTATCCAAGTGATGAAGTTCAGTGTACTGAGTCGCATTCCTCCTCTGACAAGAGATAGGTTTGAAGAGTCATTTTAAGATGATGGGAAAAAAGTAAGAATAGTAGTAATTTCCAGGAATGCACTCAGATTCCAAAGGTTTGTATGTTCTCTAGCCCAGTGTGCTAATCTGTTAGTAGATTCACTTTTAATATACTCACGTAAGGACTTGGGGTGTATGGGAGCATTTGCAAGCTTAGTAGCTGTGTTGTGAAGAAAAGCCTTAATTTCTACCCTGGGCTGTGAAGGGGAGTGTTTTCCCAGGAACATTCCTGTGACATAAGACTATACCTCGGGATATTGCCTTGCAATGTTGTTTTCCTCTGTATCCCGTGCTCAGGTACTGCTGAAGCCTCCTCTGGCTGGACCTCCCAAGGACTCTGGCTGGCTACATCTGCTTGTGCAGTGCTCTCTGTTGCATCTCCCAACTTAGGAGCTTTGGGGAAGTGGCATAGATTTCTAGATTTTGAAGTATTTTAAGTTAGGGGAAATGAATCCCACCCTCCAGGAAGGCTGGTTCACTAGGCAACTAAAACATAGGTGTATATTTAATGCATGTATGAAAGCATGCAGGGTCTCTTCCATGCACATGTTGCTGGAATATATCTATTTTAACATTGTTTAACAGAAAAAGTATATATTCTTTTCCCTTTTATTACAATGTCAGGTTCATGATAATGAAGTGCATAGCATGCACTTGGGTATTTTAATTGTTTTTAATGAGTTCACATTAAAATGTTAATGTATTCAGCACATTCTCATTCTATAGTGTGGGATTGAAAGGAAGTGTTCCAAAATGTTTCCCCATTCAAATATTTTGTTGTTCAAAACTGTAATGTTAGCTTTTGGTTCAGATTTTGAAAGCATCTTGAAAGTCTGCTAGAATGGAAGAGCTGAATTTAGCTAATTTTGGTATTAGTTTTATTATCTAAGGTCTCCATTACGTAATCCATAGCAAGCTAGTAGTATTTCATACAAAATAAAAAGAGTGATTTTTCACTTAAGTAAACCTACTTGCAACATTGAGTCCAAAGGAAACTGATGATGTTCACTGTAGGATGTGCAAGAAAAAAAAAGATTGATTACTGGTATCTAGCTTTTTCACATCTCTGATACTTTCTCAGGAGGCAGTATCTTCAACAAATTCACAAGACTATCTATGAGGAGTCATTTAGGCTTTTAATTTCCTCCAAATTCTTTAATTTTGTAATATGGTGTTATAAAACATTTAAAATAATAGAAATGCAGAGTGGAATATACGTGTAGAGAAAATATAAATGTAAACTGAAAACAGACCTGTTTGAATAAAAAGCAAATGAGTTCGTTAACTGACTTCCATACTGTTTCCTTTGTCTGTGATGCTAATAATAGATGATTAAAGTGCACATTGTGAGCAGCCTCACTTATTTAGAGGATAACCTTTCCCTCATTTAGATTCCTGTGATACCAGATACTGTAGTGTCATGTTTTATTTTTCAGGGACAGTACAGTGAAATGAGAATCAGCATAAACCAGAGACCTGGCCACAGTCGCAGCTTTGGGTTTACAACAAATTGGAGTTCTTCAGGAGCCTTTGTACAGACAGTTGAAGAAGGTAAATGTGTATTAACTGCACAAATTTTTGCTCTTATATTTAGTTTGCAGCAGCTTCCAAATTAAGGCATTTGCTGCTAAGAGTGCTGCAAACATTTTAAAAAATCAGGTGTAGAACTGAAAAATCAGTATTTAGTTTGCTAACACATTTCTGTGAATCCTTATATCTTGAAACAGATTGAATTCAGAAATATCAAAAATGCATTTTCCTAATCAAGGACATTTCTATGACCACTGAAAAGGCATAAACATGATTATATGTACACCAAGCCCCTTACTAAACAGTAGCAGGGGGCACACACACACTTCTAATATCCAGATTGTTCCTTTCAGCTAAGTTTAAAAGATTTCACTTCATATGATTTGTAAACACCTGCACAGGAAAATGAATTAGGAGTTAATATTCTTGTTTCAATTTTTCCTTTCTTAGTCATGTTGAATTTTGGAGACAGTTAATATTTTTAAGCAGCTGCAACTTCTAAATTGATTTCCAGAGCAGTTTATTATTTTTGGTCATTGTTTTAATACTGAGGAAAAGCAAACACTTTTTTTCTTGAGATGAAACATACATAAAGTTTGTTTCTAAGCTCTAATAGTCTTCTGCAGAGAACAGGCTCACTTTTCATAATTAAAAAAAAAAAAAAAAAAGGCAACAAAGCACAACAAAAACCCAACCAAACCACATGCAATGCTTGTTTTCTGAACTGTGGTCTTTCCCATTGCCAGTAATAAATGAGGAATATTGAATTCTACTTTCTTCCATCATGATCATCCTGAGAAAGGAGAAATAACTGGAAACTTTTAATTTAGTTAATCCTTTATTATGCTTTCCAGAGAGTCAGAAACACCATTTAACAGCACTTAAGAAGCAGTCTTATTTATTTTTTTTTTCATTTCAAATTCAAGAAGTGAAAAGGCCTTACTTCATCATATCTGGGTACTTTTTGGGATTAGATTTGTGCTCTAGGATAATCCTGCTTGAGCAGGGAGAATGGACCAGGTGACCCACTGTGGTTCCTTTCAACCTGACTCATTCTGTGATTCTGTAACTGCTAATATTCTCTTTGCATGAAGGATAATTTCCCATTTGCTCTCCTTGCTGCTCGGCTTCTGGTTTAATTTTCGTCTTTGGAGAGAGGGGTCTGTCCATTTACCCTGCTAGCTGTAAAGGAGAAATCTGAGCATAGTCATTATTCCTGCTGTTCATTCACAGAGGTCCCCATAGACTCTGTCCCCAAGGAGAAGGTGAAGGCCTTGTGGCTCTTGTCTTGGTTATGCTTTAATACCATTCTAGTAAGGAAGGGGACAAAATATAGATTGAATGAGAATGGACTGTATCTCAGTGTTATGGTTTATAGCCTGTGTTCAGCATACTTTTTTTCAAAAACTGGCAGAGGTTGTATCCTAATTCAGTTCCTGTAGCTCCCTTTAAAGGAATGAAGGATGAAGGAGGTGGATGGCCCATTGAAAGATTAGGATGTGCTTTCAGCTAGGCACTTAGGAGTATTGCATTTCCTATTTTTAAGGATAAGTCATAGGATAATTTAGGTTGGAAGGAACCTTGGAAGATCACGTAGAGCAAAACACTGCTCAAAACCTTGTTGAGACTGAACTCAGACCAGGTTGCCTCAGGCTTTTTCCCATGTGGGTTTGAGACCCTCCAAAGATGGAAACCGCGCAGCCTCCCTGGGCATTGTGTTATTATCCTCGCAGAGAAAATTTTCCCCACATAGCCAGTAAGACCAATCTTTGTCCTAGTTTATAACCATTGTGCTGTGTTCTCCTGCCATAAATTTCAATGGAGAGCAGGCTTTCCCTTCTGGGTGACTCAGTGACTTCTCTTGGGTGGGCTTCTGTTAGGACCCCCTGCAGGCTCTTTTTTCCAGACTGAACAAGCCTGTACCTCTCAGCCTTTTCTCACAGGTCAAGTGCTTCAGCTGTGCCCATCCCAATGCCCTACCATTTAACTTGCACCACTTTATTGAAGTCTCTCTTAGAGTGGAACACCAAAACTGAATATGGTGTAATGAGTGCAGAGTGAATGGAATAGTCAGCTGCCTTGATCTGTTGGTCATGCCAGTATTCATAGAACTCCACCACTTCTAGGGTCCCCCAGCCTCGGTCTCCAGCCCATCAGCACCCAGCCTGTTCCATCACTGGGCTTAGTCCATCCCAGGAGCAGGACTCTGCGTTTAGCCTTGTTGAATGTCCGGTTCCTGCTCTGTATGGCAGCCCTGCCCTCCAGTGTATGAACCACCCTCTCCCTTTTGGCAAGGTTTGCAAATTTTTTGAGGATGTGCTTCACCTCCTTTTCCTGATTATCGGTGAACACCTTGGAGAGGGTAGGTCCCAGGATACATCCCCGGCGAGCTCCACTTGTAACCAGCCTCCAGGCTGAGTATGAGCCATTAACCACTACCCACAGAGCCGGACAGCCCAGCCAGTTTTTCACCCATCTGGTCATTCTGCACTGTAGACAACACCATCCCAATTTTGATACCAGGATACTGTAGAAGATTATGTCAATAGCCTTATTAAAGACAAGGCGGGTGGTATCCACCACTCTCCCCTCATCCACAGATCTAGTTAATTCATCATTAAAAATAACTGCGTTGGTCAAGTGTGAGTTAGGCTTGGCAAATCCAAACCAACTGTTCCTAGTTGCCTTTATCTCTTCCATGATCCCTCAAAGAGCCTCAGGAATACTTCCTCTGATTGTTTCATAATCCTAACTAGCCATATGATTATCTTGAGAAAATAGCCTGCATTTATCTTTTTAGGAATTATAAATGACTCTGTGTTCTATATATTCTATTCCTTAATAAAAACTGTTAAGAAAACTAGGCAAAATTAACTTCTTATAAGTGTTCTCAAAAACCTGAATAAGAGTTAAGCTTATAACACATTTCAGCCCATTTACTACATATAAAAGAAGACAGTGCCCATTTTTACAGTTTTCAATCTTTACACCAAAAATTGGGTAAACAGCCTTAAAGTCATTATTCAAACATTGTTCTGCAAACTTCTGTAGTGCCATATAATCTTTATTGTTTCAGTCCTTTCCCTTTCAGTTTCCCTTTACAATAATTACTTGAGATTGTCTTGATGTAGAAGTGCACATCTGTGGTCAAACACTTGCAGTCACATAGGACAAAGTAAATTTGACCCATTTCCTTCAAGTTTTATTGACTTTGTATGACTAAGGTAGTATTTATCTATTGTAATAATAACCGATAGGGATAGGGTAGAGGACACTAAGTACATACAGAAAACGAGTATTTGGTTGGTTTTGTTTTTACAGAGGACTAGGAAGAAAGAAAAGTTTTATCTTCAGGGAAACATGAAAACCAGCAGTACATGTTTTATATCCTAGAAACTAAATCCTTTATATCAATATAAAGACATTATTGTTAATTGCTGTAGTTTTGGAGGAGCTGGACAGAGAAAGAAAACGTACAAATTTTGGCACCTGAATTTCTAGCTAGTCTCTGCAGGCTTCTCTAGAAGTGAATCAGAGCAGAAGCCCAATATATGTGCCCTGGTTTGCCCTCTTATTCACACACAGATGGCAAAGTTACATTCAAATCTGTATGGTTGGAGTACGGGCTGGATATGTCCTTGTAGTGATAGTATAGGAAGAACCACGCCATCTTAAATTCCCCTCCTTTCATAAAACTGAGCTGAGGCATACTGTTCACACCTCTGAGCTGCGTCTGACAAATTGTTTGAGTAAAATGAACATGACTTTTTTTTGTTCCTAGTGCTTGTTCTGTCACAACACAAAACAGAGAAAGTATTAGTTCTGATGGTTCTCTTTGAGCCTGAAACATTTCCTGTACCATCAGCATAAGGCTTAGTCTAGATGTGGTCAAACTATATGGTACTAAATATCAGACACAATTCCAATGTTATATGATGTTGAAAACAGTAACTTCAGTGTTAATATCTTCAATAGTATCCTTAATAGTACCTTCCATTAATAGATTAACGTCTTCCTGGCTCTTAAGGTTATGCATGTTTTTTTCCAGTTTAACTGTTGCCCTTGTTTTCTTCCCCCAGATGAAAATCCTACCTTTTCTTCTGCATTATTGTTTAAAAGCAATTTCCGGGTTTTGAAAATTTACTGATAACTGCAAATGAAGGTTTTAGTCCATATTTTAAGAAGAATGCAGAAAAAATAAAATACGGAGCTATGCTCTTCTAGTATAATAGGTAGTGCTGCTTTTTAGTGAACTCTGTTGAATCACTGTTTAGTGCAGTATTAGGAAGCATAGCATTTCTTCATTCCATAACTTTCTCTTGTGCCAGGAATATTAAAGGTATCTGAATCCTTAATGGATGATCCAGACTTACAGCAGTATTTTACTGGTGAGGCGGAAGACAATCAGGAAGGAAGCATATGGTGTCTAAATTTTTCCGTCGTATTTTTCCGCATTTGTTTCTAATAATGTTATAGAGCATTGTTCTTGGTATATTTTAAATAAGATGTGTGGATTTCACTGCTTACTTTGGAA
The DNA here is from genome assembly GCA_013396735.1 of Grallaria varia. Taxonomy (NCBI): domain Eukaryota; kingdom Metazoa; phylum Chordata; class Aves; order Passeriformes; family Formicariidae; genus Grallaria; species Grallaria varia. Next base: position 295,014 of record VWZG01004349.1, on the reverse strand, counting down.
AACACATCCACGGTGTTGTTCAAATTTGTTTTTTTAACATGAGGGTTTATTGTGCAGAGCTTAACTACATTTTTACTTGGCTTTTCTATTTTCTAATCTGGTAAGGGAATAATTTTTAATGGAAAAAAACATTCATATGTAATTCATAAAATCATACTTGAAGAGTCTGAGTTTCTCAGCTCATCCATTTTCAGAATTAAATAGAGAAAAAGTTTATGAACTAATCCTCTATGTTCTCTGTCCCTGGTCTAGTGATAATGCCTGCCGATGTGTAGTAGATAAAAAAAAAAGTGTAAAGTACAGCCTGTCTTGCAAAATATCAGTAGATTCAAAGTCCAAGCTGCCATAAAATTTGCTCTCAATAGACAAAAAAAGTAGAATACAAAGAAGGCTAGTAGGACAACACCCAGCAATACCTTGAGTTCAATTACTCGTCAATTCAGAGCTAACAAACTATTTTAGCACAGCTATAAAGCAGAATGGTCTTGTCAGAGCCCAGAAAATGTAAATAGAAGTATGAGAAAGCCAGCTTCTACTGGCATTAACAAAGTGCAGACTGTTTTTTTGGCAAATAAGAGGATTACCCACACATTGGCTGAATTTCATCTAATTATTGGATACACTCACTATCCCACATTATAATGGTGAGTAGTAAAGGCAAGACTGAGCCCAGAGGTTGCTTGTTAAAAGGGCTAGCCAGAATATGAAGAGTTACAAGTCCAAAAGATCGATGCTCATAAGCTATCAAAAGACTGATTTTCATAAGTTCTAAATTGAAAAGCTACTTTGATAGAGTTTACTGATTCTGTTTTACAATGGAGTAGATTTTTCTAAGACTTTCTGAATGTCCACCATTAAGCATTTCTTTGACTGATTCCCCACCTCACCCCCTTCCAGTCACAACTGTGATAAAAAAATAATTACGAATGGAGACATAATTTTATTTTTCTTCCGTTTTCTGCAGGTAGCCCTGCAGCACTTTGTCAACTGCATGTAGATGATGAGATCATTGCCGTCAATGGCACCAAGGTTTCACATATGAACTACAGTCAGTGGGAAGAAGCCATCAGCAGAGGGCTAGAAACTGGAAACCTGGTCATGGATGTCAGACGATATGGAAAGAATGGTGAGTTGTTTCATCAGGCAGATACAGTATGCTCTGTAAGGCAAATAAGCTTTGTCTCTGCTGTACCTGACAGCTGAGAGTCCTTATTGCCCTTACAGGAGTAATACATATCTAAGCTAAGTAGTTTGCCAGTGTCTGTTGCATTTTAACACAACTTTGCTTTTTTTAACTACATGTGCATTATAAATGTCTTAGCCAGAAAATCTGCAAAGCACTGAACTACTGACATCTCTCTTCTGCTCTGGCCTGTTTCTGAGGGGATGCACAGGTTAAAGAAGTGTGCAACTACCACAGAAGGGAATGTAACATTTTATTTTCTACCATGCTACAAGAATGAAGAGGGCCTGGTCTCTAGACCATAACAATTTTTGAAGCCTCTCCTTCTGTCACCAGCTCCCTTTCTTCAGGGAAGGAAGATCCTGTGTTCTTCAGGAGGCATTTCAAGAGATGTATGAGCTTGTTGGTGGCACTTCTGTGCTATAATCTTGGCCATTGACCCAAATACTGTGATGGTGTAATCTCCTCTCTCCAAAACGGTGCTACCTGTTCTAGCTAGCATTTTCATCCTGGCTTGTAGCATTTCTAGACTTGCCATGGTTTTAATCCAGATACTCTTTCAAAGTTCCAGAAGAATTTTTGCAGTGATGGAAGTGTGACCAGTGACTTCTTTCACAGTATAAATAAAAAATATTCTTTTAGTGGAAAGCTAAATAGAATAAATAGAATAAATTACCAGCAAGTGGGGAAAAAAGGTAGGGTAAGGAGGAGACAAGAAACAAATCACTTTACAGGACCTAGTACAACTGTAGAGTGAGATTAGTGGCAAAGAACTCATTGAATAAAATTTTCAGTAGTGGAAGGGGAGAAATTATGGAGTCTGAGAGTATCCTTTGTCTTTGCTTCATCAGTTTTTCTAGTTAGTTTAGACTGCCTTTTCTTCCCCCGCTCTGTGCTTCCTGATGAGCATGGACATGAAAATGACCCTTCTCTGGATAGTGTATGAGTCTCATTGTACCTTACGTGAGTAAAGTTGGAGGAATTTTCTCATTCCTTACTAATGCTAATGAAATAGTTCCCAATGAATACTAACTGCTCTTTAATGTTAAGCTGCTGCAGTGCATACTAGCAAAATCGTATGGCAGACTTTTACCTGGCTTATGACTAACGCTTGCATTTTTGGGGAAGGCGGTCTGCTCATAAATGCCCTTTTTCCTGTCTTCACAAATTCCACCTGATTTGTGTGTCTCCCTCTTCTGTTACGTGTATTTTTGTGGTTTTTAATGTGTTTTCACTAGCTTTTGTCTGTTCTTTGACGTTACTGTCTGTATTAATTTCTTGATCCTCCACATACCAAAAAGATTGGGGCAAAGACCAGCCTTCCCTGCCACGTGTAAGGCATAAAATCCTCAATCTCACCAGTATGGCTACCAACATTATAGGTACATCTGAAAATAAATGGATTGATGCAACTTCTGGAGAACACGCTTCAAATGTTTCCAGCGTATCAACAAAAAGAGATTTCTCCAGCAGCCTTCGAAGTTCTGTGAGTATGTTTTTGAAGGGTCATGGGATTTGGGGGAGGAAGAAAAAAAGGTAATGACTTGGCAGTGGGAGGGTGGAGGAAAAAAACTTGTAAATGTTATGTTCCTTAAGCAATACAAGTAAAAATACAGGATACCACAAATATGGAGGTGTAACTATGTATGTATTTAGGTAAATATTTTAAAGACTTGCTGCTGTCTATTTATGAGTGGACACAGGTAAATGATAAATATTAAAATATATGCAGACTATGTTTTAACTAAACATATAGTGTTTTTTTCTTTAGAGAAGACTTTGACCTGCATTATTAGCATAAATGGAAGTTGCAGACCAAAGAACAAGAGTATGTGTGCTTTCAAATTACTCGTAAATAACAACCTGCCTGCCAAGGAGCTGAAATCGGGAAATTTTGACTTCTGGCATTTTCTTGCAAACTAATGTTTTTTTATTTCAGCAGCAATTCACAGCTGATTATTGATTCCCTCAAATGTCTGCAGTTGCCTTATTATAAAACACACTCAGGAAATTTTAGACTTTGTATCTTTCTGTGGAAAACATTATGAAGTGTTTCATGATATATAGTTCCTGTCAGGGAAGATGTGTAACTGGATAAACTTCCACAAATCTAATGAGCCTGAGACCTTTATTCTTTTTTTTTCTGTTTATTTATTTTATTTTTCAGGATACAGAGACAAAATTGATAAATGGAATGCAAGGAGATCTTGGCTCTAATGAACAAAGAGGTAAACCACTGTCACTATTCGTCTGCCAATTGTGTGGTTTGCAACAAGCACAGGCACTAAACCTGTAATAATTGCAAGGTTTATACAGTGGGTGAAGTGAGACCTTAATGAACTGAGAGCTAGACAGATACCACAGATATCTGGTTGCATCTAAACTGGGTGTAGTTTGCTTCCATGATGTGCTAGGCAGCTTGAGAACTGACAACAAAACTGTGACAAACCCCTCTGCCTCTTCATTAGTGGTTGTAAATTTACTGTGTGGTAGGGGTGAAAGAGAAGGCACAAAATTTATTGTCATTGCTACTGCATTGTGAAGAGACTGAGTCAGTGTTAATATTGATTTGTTTCAGTGCCTAGTAAGAGTGTAAAGAGTATTCAACTTTTGGTGGTTTTCCCCCCCTATTTCAGCTGTGAGGTTTTGGGTTTAACAGTTGTTTCCCTATTATTATTTTACTTTTATTCCTGGAGAATGATATTGATGATTCCTGTATGAATAATAGTTGCAATGCTGTGAGCAGTTACATAGCTTTACTTGGCAACAGTGAGAGAAACCAGGTATGTATATTTCCTAATGGAACAATAATACTTAAAAAGGAACTTTGTATTTCATTTTAACACTAATACACATGACAAGTTACCATTTGTCCTCTGGAGATGCCTTTCTGATATCCTAAAATGGTGATTAGGCTCCTCTTTCCAGTGTGGCATCTCAGTCAGAGAGGCTTAAATTCGATAGGGAAAATCTGAGTCCAAGTTTGACACTTGTAGTGTTTTTATAGTTGGGCATTATTAGTGATACAATGAAATACTAATCAGTATATGATGTAACCTACTAAAGTTTTACTTAGTGTTTCAGAGGCTTTTTGTTTTTCTGAGGTGATGTTGCTGTAGATTGGAGGATTAGCAGGTTTCTTATGCAGTGGTCATAATCCATAAAAAAAAAAAAAGACACCTCATTGACTTGTTTGTATTCTCTGTATTTTTCAAATAGCATCTGAACCTATTTCTTTGAAAAACTTAAAAAGACGGTCACAATTTTTTGAACAAGGTAAATCAAAGAGCTAACTTTTCATGTACTTCCATGAAATTGTTCCTGCTGCACACTCTTCCTAATAAGTCTGGTGCTGGGTGCTCTACCTCTTCAGCGTTGTTTGTTGCAGTTATAATGAAGCAACATAATTAATTTCCCTTCTTTTCCCAGGGTCATCAGGTTATTCTTACAATTCATGGGTCTACCTTTGTGGTAATGGGTCTTTGTGTGTTCTTTTACATCTATAGCTATTTAAATCTATTCTATGTCCTTCATGCTTTTTTTTTTTTTTTCCCACTGGGTAGAAGTAAGCAGGATAGCACTCTCTGTTCAGGTTTGCTACTACCTACAAAACAAGAATAGCAGTGAATATTCCAGCAGAGGTTTGATGAAGATCTCAGAGCTGTTGAGAAAATACGTAACTCTGGATTTGGGTTTATCTTCAGTTGCAGCTCTGTGCTTTCATGTAAATTGGTGGAAAAAGGCCTCTGCTGGCTTTCCACTATACGGTGATGTCACAAGATCCCAAGAAGACAAAGATAAACTTTTAATTTAATATGCTAGCTTTTAAAGGCAAAAAATGAGGCACTAAATTTTGGTTTTGTAGGTTGCTTTTTCAGTGTTTTGCATGTCACAGCTCACATACTTCCACTAATGTTGTATGTCTTATGCTGTCTTCAGGCTATGTATGCCTTGCTGTTTTGCTGTAGCCTGAAAGAGGGAAATTCTGGCCCATTGGAAGTTCAGTTGAATTTTGCCAATGATTTGAGTGGGGCCAGGATTTTGCCTTTAGTGGTGATGACTCTTTGCCAAAAGTGATATGTGAACTGCCACAGCATATATCTGTGTTTGTGGTTCTCTTTGCTTTTAAATACTTCTGCTGTGTGGCCTTCATGCTATGGTGGTATTTTGTTGTTGGTTATTTTGTTGGTGTTGGGCTTTTTTCTTTGTTTGGTGTTTATTTTATAGCTGGCTAGTAATTTTTTTTTAAATTAATTTTAAAGCAGTATTTGAAGTATTTCACTTGTGCTTGAGAAGGAGGACAAGGTTATATTTCTAGAGTGTATGTTCAGTACAATGATGTTAATTTTAAATTTTTGACATTTTAGCTTTACAATTACGTGAAAGATTCTTCTTTGCGAACCTGTACAGTTCAGCATAAGCTTACAGGGGTGAGAGGAGAGGGGAGCAAAGATAGGTGCTGTCTATGCCTCCCTTTAGCATCTCCTGGTGCAATTGCAATAGATCAAGCTATTTGTCCTATTGCCACTGTGGCTGTTCAGATCTGATAATGAAGACAAAATTGTGCATATATAGAATGGACACTAGCCTGTGACTCATTAAATATCTTTTGTATCCTAAGTTTTACCTTTTTTCCACTTCATGTGGTCCTACTTCTGAAAACTGTTGCAACTTGTTGCTTTTATGCATTTTTTTTAAACTTAAATTTGGAGAGCTAGGTAACAAGTACACTGTCAACAAAGAAAAAGAGTGATGTTGCTTGAGAAAGGAGTATACTTAAATTTGTGCTTCTCCGCATTTTCTTGACTTTTAATATATTAGCATAATAGACATCTCTAACCATTATCTTGGCACAGGATGATAAAATTAAGTCGGTGTGATAGTCTCAAATAACATAAGGTTTGTGGTGAATGGTGACAAGTTCACTGAATTCAAGTGTGCTTTTGGGAGTAGGAAAAGAGGAAAATTGGAAAGGGGAAATACATGTTTTTGTGGTAGAAAAGTTGCCAGTGAATGCCTATTGGTCTTCCTTCATGTCAAGGGCAGTAGGTGAATAGCTTCTCTACCTTGGTGCAACATTCTGGGTATTTGTCATGCTAAACAGTTGGGTTTCACAATAATAATAATGGGAGAGGTACAGTAAAGAGCCTCTGTATTGCCACAGTGGGAGATGTACTGCTAATTCAAGCAATTGCCGATGGCACTTGTAAGCATGTAAAGCTTTTAAACAATTGTGCACATTAGTTGAAAGCACCTAATAAATCCTGCCCTCAAGTAAGTTCAGTAGGGCAAATGCAAGCATGTCTTACTAAGAAAGCAAAAATTAGTCTAAAAGTCTGACTTGCCAAAGTTACACGAGTCTTGCAGTTAGTATGTGTGGGTCTAATGATTTCTCTTTCTTGCCTTCCAAATCTCACAGGAGGCCCAGAGCCTGCAATGCCTGATGTAAGTACTATTTATGAACTACTAACTAGTTGTATAATCTGGGTCTTTTCAAGAAACCCACTACTTTCTATTGCCTTTTATATGTCTTTAAGATTTTGTTCAAATCTGAGAGTACTGAGTAAAATTTTCTGATTTGTAATGGAGGGGTTGCTCTCTTTGAAGAAAAGGTTAATTTAGGTCCTTTGCACTATAAAGTTCTAGTGTTTGTAATGGCTTTATTTCTTACTTTGAAAAATATGTTTTAAAATGTAGAGTGTTGATTACACGGAAGAGGATAATATTATTTCATTTTCGTGCTGTATTAGCTCCCAGTCCCATCTATTAGTGCTCCTACTCGTCGGGTTTGGGATCAAGAGGAAGAGCGAAAACGACAGGAAAAATGGCAAAAGGAGCAGGACCGTTTATTGCAGGTATAATTAATCTTCATAATCATGGGCTGTCAATCCCTTGTGCACAGCAACTGTTCAGAAAGAAAAGTAGCACATGACCTATGATATTTTTCTTACTGATGGCCTGAGGAGACTCTCAGATACACACACTAGCAGTTATTCAGAAAAAACCCAGGATAACACATTAGTGAGCTTCATAAAATCAAACCCAGAATGTGTATTCACTACAGCCAGAAGTGCTTAGTCTTCACAAGGCTGGTGTATTCTTATTGTCAACAGAATTTAAACAGTAAGTGAAGGCATAATGGGCAGTAGTCTTCATGTTTGAATATGAGATTTATTTTTTTCCCCTTAAGAAAATTGTCTCGAGCCTGAGTTTTACCTTCAGTTAGCAGTACTGCCTTATATTCCTGTATGAAGAGAAGGCAGCCAGTGCCACAGTTATATGCCTGCTATAATCCTGTCATTTAGCAATCAGCTAATCGCTTGGAATCAACCTGGTTCCCAGGACCTCTGTGAGTCAGAAAGCTGAACCTGCCCACCATGATAACCAGTTGCTAGAGCTGGAGGGAAGTGTTGCAGAGGGAAGGGGCAATGTTTATCTTCTTAGGATAGCACAAAAAACCCAAGCATATGTCTCTGCAAAGACCTCAGATCCATGAAGCATAAGCACGTTCAATCATGTTCAGCAAGACATGTCTGCAAATTAAGTTAGTTTGGTATCTGAAGTCTGATGGCTAAGAGAGAAATCAGTGAATATTATTTACTCTTCACAAGCCCTCTAAATAAGTTTGACACGTTCAGCAGAAAACTGTGATGTCAAAGTACAGCATAGCAGCTCTGTTGCTTTTTGGATGTTTGAGCTTTTGCTATTCCTTTTAGCTTACAAACTCTGCAAGGCAACAGCTGCACCTTCTTAAACTTCTCTATGGTCTCTGGATGCTCCGTTTGATGCCTGAAGAGATGGCTTTAAAAACTGTAAACCTGGGCTCCCCTTTCTTAAGAACAAACTCACCTGTCTATGATCAGTTTTCTTTGCTTCTCCTTTTTTACTCCTTAAGTAATAAATTTGACCAGGGTAATAACAATCTTTCTCTTCCCTGTGATCCTAGTAATGAATTTTCAAATACACAGAAAGGAAGCAAAGTTTTTCTTTGCTTAATTTCCAGCATCTTAGAAGGAATACTTTGGACATCATTAAATATTTTGCTTTTTCCAAGACATAAGTGGTGACTGACAAAGCCACTAAAATATTTACTGTGTGCCTTAAATAATCCTTTAAGACAGTATATAGATTTCATACCAAATCTAGTCTTAAGACAAATTTGGAGGTCCAGAAATTGGTTTTTATTTAGGTAACATTTCAAAAGACCGAGGGTTCTTGCTCAAACCAAATCATTGCCTCATATTTCACTTAGTGATTAGTTTATATTTACCATATTGTGCCCAATTTGAAGTTAAATATAATCACTCCATCTTTCCAGAAATACCTTAGATAACTGATTTTTTTTTTCAAATGGTAACTAAACTGGATGACAGGGAATATAACAGATATGATGTCAGTTGTTATCAGAATTAGCATGTAATAAGCTTGGATTCTCCAAAATCAGTTATAGGACTCCTTTGGATTGTATTTGAGCCAGGATTTCATTGTGGCAGACCTAATATTTTAGTGGAACTCATGGATGTTTTTACCACACTGGTCTGGTAAAAAACACATTAAATACCAGTAGTACATTTTAATGCAAAAAATACCATGTTTCTTATTTGCATATTTAATTTCAATCTAACCTAACAGGAGAAATATCAGCGGGAACAAGAAAAACTGAGGGAAGAATGGCTACGAGCTAAGCAAGAAGCAGAAAAAGAGAGCTCCAAGTATTTTGATGAGGTAGGCTGTGAATAAGGCTTCACTGACTAGTTTCATGAAGGCTTTTTTCCTTTATATGAGAAGCATGTAAGAAGGCAAATAACTCATTTCTCTATGTCATTTATCTTCTCACTTTGGAAAATAAACTGTTGTCTATGACTTGGTAGAAAGAAGTTGCAAAAATGGGATGGAAGGAGTGAATGGGATGTTTTGAGATGCACTGCATTTGACTCTTTTCCTTATGGGTGACATAACAACATCAGAAATATGTTGGCAAAAAGTTACAGCATGTATTAATTATTGTGGCCAGAAATGGTCACCTTTCCTGTTTGTTTACCTCCTGATGCTACTTGTTGGAATTCTGCTTCAATACTTTATCATGAAGCATGTTTGTAAGTGCCTGGCTTGTTTCTGACAGCCAGTTCATCCTATCTCTGATAAATTTACTTATCAAATCAACTTCTGATTTCCTGTCATACATTCTAAAACATGGCATGCATGTAGTTTCTGTAGATGCTCACTTTTGTGGCTGTTGTTCATGGGAAGATGAACAAGTTTCTTCCTGAGTATGGGAACTGTCTGAGGTATCTTCTTTATTGCTATGTGAGTGCTACTTCAGGCATCCAAGCTAGATCAGTTGTGTTTATACAGTCATGAATAAGTAGACCATAATTTAAGGCTTAGGACTTCAATAAGAAAGCTTTTTGAGCTGTTAGAGGACTTTGTTGTGCAAGAATGTAAACCATTTCATGTTTTTCTATCATTAGAGGTTTTGATGGACCCATAAATATTATTTGTTCTCTGCAACTAAAATGTCTTTTGACCGCTAAAAGACCTTTTCTCATCTTTGAGAGAAGAGTCATAGGGTGCTAGGTCTGAGGCTTGACTTTGAAATGGTAGGAGAATGGAGGAGAGTGGGAAGTTCCTCCACATAAGGATTCGTGTGAAATTCATTGGTCTGATACACATTTGCAGTGTATATCTTTGTGTATACACTCTTAAGTAGGTCTCAGGTTTCTAAGTCAAAACAGTAGGGAGAAATGCTGGGTATCACAAAAGCGTTTGTTTTCCATGGGTATTTAAGTGGGGAAGGGATGGCTTGACATGTAAGTGATACTTTAGAAAGCAGAATGTTTCACATAGTTGTGGCTGCACTGCCTGTGGCGCTTGGTAAGGCTGCTGTGTGGAATGAAGCTCTTGAGTTAGGAGAATGTGTTAGCAGGCACTCAAAACATGAAACCAAAGTACATCCTGAGTCTTGCATGGGAAGTGTTGGGGATGCTTTTTACACAGTCGTCTTTTATAGAATAAATGAACTTTTCTGAGTGAGCAACCTACTTAAAAATGGCTCTCTTCCCTAGAAACAGAATTTCTTTTTCTTTGTCATAGGAGCAGACTGTTCTAACCTTAAATGCAACATCCGTCACTTCTCGGGCTCCATCTGTGTCCAGCTGGAGAGCAAGTCCTGAAGCAAATATTTCTGAGGAGCCAGAAGGAGATGGAGGAAGAGAGCTGGCAGCAAGCTTGCTGCATGAGGAAGAAGAAAGGCAGAGGCTTCAGGAGGAACGGAAGATCCAGGAAGAAGCCACCCTACGTTTTGAGCAAGAAAGGAAACTCCAAGAGTTGGAGCTTGAGAGACAACGCAAAGAGAGGGAGCAGCAATATGCTGAGATGCAGAAGCGGCAGGCAGAGATGGAGGAGCAGAGGTGGCAGGCTGAAAGGCAGAGGGAGGTATCCGTGGAAATGCCTCAGTACCAAAGGTGCGCGCCTGTGATAGGATTTACTTTCTTCCTTCTGCAAATTCAAATGTATTTCTAATGGGAGTGTGCCTGTCCTGAATATATAAGGATATTCATGTAAGATTCATACTGTAATCAGTCAGTGTGAGATACCGTAGGAGAGTCTTTCTTTCTAAAGACAGAAGGATCCGGCATAGCACAGTCTTTCCCCATGAATCAAGTGCTATATTAACCGACTTCAGCTCTTCTTTTTAAAATTTGGAAGTCTTAATACAGTAACTACAGCCAAATCAAAGATGGCACGAAGCACTTAGTGTGAACATTTCGTAAGAACTGTGCACAAGCCTGGAATTTGGGGGCCAGTGATTCAACATACAGGGCTTTCAGAAGAAATATTAAGTTAATGCTTTTCCAATAAATGCATAATTGATTCTTCCAGATTTCTCTCTCATTTTAATTCAACAGTGTAACAATAAAGTTTAATTGCAATTTAATTTGTCAGTGAGGGATATCATTATATATGAGTGAACAGATACAGAGTTGCCTATTATAAAAATCCACAGCAGATATATTTAATTTTCTCATTACCTTCTTCCACAGCTTGGTTTAAAGAAAACCCAAGCAAACAAGAACATCCTCTACTATTAATTTGCAAGTCTGTGTTCTTGTCCAGCAGTTTTCAGACTACTATCACAGGAGATCAATCTGTCTGAGGCTTATCAAACCAGTAACTTTTCTCTATTTTGTGTGCATTTAGCTTACTGCCTTGTGTATGACTAGCTTTGTGGTTTCTCTTGAGGTTCTTTCCTGTTCTTATGTAAGCAGTAGGAGATGACTGAAGATAATGCGTGGTATCAAGTTAAGTGTTAGGAGAAGATAATATGATTTTAAAAAATTGCATGGATTTGCAGAGGAGGTTGTAAGACCCAGAGTTACTTTAGCTTATTCTAAGCTGCTCGATATGCCTGCTGAGCAAAGCAAAGTCACAGTTGTTACAATGTCTGAACAAGTTCTTGGCAGCTGAGCCAGGGTATCTCCACAGTTTTAGCTTGCCCCAATTGCAAGATAATAGGACTGTGTGCGGTAACTTATTTATTAGCTGCAATATCTGCATATCTAAATCCTTGATACGTGCTTTAGTCCACAGGGATTTCATTGCTTCTGAGGTTGCTGCCAAAGGATGTGTTTTGCTAGACATGGGTGGCTTTGCTTAATAGCAAAGGATTAAGTTCAGTGAAACTGGACTTTAAGACATCTGGTGTTAAATATTTGCTTTAAGATGATATCCAAAGCTAGGACTTAAAATCTGAAATGCTATATAAACACCTACAAAGGCATGATACTTGCAGCAAAGAGCACTGAGGTTGGGGATGGGCAGCTGGAGAGCATTGTCTGTGGAACTTTGAGTTTACAAACTGTACCTATACAATTTTCTAGACTATATATGTGATTTTCAGTGAACTGCTGTGGTTGAACAAAACTTGCCTCCTGACTTTGAAATGGATGACATAATCACTGTTGTATGCTGATGCTTGTAATTTTTGCAGCATCTTAAAAGTCTTCCAGGTTCTTTGTATAATAGATTTTTATGTTTCTAGTTAACACATCTGAACTTTCTTAGTTTTCTCTCTGTATGTTTAGTTTGCTCAATTTCTAGATTTTTTTTATTTAATACATATTTTCATTTATCGTTATTTTGCTTCTAGACATTATGAGCACTATGAAGTATCTAAAACAATAGAGGATCGAGCTGGCCATCCTCTCATTGACAGGTAATAAGAAATTGAATCAATACGTAGGCTGAAACATCTTCAGAAATGACCATTTTGGCATGCCAGTTTTGTCACGTCACAAAAAAGTAGTTTCAGTTTTTCTGATAACCTTTCTTTNTTTTTTTTTTCATTTTGGTTGTATTTCTGACTGACAAAATTAAGCCTCCTTAGGATTTTAACTGCAGTTTTTCCTCTAGATTTTTTTTTTCCTTAAGGATCTATTTTGAATATTTTCAGTAGGAACTATTTATATGTATGTGTGTCTTTTTCTGAACATAATGTATCTTCTTTTTCAATAGGCAATATGAACGTTACGAAGTTTCTAAAACCACTGAGGAGCAACCTGGGCAGTCATTTGCTGACAGGTATGTATGATACTGAATCTCAGTGCACATTGTAACATCACCATTTCTGTGTCAGAAAGCTTTTAAACTTCCAATAAACTTTATTAATGGCAGCTAAATGTGTGCTTTGGATTGCTGCTGTGTTTCACAGTTTTCGTGGCATGTTTTCATATTGAAAAAACAAGCAGCCAAACTTCTGGCAAATGATATGCTGTGTTGTAAGCAGCAGTTAGTCAGTGGGATTTTAACTGGAGAAACAGAACCGTAAAGAGGTAAATATGTGGGTGGTACTAGACTTACCTGGCTGGAAAACAATTGCAGATACTGTTGTGCTTGTGACATAACATGCTGTACAAACTAAGGTGCAGTCATCCCAATCATGGTTGTGCAACTTGAGAGAGGTTAAACAGGACAGGAATTAAGTGGCAGCAGCAGCGTATTTATCAGGGAGATAGTAGATGTGCCCCTTTTGAAGTTACGCAAGTTATTTTTAAGTTACGCTGTCTTATTTTGCAAAAATATTTCAGATCGCATCTAACAATAGTTTTGAAAGATGACTTCTGTGTATTTGATCAGTTTTTCTTTGGAGCAAGCATACCTTCTTTATATAAAGAGAAACCCCAAAACTTACAGGATGCAACTCAGTGGATCTGTTGCTAATGGAAGATTTAAATCTAACTTCAGAAGGTGTCTGAGGAGGACTCTCAGATGCTAAAATCATCCTGGGCAAGGTTTTCCTGCTTTTTAGAGCTCCTGTTTGCTACAGGCGGCTGTGAAGCTGTTGCATCTTCTCAAACAGAGGATGAAAATAGGTCTGCACCACAGGGCAGACAGTGAGAACTTAGAGAGGCCAAGAAATGGGATGTAATTTATGCATCATTTGTCTGTAGATAAAGGACCAGACTCCCTCAAAATGCTGCTCTGTAGCCAATACTGTATGTGTAAACACATTAATGTAGCAGCTGTGAGTTGTGACCCAGCAAAGGATTTCTGTTCCTTTGTGTTATTTTAGACTAAAAAAATGGCTGTATTACTTGAGACTAATAATACATCACAGAGGTGTTGCTGAAGGTCCTGCTCCATACTGTCAGAAAAACTACTATTTGCCATTTGTCTTCCTGTATATGACATTTGTTGAATAACATTTCTTGGCTAAAACTCATTAGAAAATTATGCTGCTGGGTATAATCAGTGAACAATAAGTTTTCCAAGAACAATTTGCCTGCAGTGTTTGAGGAGGTGCTTTCTCTACAGTCTAGTAACAGTGCTAAAGTATGACTTAAGTTTCTCATGAAGCTAAAATTTATAAATCTACTGTGAAAGTTCTTACTTCTTTGTCTGACTGTAGTCTTCACAAAGCTTCCACAGGGAAGGACTTCGATTTTTACATCTTTTTGTGGAAGCAAATAAAATGACCAGTCCCTTATACCTGAAACACTGGGAACTTTCAGTACAAAATTTGAATTGGCAGTTACCTATTGATATCTCAATACTGATATCTCTTTTCCCCTGAATATCCTCTTGGTCTTTTTTGGGTATTTTTGTATGTTATTTTAAGTACAGCATAAGTTGTTGATGGAAGGCATGGTGAAAAAAAAAAGGGCTGTGGATCTACGGTATGTGATGATAAGATCTTCGTCTGTGATGAGGTCTCCTCGTTAAGATAGAGAAATTAATGTTTTCTGTATCCTTAGGAATAAGTCCAAGTCAACTTCAGAACTGAATGAATTCAACACAGTTAGAAATGGTACGTAATGTTTAATTTCCATAGTTTTACAATTTTTTTGGTGTGGGGAGGAAAGTAGGAGAAAAAAAAATAAGACTTATTAAACATAGTTGTCCTAAGAAAATTATTTTCAGTGCGCTTTTTGGTAGCTGCGTTGCAAATCAGCTTCGTGCCATGCCCCAATTTAATGAAGTTCCAAGAGCAAAAGGAAATTCATACAGTCAACATACAAACCTCAGACAAACATGATTAACTGCTCTGTTGAAGACTGCAGCAGTGATTGCAAGCCGCTCTTAGATGCCTAAATTTTAATGATTGATATTTATATGAGATTAAACCAATCATCTAATTATATCATTGAAGATGTGTGCGCTTTTGATATGTTGACTCTGTCAACAAAAAAGATCTGCACATACCAAGATGCTAATATATTTAATACAACTGTTTGTCATCTTAATTTCTGTTAGCATAGGAGTAAGAGAGCTAAAAGTCACCTCTCAATACTGTCACAGTGGCTTGTGTCTTGGATTCCAGTTTATTTATATGACTTCAGTTATATTAGAGGAATGTGGGTAAAGCACACAAATAAACCAGATTTATGTTACAGTAGAAAATGCCTGCAAGATATTCCTGTGTCTAAAACATGGTTAAAAAAATAATCATGAGTAATCAAAGAAAAGTCAATGTTGTATTAGGAGATATATTGCAGATTTATGGTGTTAATTTCATACATTAAGGCATGGTCATTGAAACTAAAGAGCAAGTAAACATTCACAATATTTTATAATGATAATATATAGCAAATCTATAGTCGGAGCAATTAAAATTTCAATTGAATGACTTATTCCTGAATAATTTTCTTAATTAGTCTTCCTGTAAAGAAGAGTTACTGGATCTAGGAAATAAAAAATTGCCTTCTGGCATGTCAATATCTATTGGGGAAAGATGGCTTATTTGTTTCCCCTTCCAAATTTTCAAAGACCATCTATACTATAATTATCATTTCAACTGAGTAGTTAAGACAACATCCAAATAATAGAGAAATTGTCTGAAAGACTTCTCTCTCCCCTTTATATCTAAATAGGGAAAGATAAAGCAATGTGTTTAGTGCTTTGAGTAAGGAAAGAGATTTGTGTAAACAGAGACAGCTTACAGAAGAAAAGAGTAAGAACTTTTATATGAAAGGAAGGTATCCTGGTATTCAACTATGTATTTTATACATGGTTCAGTTTGTATTGGAGGAGGAGTCCAAATTATGGCACAAACAAAGGTCATGCCCTTTTAAAAGTACATGTTTGTATATATATGTACGTGCAAAGGTCTATGCATACACACTTAGGATATGAAGGAAAATACTCATATGTAAGTTAAGGATTATGTAAAAGGCCACATTAATGGAAATACAAATAAAAACATTATAATAAAAATGATGTATTGCCAAGTTTGATACAGATTGCCTGGCTGTAAAACGGAACTGGAGAAACCTGTGTATATAGTGATGAACTATAGTTTTTGGCATTCTAGCTGGAGTGCTGACAGCATGATAACTGCTTTTGTGCCTTAAGGTGTCTAGCTGAGGTTTGCACCTGTTGTTCACACAGGTACCCAGAGCAAGTATTCGGAGAGGTCCTGGAACATGGGTGAGTCACAGAAGAAGCCTCAGAAGGAGCAAAACCTGTCTGCAGCAGAGTTGGAGAGACAGCAAATCCTTCAGGAAATGAGAAAGAAAACATCTCTGCACACGGACAGCAGCTGGATAAGGCAGCGCAGTTCCAGTGTACATAAGGAGCCCATTAGTCTGTACAGCAATAGTATGAGGAGGTAGGAATCGCATTAAAAATTAACTTTGTTTCTCATTAAATATTTTCGTTTTGTTATTCTGAACTTCAGCTTGTATTACAGAGCACAGAAACAAATTGAGACTGTGAAATGCTGTAAGGTAAACTGCAGAGCAGCACAGACAGAAAAAAATAGCTATATTACAGCTGGGATTAAGTATATTTTTGCAAGTAAGGAATTTGGATATGCCCTGTAAATAACTCGGCTGCTTGTTTCTTGGTTGGTATACCAGCAATGGAAGTCAATAGTGTGCCTTGTCATTGACAGATGTGCTTAAGAAATTCAGCATGGCAACTTTTTGTGGAAGTGAATTATTATACATAGGAAGTATACCTTTTTTAATATAGAAATATGTCAGAAATCTGGATTATTTTTATTATTTTTTAAATTTTTTTAATGCATGAGTGTTGGATTTGTCTCTTAGGAAACAGCCAACTTATCAGTCAGGAGAGTGTTTAGCTATTGGGCCAACACCTTGTACCTAGGTGATGCTATCCAGTCTGGGTGGATTGTTATTTTTGATCTGGTATCCATTGGAGAAAACAAAAACAAAACTGGTATCTGAGGTCTGTTGCTGTACTGTGGGTTTTGATACAGTTCACCCTGATAAGGCTGCAGTGAACAGTGTTTTGCTTTTATTAAGTGGTTGTTAAGGGCCACCTCTCTTTTGCCTCAGCCGCTTTTTCCCATGAGAACTAGGGCTGGACAAAAGGATAATTTACTACTCACACATTTTAAATCAGTATGTGAAGAACATTGCTCAGAGTGATCAGACAAACGTATTTATTCTAGAAAAATCTTAAAAATGCTTGCATAATAGTTTTTCTCTTCTGAAAAATGAGAATATAGCTCTTTTGCTCCTGCTGTGCTGCCATTTACATTTGAGGTGTGCGTACCTCTGTTACAGAGGGGAGTCTTTGGACAATCTTGATTCTTCAAGAACAAGCTCGTGGAGGCACCACTCATGGCTGAACCAGTCTGCCTCCTCTTCATCTCTGTCTTCTAGTCAAGATTTTAGTCGCCCGGTGTCCACTTCAAACCGAGCCTACATGTGCACTCCTTCCTCCAGCAAAGCACCACCCTTGGCCACCTCTGCACGAGTCCCATCCATGTCCCAGACAGCCCCCCGGGCTCAGTCTCCCCTTTCTGCTTCTCAGCCAGTGTCCCAGACACGCAACAGGTGAGTGTGTGCCCTTCTGCCAGAAAGGTACTACTGCTGGGCAGCATTAAAGAGAAGACATGGTGTATATTGTGGTCTACAGCACTGTTCCTATCCATAGTGTTGATTAACAAGTACCTGGAGTTTTTTGGCTGGAGGGTACAGTGAAAATATGGGCTGGTATTACCTCCCTTCTCCAGTCACTCAGAAAATTCCCCAGGTCTGTCATCACTGCTTGACATCGGTTAAAAAAACAAAGGAACTGGAATAATAAATCTGCAGTCTTCGGGCTGTGTGTTGGTTACCAAAATGATTAGCAAAAGCCCATTCCAGATGGCATTTCTGGCATTTATTTTCCTTGGTTTGTTTTAACAAAAGATTCCTGAAACCCACGCTTTATGACCCTCATCTTTGTCTCTCCTCCCCACTTCTTGGTATGTGGTCAGTATCATCTTGAGGAGCACTCAGGAATGCTCATAACCCATGACCCTGGAGAATTACAGAGTAGGATGTTGGTTTTAATCTAGGAGGAGAAAACAAGAATTGCAACATATTTTGGAAAAAAAAAAAGGAATTCATTTGTGGTAGGGTAGATAACTGCTGTTTTATGTACTTGAAATATTTTTAAAATACCTTGGGAAAAGACTACAGAGAATCATCCCCACACAATCACATGTATAACAGCAGTGAACACTACTTCACTAGCTTTTACACTCTCAGGCACTTAGTGATAAATTGACCTTTGGTGTTTGTTTTTTTTTTTTTTTCTTTTTAAGGGTAGGCTTTTACGTTTTATATAATGTAAGAAAATTACCTTCTTAACCATGTTTTCTTACCTTGTTCTCACGGTCATTTGCTAATGTCTTGGTAGATCTATGAAAACTGACCTCTGTATGGCTTACATTCAAAGAGTTAACATATTATGTCCAGGACTAGCCTTCTTATATCTAACAAGGTGCAGATGGTGGGTCTTGGTGCCTGCTAAAACTTAACTTTCTGGATAGCTCCCTGCAAATAAGAAGGCAGGAGCACAAAACCTGTGTTCTTACTCTCCAAACTTTAAAGTATACTTTTTATTAGTAGGAAGTATTTTATACAACTAAATATCTTCCAAGAATGTGACAGAATTTCTTAAGTTCTTCCTGTGTAAATTTGATGTAAATTATAACACTTCAGCTTGCCCTAGCTTTCAGATCTATTGTAAACTATATTAATTGTCAGTTTATTTTCCCCAAGCAGCCTAATAGTCCACTTTTTACCCATGTGTTTTTTATCTTTAATCTCAAAAAGAATTTGATAACTTTTCTCTGTCTTTTAAACCTTTTCAAGCTGGTTTTAAGGTTTTTCATTCTATATTTAGGTCAGTCAGTGGGAAGAAAATCTGTTCATACTGTAATAACGTTCTGGGCAAAGGAGCAGCTATGATCATTGAGTCTCTTGGTCTTTGTTATCATTTACATTGCTTTAAGGTGAGAGCTGGGAGTCACATCGTGAAGGAACAGGAACTAATCAGGAGCGCGCATGGCTACTCAGTGTTATGCTCACAGGGGGTCTTACTAATCACCTGCTTTGCCTTCCACTCTTGACAGCGTGGTGCATGCATATTTCCATGAGGCAGTCCTGTCTGCAGGCATTTAGCAATTGAGTCTAGAAGCGTGTCTTAAATGCCAGAGATAACTAGTACGACTTTGATAAGTAAGATGAGCACATTGACTGTGAGATCAAAGTTCTTCCTTCTTCAAATATGCAGCACAGTATCAGAAGATGCTGAACTACTTCTCCTAGAGAAAGTGGCTCCTCCAACAATTGAATCATTTAAGATGACACATCCTTTCTAAGCTAATCTCAGCAGACAGTGTTCACGGGGTGTTTTCCAGGTAAAGGCACGTTGGCAGAGTTCAGCCTGGCAGGATAAAACCAAGAAGCAAACCGGAAGCTGTATTTAGTGCTACACAGCCCTGGTCAGAAACTGGGTATATTAGGTCATGCTTGGCACTTAGACATATTGACATGATTTCCCATCAGCTTGGGGCATGTGCAGAGCTGAAAGAAAAAACGCCTGACTGCAAAAGGTGGCAAAGCAGTCCTAGTTCCCCTGCCCATGGACCAGATGAGGAATTCGACTCTGATTTGGAAGTGCTGTTGGGCCCTACTTCTTTCATGACTTCAAGAAAGAGGTTTCTGTGCCTGGTTCAGAACACCTGTCTTCTGTGCCCTGCTCAAGTACATCACCTGGACTATTGCAAGGGATTGACTCAAAGCTCATACTGGTCCTGCCTGCCTGAGCAGGGGGGACAGGACTAATCCATGGGGACTGGTCACCATTCTCTTTCTGCAGGACTTGTATTCTGTGTGAGGGAGTCCACCTGTAGCTCCTAAACTACATAAGAAAATACCAAGTTTCTGTCTTTCAGCTTTCTGAAGATTAACGAGGGGTTGAACAGACTGCCATCCAAAGGATTCATTACTCAGTTAAGCGGGGAAACTATCTGTCCTTTGTAAATTCAGTAAGGGGAGTGTTATGTTTTGGGTTACATTCCTTCCAGATGTGGTTCATATTCACAGCAAATACATGTTTAGCCACCATAGCTAAATAGTTTAGTGCTAGCATGAAAGCAGTCAAGCCCCTTATGTGTTTATGCAAGAAAAATTAAATCAGCCCCATCTCTCCCTATCAGAATTTGTTTTGATGATGCAAATGCAGGAAATTGGGAGTGCCTGAGTATTTGGTGCTTTGAGTGCCAAAGGACTGAGGACATCAGCAGCATGTAGTGCCACATGGAAATCTGCAGGTAGCACACCCAGGTGTTCTGTGCCAAAATCACTGTTGCCATCTAGAGAACAAATTCTTTTTGTGCCAAACCAGTTTTCGTTTTCAGAAAAACCAAAGCTCAAATTAGATTTAATGAACTAATCTCTAAAGACTGTCTGCTTTATGTTTGCTTAGTCGGTGTATCTCTGCTATTCATTGTCCAGTTGTCACCTTTAAATACTTTCTCAGGGTTGGTTGCATTTTGATCTACTAATCGTTATACATTTGCTTCTAGTTGATTGTGGGTTTTATGGTTCAAGCTTTGTTGAGCTTAATCTGAGCTGCTTTGGAACAGCATTTTTGTTTCTTAGTATTTTGAAAGAAGTTGCTAATTCTTTGTGTGTGATACAGTGTGTTGCCTGTGGATGCGACCTTGGTGGATCCCGCTCTGGAGCTGAAGTTAGGATCCGGAACAACAAACTCTTCTGCAATGACTGCTATATCAGATTTAAAAGTAAGGCAGTCTAACTGCAGTGTGCATGACTGTAGTTCTCTGTGCTGTACAACGTCACGTGTTTGCACAGCTGAGCCGCTTGATAGCTTTTATGTTTAGCTTTAAGTTGGTATATTAGTAATAGGTTTGGCAAGGTTTGATTGCCAGTTTCTGTCTTTTGTAGGGTAGTCATTCCTAACCTGTAACTTTCTGGTAGCTGATTTTACTACTGTATTATTATGCAGCTTCAAGCAGACAACATGGTATAGTTACATCTTCCTTTCTTCATAGATCTGAGAAAGTAGTATCAGGGAGTTGTCAGGTGCTAAACGGGCTTGTCTTGATCACAGAGAAGCCTTTTTGAAAAAAGTGTCTACATTTTTAAAAAAAGTCATCTGAAAAATGTATTTTATTCAGTCCTAATGCATACCTGGAAAGTTATTAGTTTATCCTGTGCAGGTGGCACAAATGCTGGTTTCTTTTTGCGATGCTATTGTTATTGGAATTATAGGTCTGTAATTGGTTATTCATTTAGGTTCAAGTTCAGGACGAATTGATTTACTTACAGATCTTAATTAAAAGGTGCAGTATAATTTTTTTTCTTTTTTATGGTTTGCAGAATTCTGATTTACTGGAGCATGATGTTAAGGCTTTGTATAGTGGTGTTGAGGTACTTTTTTCTGCTATCCTAGATGATGGTAGACAACCTCCTAATTTTCACAAGTCTTGGGATTTTTATACGGCTCTTACGTAGCAAATATGGAATTCTCTAGGATTATACAATTCAGGGAAGGGAAAGAATTTCTGAATTACTTCCTGGGAAACCTGTCTTTGTTTCTTTATGAGCCCACCACATTTTTCTCACAGTGGACTGGAAGGCAGTGAAGGGAACAGGATACTCATGCTGCAGCATTTCATTAGGAATTGGGCGGCTGCTGGCTGAGAAACCTAGCCCAGAAAAAGAGAAGCTCTGCATCTGATGCTTTTGGCTTCCAGGAAGGGAAGTCACAGAAATGATTATGTGGTGCCCAAGCTAAAACCAGAAAACCCCACACCTCATGAGGCTAACAGTACATTCACAAAGTGCAAGGATACCACTGTGATCAGTGGAAGGAGGAAGAGAATCGCCCCCTTCCATCTGGAGGTGGTCCAGAGCCCTGGGTCATATCTCTAAGTTAATGTTTGGGGAACGTCTCGCCTTGTTGATGGCAAGACTACACTGAAGTGACTGTGTTCCTACTTGAAGCACCCAAATTTGTGGGAGATTCACTCTGGAACTTGCTCATGTTATTTTAATCTCTGTCTTTTGAGGGGGAAAAATTGCTGGATGAGTTGGATAAGTAATTCTATCAAGAATCAGTTGCTGTTTAGTCTGTCTTGGACATTACAGCCCATAAAGTCACAGCAATGCCTTTCAGAAGCAGAGCCGATCTGTGAGGAAATAATCCTAATCCCTTCCCTTCAGACTGCATCTACTTGGGCCAGTGGGCACCTCAAAATGTAATTGTATGAGGTACAAGTAAATCAGGAGTTGTAAGAACTTGTAGTTACAGAATAAAGTATTTAATTTGTGATTTGTAATTGAAATCAGATATTTGAATAATGCAAAAACCAGCTGTGCAATTACTGCAGTGAAACTATATTGGCAGCACAGCATTGGTCTGTGGTGCAGATGCCTTTTTTTTGGTTATTTGATGTCAATCTGGGTAATTATTCATTAGTTTGGAACGTGAACATATTGGCTGAAAGGTTTGATAAACTGTAGGGTTATTAATACTCACTTTGCATTTTTGTGGTGTGATTTTTTTTTTTTCCCACATTTTTCTGTTAATTTTGTGGTTTAAACTTGGAACACTGTAGCGGAACACAAGTGTATTGGCAAATGTCCACAAAGATAAGCAGAGGGAGAATAAAAAGTGTTCTTTCTTTATGTTGTTGCAGGTATTTAACAAATTTTGATTTCATTATTGAAGGGTTAATTTAGAAAAACTGTCTCTCTGTGCTAATACTAAAAATAGTTCTTAAAAACTTGGTAAGGTGCATGTTCTGCGTAATATTACTTGGCCTGAAATATTTGCTGTGCTATAATTGGATTAAACTCAATTTTGTATTGTTCATTAAATTTGGATTGCTCGATTCAGAATGTGTACTTTAGTTTGTGTTACCATTTTCACTAAGTGTTGGAAATACAGTTTTCTGACTATTTGAAACTTGGAAATTTTCATTTTTGTGCTTTGGTAACTAGACTTTACTTACACTTTCTTCTGTTTCTCCCTAACAGCTGGGCAACCAACCTCCATGTGAAGCAAATGAAGATATGAAACCACTGTTGCAGATAAAAGAAGAGGTGATTGCTGCTGATGTAGATCTATAAATATATATATTGTGTGTATGTGTGTTTTTTTCTAAGAGTAACTCTTGCTTGTCTAGTCTTCATAGCAATACATTGTATTCTTCATATAACTATTTTTATTTATAAGAAAGGAATTGCAGTAAGGAAATATCTGGGAAAAATGCTTTCACATTTTTGGCTTCAAGTACTGAGAGCACAAGAGAGAATAACTATATTTTCAGTAATAACTTCAAAATATTTTTGAGGCTTATAATCAGCTAGTTGAATTTCCAATGGTATATGAAGAGGGTATTTTGTTTCTAAGCTCTTCAAATGAGCACTAGAGAAATAGCTAATTTAAATATATATTTGCAATTGCTGTCTTTATTTTTGACATATACTGAAAGTAAATTCTCTAGGTTAAAATGAAGCTGCATTTAAATGCACACAAGTGTGTTTGCTTTCCATATGCTGGTTTATAAAGTTATGTGCTTTTTTGAAACTTACATACAAAGAATAATCTGTTTGCTCAGTGGTGTTGGCATAATATTCTGTGGAATCCATTTAAGGGGGAGAGTTTTCTTTTCCCATTTGGAAAATGTAACTGTCACTTTTTCCTCCACAAACTGAGTGGAGAATGTTTGTTGAATTACAGTATATTTGTAAATAAAAATTCTGATGTTGCATTTATTAGAAGTGGTTTTTTTCTTCAGCTAAATATGTCTAAGGTAATGTGTTGATAAATAAAATTATTCGAATTTCATCTTGGGGGAAAATATTTAAGATGCCCACCTATATATGTGCAAGAGCCATAGTTCTTGCTTTTCTCTTTTCCTTTGTAGTCAATGACAAAATCTGTGTATACCTCTCTCATCAATCTCCTCATGCTCCTTCCCTTTAACATTTAATAAAAGCGGCAAGACTGTATGCTCATGCCTGAAACACAATTGGAAGAGGTGGATGTTCCCCAGAATTTCTCTGCTGTGGCTAGGAAATAATTGTGGATTAAGTTCTGCTCCTCCGGAAAACACAGTTGGAATGTGCACTGTGTGTTTTTCAGTGTTGGCTCTGAAATTGCTTTTGTCAATGGCTTCCCCAAATCCTTTCATGCCCAGTTATGTACCCTTCTGTGTCCGTAGCACAGTGAAGAAAACATAGGATGTGGATCAGAGAAATATGGGGGAAGCATTTTATGGGTGAAACCAAGGAAGAGGACTGCTGGGAGGTGTAGGAGGGCTCCTGAGTTTGAGCTTGTACATGCTTGTGGAAGATGCTTGCTTCCCTGAGAGCTATTCAGAATAGGAACCCAAACTGGGTGCTATGCAGATCTGGCTCTTCATTAAGGCACATACCTGATGGAGATGGTATGGATGAAAACTAGTTTTCAGACTTTTTTTAATTGTAGACAGCATCAGATTATGAACCACTGCTTCCCTGCCCCCTCCAGATTCCAGATACCCACAGTCTCCATCACCAGCCCTGGAATACAGTGAGAGACGCAATTTTATTTTTTTTTTTGTTGTTACAAGTCAACATTTCTCAGCCTCCCAAGGCACCAGTGAATCTATCCTAGCCCATCCATGATCTCCCTCTCCCAGCACTGTGTGACGCAGCGAAGCTGTAAGAAAGCAGGGATGGTCATGCTGTCTTTTGCATCTTGAGCCCGGTCGCGTTGCCCTGTCCCTGGCAATCATTTGTGCTTGGAAATTGCCTGGTGGTGAAAAATGGAAAGAGAGGAGAAAACTCATCAACCTGCGGTGCTGCCTGACTGGTGTCCTGCAGCCTGGAGGGGTGCACTGATCCAGGCTGGCTTTTCCTAAATGGTGTCAAGTACTTCCACGTGGGCCCAGTTTCCCACAAAGTGTCTGCATAAAGGTGGCTTATTTCATTAGCTTGCCGGTGAGAAAATGAGTGGGATTTCAAATTTAATGGACCTCAAAGAGCTGAACTTGAAAATCTTGAAGAGTTGCGGCCTAGTTTCTCACTCTTGTTAAAGTCCTGGTTTAAACAAGGCTCCCTCAAATCTGCACTTGCAGATTGGCAAATGTGAGTAACAAAAATTCCTTCCTCCTCTCCTTCCCTGTCCTGGAGAAGCACAGGCAGAGGAGGGGAACCCACTTACAGGTGTATCTGTTTTGATCCTTGCTGAAGTATTTGCAGCGTGTTGGGCTCTCAAGTTCAGCAACACCGGTTATTAACACAAGATGGCAGTGCATAAGTGCAGCTCGTACAGTGAAAAGCCCTTTCCGTGGTTGTAATCTTGTATGAAAGGAGCTGCATTTGCTAAATGATGCTGAAATTGTGACGTAAGGAGAGTTGTAGAGAGAACTCTGTCTTAATCTTGGGCCTTTCTCCATGGCACCGTGGGGGTGTGATATGCAATTGAATCTGAGCAGGCTTACTTCTTTGGGGTTTTTTGGTTTGGTGGGGTTTTTTGTGTTTTTTTTTTTTGGTGGTTTTTTGTTGGTGGTGGTGGTTTTTTTGTTTGTTTTGGTTTTTTGCTATTTCATTGATTTAGCTGCTGCTTAAAAGCAGTACTAAGTAGGGACAGAGGTAAAGAGAACATATACTGTGGCAAAAAAAATGAACTACATAATTTCTAGTGAAGATTTCTGCTGTATTTTTTTTAGTTACTTGTTTAAGATGCTGTTCAACGAAGATGAACCAATTGCTTTCCCTCAGTTCATCAGCTTCAGACATGCTGTTGAAGGTTACAGCCCTCAAATGCATGTATCCACAGGTGAGCTGTGTGCTCTGTTCATTATTCTCAGGTGTCTGGTGCTGCTTGGGGTGTTCTCACGTTGTTTAGGACACCTACCTGGGGCTGGGCTGGATATGGTGCAAGTCTGGGAGATACTCATGCAGCTGCCAGGGCAGGTTTTGCAGGATGGTATAGTACTTCTTAAAGGGCAGCAGAGATCTATGAGCAAACAACTGAGTGAACCTCAAGTCCCTACAGCCAGTGGTGCAAAGGTGTGATTTCATGGGCCTGTGAGTAGGTGTTTGCTGTCAGGTGAGGCGCTTGGCTGTCTAAGCTTCGCTGACATTAACAGGCATGCAGACCATGGCTCACACGCAGACATCTGCATTTTTACACACCTATGTTTATGTATCTTAATGCTGACTGAATTTTTCCCAAAATACCTGAGAAATTCTTGATTTAGCTAAATCTCTTCTATCTTTAGGCTGTCAGCTGACTGATTGCAGTGTACATTTGAATATGACTTTAGAACTGAGTGGTCTATGGGTTGTGGCTCTGGCACAGGGCAACGTTTAAATAAAATAACACTTCAAAAATAGATGTTTTCTGTAACTGTCAGTGTAAACTTACTGTGGGTTTTCTCTAATACACAAGAACAAACAAATCAAGCATCTTGAAGTAAAATTCAAGGTATTGCCTGTGGTCTTAGTTTTGATGAGAATTTCTTTCAGAATTTTTCTAATAGGGAATTTGTCAGAAATTTCAAGGTGATTTACCTATGTGTTCACCTGCTCAGGGAAGCTACAGTACCACAGGTAATTCTGGTTAGTGGTGAGATTTATGCAGCAAGCCCATTTTTAGAGCCTGATGTCTGAATTTCCAGCTCATACTAGAAATGATCAGAGCCAATCCTGTTATTTTCAGTCAAGTACTTTACAGGTGAATCCCAAAGAGAGTTCAAGTGAGAAGTTCAACACTTCCCTTAGGTAATAGCTGTTGCAAAATGGCCCACGTTTGCCACTTAGGGAGGGTAAAAGTGTTTGAAATCTGACATTTTGAGCTCAATGTGAAAACTGGTGTGCTTGCAGCAGTGTTTTTAAATTCCAACCAATCCTTTGTAATGGATGAGCAAAACCTGTGCCATGGCTGTAATGGAAGGCTTATTAGCAGCAGGCATAATTACATAAAAGAACAGCTTCATGCTGGAAGCACTTCAGCGTTTTCATTTTAGCTCCATGCATCTTGGGAGCTAGGGGCTCTGACAAGAAACAACATATGAGGATGATGTAAAGGACTTGCTCTCAAAAGGGATATTCTAGCATGAAAGGTAGGGTATCATTTTATTAAAGCCGAATAATTTTTTTAATTGGTTCAACCTTCTTGAAACAAACTTGCCAATTAAGTAGCTGCTGTAGGCAACAAACACTCCAAAGACCTGCATACTCATGCAATGGCAATTACTGGTTTCTCCATTTGCCTTAATAGTCAACATTGTACAAAGCACCAAAACATTTAGAAAAAAAAGAAAAAAGCATGTACAAGGGTGTGTGTACACACAATTTCTCTTTATTGTTCATAATAGAAGAAAGAATGAAAAAGCTAGGGCTGTTGGATGGGAAGTTCTGGAACACAACCCCATGAGAGCAGGCTCATGGTTACAAGGCCTTTTACAAGTACCTGTGCCAGAGCAAGTGTTTCTGAATCCCTGAATGGGAATTTTCTGTTGTCCTCAGGCAGTCAACCAGATGTGCCATTTATGGATGCTTCGGTTGTATATGGCCATCTGGGGATGGGACTTCACAGATTTCAGGGTCAGATCAGGCTACTGCAATCATTTGGTCTGCCTGTATCCCTGCAAAGATCAGAATCCCTCATCCAATAATTCCCATATTGAACACACAGCTTCTGTGTGAACAGCAGTGTTCTGTGTTGGAAAGAAGCACTGTGTAGATCTGAAGTATGCAAATGAGGAAAAATCTACCACATGTCAATGTCAATTGTTCCAGTGGTTAATTAGCACTCTTAAAAATGTTAATTTTATTTTTAGTTATTTCATTTTAATGAGCTTTCTAGCTTACGATTTTGTTCTCATTCATTTAACTTGATTTAGACTCTTAGAACTGGATTAACTCTTTTTTCCTTCTCTTAGATTGTAAATACAATTTTGATACAGTCCACTTTGTTTTTTTTCTTATACCTTTACATAAAGCCTTATTGCTTGCATCAAACAGAAAATGCAAGATTACCTTCATGGCTGGATACTGTGGATAGAAAGCACCTCTCTCAGTGAATTGCAGCACAAAACTCTCCTAGCAGAACATCTAGAACAGAGGAGAAATAATCTTGAAGAGCATTAAAAAAATCTGATATTCTATGAGAATTTATTTGTGTAATGCATAGATTCAAGTAAGAGCTCATGTTTGTAAGGGAATTTGATTGCATAAATTTTCTGGCATAATTAGTAAGGCTTTGAATTGCCTTTGAGGGAATGACCATGCCTGAATTCCTGTGTAGTTCTGCTAATTTTCCTGTCTTTGGGAATCTCTTACAGGTGCTTCCCCTGGTAGTGTGTGTTGGTTGGCAAGGGGACAAGATCACATTCCATTTTTATTACTCAGCATGAAGTGTCAGCTGCAAAAATACAATTAATTCCTGCTATGTTTGGCAGATATTGGGGGGAGGGATCCAACTTACAGCTTTTCATTAAACTCTAGCCCTGTAAAGATAACAACTACTGTCTCTTGATGCCCACATAAACAAGACTCCTGCAGAGAAACATTAGTTTTACTTGCATGTGATACTTCATTTTAAGTAAAATTCTTTCCTACTGAGGTAACTATTGCATTTATGAGAGATATATATGTGCTGCACCACATTATTATAGCCAGTGGTTTTACCAGTGTAGTCCTGGATGTCTGCATACATCAGAGGAGAATCCCAAAACAGTATTTAAGTCCCATTGACTGTAATGGAGGAAGCTGGTAAATGAGCAGCCTTCAGCTGGGCACAGCTGCTGTGTGTTAGCCAGCCACAGCCATCTAACTGCACACTGCAGAGTGGCAGTCATGGATTACGCTAATCACAATGTTTATGCAAACTTTTTTTGAATGCTTACAAGTGACAAATCACTTCTTTGCTATTAAAAAATATTTGGATGGGTCTGGCTTTTTACTATTGGACTCAGTATTCTTCAGAGCTTTCTTTTTCCTATGGTAGTTTGTGGCATGTCTAGCATCTGCTAAACACAGGACTTTGTGTTCCCTCTGCCTCTACTGTGTCAACTTAGCAATAAAAGAGAGGTAATTCTGACTGAAGGTTGTCCGTATCAATGTGCAAAGATATTTAGGATATTTAGGTTGCCTGGAACATTCTGTGTTACACCAACCACCTTGGTTTTGCCATCACTTAAGCCTTCCCATTTCATCTGCTTCTTCTAGTGATGTAGTGCTAAATGGAAAATAAAAAGTGAGCCGATAAACACCAGTTTGGTACTAGAAAGATGGGTAGATGCTAAACAAGAGAGGAGATACAGGCTATACTATCCATATAACATTATTCCACTGGTGCCCTCTTTGATTACTTACTATTGCATTTTGAAGCTAGACAGTGTTATCACATAGTGCATTCTTGGTATCATGTATGCTGAATGTTCTCTTAAATTCTGTTTCTCTGTAATGTCTTTGACTCAAAGCCCCAAAAAAATGCCTATTTAGAAAGACTGTTTACATAATCTTTTAATCCTAATTTCCTTGCCAAATCATGAGCTGTTCATAAAGCTGGACTGTGTATAACATGCTAGCTGAAGGTACGGACTTCCTTAAGCTTGTGAAACCAAAGCATCCCTTCACCTAGCACTGAATTCCCATCAGTTTCTCAAGGCTCTGATCTTGGAAATATGTCTGTAAATGTATCAATAGATGTAGAATTCCAGAAGATAAGGGGGGGAATGTGAGTGTCTTAAACACCGATAGCTGGGTGTCTGTGGAGCCAACCAAGGATTTTTGGTAATAACATGCTGTGAGAAAGAACAAGATGTGGCTGGAGAAGTGGGCTATGGAGAGATTAGGGGTCACTTTTCCAGGACAAATGTCCTTGTTCTTGGAAATAAGCACGAGGAAGCAAAGGAGTGAAGCTGAGAAGTGGGCATAGACTATAGCAGGGGATCAAGATCACCAAAGACTCACGAAGTCCTCCAACCCGTTTCTGGAAAGGTCTAGAGGAATGGACTGTGCATAACAACTAATTTGCATAGAGAGCAAGAAACCCATCTTCAGGGTGGGGAAAACCTGTCTATGAAAAGGTACCCCCACCAAGCTCAGGCAGTGCACCTCAGGACCCTGGACATCCCATCAGCTGGACCAATGCTGAAAGCAGGACTGGTGATTTCTCCTTCTCTCTTCCTTGTCTTAATGCTTTATCCAAAACCCATGGTCATGTGCTTACATAGTATGTCAGGGTCTAACATACCAATTTTCATGCCGAGTGTGTAATTTATTAATAAAACTTTTTCAGTTTTTTTAGACCACCTGACTTCTGATGTTCCTTTTGACCGTGAGCATCTAGGAACCTTGGTTGCTTCTTTCCCCTTAAGGCTGGGATGTCACAATAGGCAAGGGCAAAAATGCTTCTGGGTCAGTCCCCCAAGAAGCAGATATTTATATGGGTTTTAAAAATCAAAATATTGGGGGTTTTCCCCTCATCATTCCTGCTTCACTAGGTTTTTTCCATGATAACAGCAATGTTTATACTGTTCAGCAAATATATTTATCTTTTGATCAGCCCTGATGCTGAGGAAGCAAAACAGGTGCATTTATTATGCTGTTCTCATGCATGTAGATTGACTGCAGCTCTGATTCCCACAGAGCATGATTGGTTTTATGCAGAGCACTGCATGAACACAAACCTGGCAGTCGGCTGCCCACCTCTTGCCTCCCATGGTGGAACAGGCTCTTTGCAACAGCACTCCTGTTCTTTAGCATGGGAAAAAGATCTTCCCATGCAACCCATGGGTATGTTCTGCTGTTCTATAAACACTGGTGACTTGTGTGAAAGGATAGCCTGCGCTGCTGAAGATTTACTTCATTACTGGCCTGTTAGAGCGGGAGTATGGCTCAGATCAGCAAGGCCCTTTGGTGAGGCTGCAAAGTGATAATTTTGGCTAAGCTAAATACACTAAAGGCTATGTTGCTGGAAGCATTAGAAAGATTGACTTTGTTGTGAGCAGAACTACACTGGCTTGCCTCAGCTGGGGATGTATATATGGTGCAGGTGAAATTACAACTGCCTTGGAATTCTCATCCCCAAGTTTTTGTGTAGGTGCTGAAGAGGTCTTTTAGAGTTGTTGGTTTTTTTTTTTTTGGATGGGTTTTTTTGGGTTTTTTTGGAAGCTGGAGATTAAAACAGTGATGAAAACAATGTGCTATGATTCTGTAAAGATGTTGACTGCTCTTGGATTTTGTTGGACTACAAATCTCTGTGATGTTCTTGAAGCTTCTGATTTTAAACTAATTAAATTGTAATTTTTATAGAATTAGATGACGGTTTTTCTCCTTAAGAAAAAAATTAGACAAAAAGAGATAGTTCAATTAAAAAAATTTAACTTCTGTTGGCATTTCTTCAGCGAATGGAATGTGAAGAGTCTTTGATAGATGATTGCTTTACCAAAAGGGGCCAAGGTTGAATTCTTTCTTAATTTATGAAATGAATCTTAGGCAATCAACTGGTCCTGGACTCTTGAGT
Source organism: Grallaria varia (assembly GCA_013396735.1). NCBI lineage: Eukaryota > Metazoa > Chordata > Aves > Passeriformes > Formicariidae > Grallaria > Grallaria varia. Next base: position 263,531 of record VWZG01004349.1, on the reverse strand, counting down.
GATGGATTTGTGATCCCACACTGCTTTTAAAAGGAATCTATGGAGCAGTATTTTCTAATTTTTCTAGTTGGATATTTGTAAAAGGGATATGTGTAGCTGTACTGATTATTTTCCACATGAGGACTTGGGTTTTATATCTTCCAGACATATTTGTAGCACCCATCAGCTGTTGGTAAGGTTCATTTTTAGCATACCAACCTGTGAGAAGAGTGTTTAAAAGGATGATAAATCTTTCTGTTTAGTCTTAGATCTTATGTTCAACCGGATCTTAAGTTTTTCATCTTTGGCATTCTGTTTCTCCGTGCAGAGGCCACTTGCTGTGGGGATGGGGAGATTACACTGCAAAACGTCATCTCAATTGGTGCTGAGTTATGAGATTCAATTCTGTTTCCAGACAAGTCCCTCTCTACTACACTGGCTCAGATTAGAAAGGATTTGTTTCCTTTCTCTGCCCATGCATTAAAGCCCAAACCTCTGAGACAAATTTCAACACTTAGAAAACAGAATGGGTAGAAAGTGGCTTTCATCTACCAGCTTTTCAATACAAGACTGGGCAGACAACAGCCAGTACCGACAAATGCTGCACAAGGTCTGTGGTCTCAATTCCTCTGGCATTGGAGTATTAACTTTCTACTGGTCCGGGATTTGTGCTATGGGTTACCTAGTCACTTTTCTGAGCAGAACAGCACTCTTCTGTGCATTTTCTACACTGCTGATTCTGGCCAAGAGGGTTGGACACACCGCATATTGTGATTGGTGGTTTATCTTCTTGGCAGTCATGTCCAGCACCGAATCCTATTTTTGTGTTTCTGACAGCTGAAACAAGAAGAAAACTGTTGCTCAGCCTCTATCAGCCTCTCCCTGTAATGTCAGGAATTAACTGCACTGTTTCACTTGCCAGGCAGCAAGCCTTGGCCATCTTGCAGCCATGCTGGAGAGCAAAACGTGGCAGTCTTCTCACTTTCCTACAGCACTGTGAGATTGGCTCAGCGATTATCTACTGACAGGCATGTTGCTGGCAGAAGAAGTGATGTCTCTTCGGCAGCTAGCCTGAAAGTGACTTGATAGTTATTATTTATTTCCTTCAACCCTGCTTCAGCAACACTTTACAGATTTATTTATAGATAGGGGTTGGGTCCCTTTTCTGCATTCAGTATGCTGAGGGGAACTCTTCCCCATTTACCTTGTAATTAAGTCAAGTTGTAGGTTTCATAAATCACCTGCTTTAAATGCAAAGCATTTTTGGAATTTCCTGATTTCCATTGGCTGTGTATCTGTCTGTCACCATGCAATGGAAGTTGTTTATTTTCAGCAGAATCCACTTCCAGGGAGCATTTAGAGTAACATAGAGTTAGGGAAGTACAACCATACAATTGCTTAAACTGAAAGAGGGTAGATTTAGATTAGAGACGTTCTTTACTGTGAGGGCAGTGATACACTGGAGCAGTTTTCCCAGGGAAGTTGTGTGAGCCCCATCCCTGGAAGTGTTCAAGGCCAGCATGGATGGGGCCCTGAGCAACCTGATTCAGTCAGTGGCATCCCTGCCCATGGCAGGGGAGTTGTAGCTTGAATGCTTTTAAGGTCTATTCCAACCCAAACCATTCCATGATTCTATGAACCATGAACTGTTTAGCAGGAGAGCTATTCATCCCATGCCCAAGAAGAGCAGAAATACAGGGAACTGTATGAAGGGTGGTGTCCTGTTTTAGGTGATACTATGGTGAGTGGTTGGTTTATCTGAGACTGTGATGAGTGTGATAGTATATACTGACTGCAGGAATTTGCATGAGGACAGATCACAGCAGGAATGGGCTGGACCCATAAGAAAGACAGCTTTCAACTTTACTGGTTGCAGTCATTAAAACCTATTTCCCTTATCATACCTTGAGCTGTTCCTTTGATCATTAAAAACATAAATAGAACTTAAGGGATAATTACACAATGCAAAGCAATTTTTTTTTGCATTTTATGGCAGATGCATTGTCCTGGTTTCAGACAGGACAGGGTTAATTTTTTACAGTAGCTGGGAGGGAGTGTTGCTAGGGCCTGGATGTTTTTCTATACTACCTCATATAGGTTATATATTAGGAAGAAGTTTTTTACAGAGAGAGTAACCAGGCATTGGAATGCCCTGCTTAGAGAGGTGGTGGATTCACCGTCCCTGGAGGTTTTTAAGATACTAGCCATGGCACTCAGTGTCATGATCTAGTAATCACAGTGCTGTTGGATCAAGGGTTGGACTTGATGATCTCAGAGGTCTCTTCCAACCCATCTGATTTTATGATTCTATGATCATTGCTGGGGGTGGGGGAAAAGAGACTTCTGTCACTTCCGGGAGAAGGGTATTCCTTCCAGTAGAGAAACCATGGTGGATGGAGCCGTCCTGTATTGTTTATTGTTGTGGGCTTTCCATGTAAATAGTTTCTTTTTATTACACCTTTTGTTATTAATATTGTTGCTATTACTGCTTGTTTTCTTATCTCATTGCTGTTTCCAGTAAATTCTTGTTATCTCAACTCATGACCTTTGCCTCTTGTGTCTCCAATTGAAGAAGTGGGGTGAAGGGAAGTGGGCATGGCTTTTATGGGAGCACTAAATTGAAGAATACAAATCCTAAACCATGATAAGCATTTAATTCCTCTTTCTAAGAGGTTATAACCAGTTTGGTGAAAACCCTCCTCTACTGGAAGAATATGTAATGGAAATATGGTTTATATGGTGGACAACTGGATGCAATACTATTTATATCAATAGGGAGTATCATAGATTTGATTTTTTGTTTTCTAGGCTGTGATAAAGTGCCCTATTTTGTATTTCAAATAAGGACACTAATTCTATAGGCCATTCTCTGAAAAATTTTTTTGGGACTGACTTGGTGACAAGAACAGCTGATCCACTGGCACCACAGCAATGAAAGGACTGAACTGTGAAGGTTTTAATCTGAAAAATACTGAGCAGTTTTTCTGTTTCATGAAACAATGTTGACTTTAGACTATCCATAATTGACACTTTAGTGCCAAGATGGTGAATTTTCTCTGAAGTTTCATATCCAAGCTCTTTGTACGTTTGACCTTGCTTGCCTTGTGGCATTTGAGGCAATGGCTCAGGCTTTGCAGACCCATGCAACGATGAAAGGATTAGAAATGCCTTTTAATTAATTTTTAATTAAAAGGGAAGAAGTGGAGGAGAAGAAAAGAAAGAAACAGTACTAAAAAGGTGAAATCTTTGTTCTGCTCTGAATTGACTTCAGCTGTTGTTATGTTTGAGAACTATAAGTGATTCAGTCTTTCTTGTTCTGTCAAGAACTGGCCAGGGTAATGGTCCTGTGCAGGGATAGGAGTTGGATTCGATGATCCTTTTGGGTCCCTTCCAACTGGGCATATTCTGTGATTCTGTGAGGGCACATGGATATTTTCTTGCATAAGGGCATGCAAACTTTGAGTACTCTTGTCCCTGTGTGCTCTGGTCTGATTCTAAACTCAGAAGTCATGGATAAGGAATCAGAGCCCAAAGTGGATCCCAGAAAGTACTGGCCACTTATGGGAATATTGAATATTAAAATAATTTTACAAGACTGCATCCATTAACACAAACTGATATTACATTTTTGACATAGCATCACCTCTTCTTCACCTCTTCTTCACTCCCAAAAATCTTGTCAGCTAGCATGAATCTCAGCTGTTCATGTTAAACGCATTAAGACCATTTAATAATAAAAGTTCATGTTCTTTTCCATAAATGCCATTTAAACATATTTAGTGAATGAGCTTAAAGTCTTTTTTTTTTTTTTTAATTGCAATATACTTAATTGCCTTTTTATGCTGAGAAACTTTAGTGGAGTTAATGAACTGCTCAGTGTAATATTCAATTAGGTGAATATACCAGTTTCTATTTATTTGCCACCAGTTTAATTTAAGATAGAGTTTTGTTTTGTTTTTAGATTGAATTCAAGTAATCATCAATTGTATTTCCTTTGCATTCACTTAGAATCCTGGTAAAGGGAAGGGGAGCAAACTAACTCTCCTAAATCCTATTCAAAATGCAAGTTGTGATAGATCTTATGTGGTTGTTATAATACGCATAGATGCCATGTGAGGCTGTCCAACTCTCACATTAATGTTTTTTAATAATTCAAATTGCTCTGTGCATGTCTTAATATGGTTTTTTTGTAAGACATGAGGAGGTGGGGAGTACCTGCTTAGTAGGACCAGAATTAATGTCTTCCCTCTCTTGAAGATTTCTGAGGCATAGTAGTTTGGCTACAGCTACTGGCATGAATACAGTGTGTTGGTCCACCTAATGGCGTTTCTGTGTTTTACAGGTCGCAGGTTTATCTGCTTTGATCACTCACAGGATTGACTGGATTGTCACTCTTGGAACTGGGACAGAGCCCTTCCCAGGCAGGATGCCTGGGGTTTTGCCGATGTGTGGGATGTGCTAGAAGAAAAAGGGAGCTTTACAAGGCAAATTCCCTGTCCCTGGCAGGATTAAGGACTGTGGCAGTGCTCTTGATCTTTTCTGATATATTTCTATGGCACATTATATAAATTCAGCTTCTGGCTGACTCTGGATATTAGATACTTATGCATTAGCTCTTTTTCACTGTTTCACATTTGCTTTCCAGTTGAGACCTACGTCTTGCATTCAGTTTTCTCACAGCTCCTCCTCCCTGCAGCAGTTTGCTGACGTTTTTGTAATGCAGTTGTGTCCCATGCTGAATTGGGTTTTCTGTGACCAGTAAGTCATCATTCCCCTTCATTACTTGAGGCCACCAGAATACTCCTCCCAAATATGTATGATTGCACTCAGATTGAATCTATCTTGTTTTCCAGGTCATTAAGTATCTTACCCCAAAATAGTCTGAAAAGGAATTTCTATGACATCCATGATTAGCCTCTTGTAACAGTTCTTCCAGTCTCAGGTCATAGCACAGAATGCCAATATTCAGATGTATTTGGAGTTTTGCTAAAGCGCAATACTTTATGAAGCCTATATTCCCTCTACTTTCTCTCTAATGGCCACTTCTATCTCTGTACATCAGATTTAAAGTGTTTTTTTAAAAAAAAGTACTCAGATGGCAAATTACATTGTTATAAGCCAGTAAAGTCTGGATATGTGCATAAATATGCTCTTTCTTTTTCCTGTATTAGTGAAATGTCTGGGCCAAATCATCAACTTGCATCCTGACATCTTTGAAAGTGAAAGTCAGTGAGTGTGTCTCAACTCATGGGAACTAACCCAATAATTCAAATTTATTTATTTGCTCTGTTAGGGATAATTGACTATGAACATGTATTAAAAATAAAATACTTGTTGTTATATGTTATCATTTGCTTTTCAAATGAGGCAGTTAAAATAATGAAGACTTTTTAAATTCATTCTGTGAGATTCATTCTTGAAGTATGATGTCATGGAAAAATTTTAAATGCTGTTTCCTAAAAAAGTCACACTTGAAGAGTTGTTTCATGCCCATCACAAAGAGAAGTTGGGAGCTCAGTATTAAACCCAGAAAAATTTCCTGTTCCCTGTTATCCAACAATAAAGGATGGCAGCTGTTTCTTAAAATGAGCCTACTTTTATATTCTTCATATGCAATAAGAGAATCTACTATAAAAACTGATGGGTGTGTATTTGTCAGAAAGAATCTGGTCTTTCATTGATTTCAACACAAAGAGACTTTGAAAGGACACACTTAATGATTTTCCAAGAGCAGTTTTTTCTTTAGCAGGTTGAGATTAAACAGGAAATCAATCCAAATCAGTCCATTTCTTTAGAAGCTAGAAAAAACCCTGGGAAAAGTGAAAATTTCTCTCTACAATAGCATATAATTTTTTTAAAACTTTTGCTCTTGTTACGTATTTCCAAGCATGAAATGAGCTATGAATTGAAACAAAGAAATAGCAAATTTCCTGCGAATTTTAATTTTTTAGCTGTTAATCACAGAGTATGTTGCTTACCTGAAATGGGCCTTCCTTTTATTTTTAGTAGGTTGATAAGTAGTAAGTTTAACAATATACAGTGATTTTTATTAGTTACCATGACAACATATTCTGCAAAATTGCCTTCAGGAAATACCTCTTAATTTGGCATGTCCTAAACTGTATGTTAAGTCTTTTACTGTGTCTTAAGGCAGTAAATGCTGCTGTATTTTATGCTGTCTTATGAGTAGCATATTAAGTCATCCATGAGCTTTTTGTGTAATTTTGCAAATGGACTTGATAGACAGAGGCACTTAATTTATTAAGAATATATACAAATGCTGTTATTATTATTATTTTAATTATTTTAGACTGCTTCTGCAGGTTATTTTATGTATGAATCCTTGCATTTCATTTTTTTCTTCCCTGTTATTTGATGATACATGTGATGTCCACTGAGATACCTTGCATCTCTTTTGAAGCAGTTGTCCCACTCTTCCCTTTTCATCCTGACAGCTGTAGTAAAAACAACTCTACTGGGCCATTGGATGCTTTTGTTTATTTGGCTGATTGACTTTCAGGCAAAGTAAACATTTGTGCCACCCAAATTTATCACATGGCATCTCACTATGTCTTGTGGAGGGGTTGCACCTGCAGAAATGTCCTGGGTTTCTGTAGCTGAATTTTTTTTTTTTTTTGTAGTGGCGGGGGCTGCAGAGGTGG
>VWZG01004349.1:236438-256524 GCA_013396735.1 Grallaria varia | reverse complement strand
GAGTGACCCCGAGGGGTGGGGGAACTCACATCGCAAGCGGCAGCAACTGCAACCCCCCATGGACAGAAGGAGGGGTGGGGGGAAAGTGTGTGTGTGTGGTGTGTGTTTTAAGACTGTTTTTTTCTCACTATTTAGCTTAACTCTTATCCTGTTAGTAATAAATTTAGGTATTATCTCACTTTGAGTCTGTTTTTTGCCCATAAAGTGGTGGGTGGATGACCCCTCTCCCTCCTGCCTAGTTGCAGAAAGGGATTTAATGAGTCCATGGAATCCAGCCAGGGTCAACCCACTACAGGAAAGAACAGCCGATTTCTCTACAAAGTGTAACCACTATGCAGATAATGTATGGATTGATGTCCTTAGCTGCTGCCAGGCTTTTTTTTTTTTAATCCTGCAGCTGTACAGAGAAAAAGATAACAATCACATTTATGTATGGACTCCTCCTGTTAGTGGGAATAGTTCACCCATATCTAGAACTCCTTTGCTCTGAGTATGACTGAGCAATGGAACAGACCGCCCGGAGAGGTTGTGGAGTCTCCTTCCCTGGAGTTACTCAAAAGCAATCTGGACACAATCCTGAGTAACATGCTCTAAGGGACCCTGCGTTAGCAGGGAGGTTGGGCTAAACTGGTTGGACCTTTGCTGGTCCTTCCCAACCTTATCCATTCTGTGATTCTGTGAGCTGTCTAAAGTGCCTTTCTCAAATTACTCATTGCTTACATGGCTCGATACTATTTACTATTCTGCATGGAGTAGTGGAGGTTAAACCTATGTGACAGTCTTTCTGGAGGAGAAATGCCAGACTCCAGTGAAATATCTAATGAGTAATGAAAAAATACTATAAAGAGTCTCTAGCATGAGTCTCCAGGGGAGCCTCTCTGCTGGCAGAAACCTGACAGCCGTTTGGAATGTCTGTTGCTGAAGACACCCCAGAAGTATGACATCAGTGGGTTGCAGATGTCATGGACAGATTCATGCACATTGTGCTGAATGGAGACTTAGAAAATGGGAGTTGTAGGTTTTCATGGGTGTAGGAAGAAACTTCTCAGAGGGACCAGAATGAAGAAACCTATAATTTCTTCATTACCAAAAACAGGAAGAAAAAACCCCGTTAGTTTGTTCATTGCCAACTGTCTTTTCGTGACTCATCTATCCATTAAACACAACTGCATTTTCATAGTGTTTATGTGCCTGCAGTGCAGGCCCACATGCATCTTTGCTGTGCAAATCCAGACGTTCCTGGGTACAATCAGCATTGCCAACATCCCCTTGAAAAATACAGTTAAGTATGAAAAAGAAAAGCTCTGCAAACACACAGTCATTTAGTTCAGCTAAATATCTGCTAAATATCACCTAATATCAGCTAAATTTCCTATCTGCTTGGTGCTGCCTGGTTCACTTCATATGAAGGTGGCTCACTACAATAACCTAAAGGAAGCATATCCTCTTATGATTGATATGCTCCCAAACAGTTGATTACTTACTCTTGGAAATAAATTCTCTGCTCATAAAGCCATTATCTCATTAGTAAGTAAAGCTCACCACATTTTGCTGATAGCTTTCTTGAAATGGTTTATTGGTTTGTTGTGCAGAGTGATGCCAGGGTTTGATAATTCATGTTTTCTTCTCTTTATTTAAAGGTTTTATTTAAAGCTCATTGCCATATAGGTCTTTGTAGAACTCACAAATAACAAAATAATGATAATGCCCCCCTCCAAAAAAAATTTCTAAGTCTGAAAATACATCACAGGGTAGCCACAATGGAAAACATTTTGTCTGAGGTAGGGAGAAGGGAAAAATGTATGAGTCATTGCAAAACTTATTTGTTGCTTATTTTGTTTTGGAAAAGTCTTATTTTAGCTTTACCTCAAACCTGACACAAAAAAATCACTGCATGACATGTTCGTATAAGGAGTACAAATAAAGAGATGGTGACACTTTCATTTATGGTATTCAAAAACTGAGAAAAATTTTCCTCTTTTCCAGGAAAAAAGAAAGAGAAAGGAAAAAGCAAACTGAGTTCTTATATGGGACATAATTGCTGCTTGTGCTGAAAATATGTGCAATTCTATGTGAAAAATTGGTCTGCTCATGGCTTTTGTGTAGGAATCTCTAATTCACATCTAACTCACCCTACATCTTGCTCCATTTCCACCCCATTTGGTCAGTGTCTCATCTCTTCTGTCTAGGTGTTAAGGACCGTGACACACAAAAGTCCTTCATGGCATAATTGAGGAAAGATGTGCATGGATATGAAAACAGGAGAGACCGCTTAAAGTCAGACCCAGGCCCAGGGGCATAGTCCCAAGAAATGTCTAGAGAGAATTCCTCTGGATGAAGAAAGAGGGATTGAGCTGTAAACAGAGAAATGCTGCATTTTAAAAAAATCTGAAACAGAAAAAAAAAAGTAAACAGAGAAGTACTAATTTTTTAAAGCAAATTTCTGAAGGGCTTTCAGTGACACTTCGAACAGGAGCAATTAAGGTCTACATTGATAGGCAAAAATGCAGAGACAAATTTCAGAAGAGTTTGTAAACTCAGAGGTGTAGTATGAGGGAACCCACAGAGTGCTACCAATCCCTGAATTTGCTTTATCCAACACAAGCATTGTGACCACAGAGCCACTGAATATGGTGATTGCTCGGTCCTGCAATTTTTTTAGAGGTCATGGCATTGTTCTCCTGTAGAAAGGAACAACTGCTGAGAAAACAAACTTTCCCACAATTGGGAATTGCTTTCCGATGAGCCAGACTGTTGCTTGTTGCTGTCTGACTTGCCTTGTATCGATGCAAACTGCCTCTTCTCTTCTTTACTAATAGGTAACAAGGCAGTATATTGATACAGGGTATTAACACTAACTTCTCCTAACCCACTCTGACTCCACTTTAAATTTCACCTGCCAGCCTTTGAGAGGAAAGGAATTATTTTTCTCTAGTTCTCCATCTTTGTGTCTTTTACTCTTTGCCTTCTGATTTGTATATACTTTTCTTTGTGAATCCATAAATAGGTATGGTAAATCTATGTTCCTGGCCTTTTCCCATGGAAAAATCCAGAAAATCCTGGCTGAACTAGGAGGATTTACCTTTTCTGGGAAATGCCTAGCAGACAAAACCCAGCAAGCAGTATTTATGTTGTGGCCATTTATTTTGACATGGCTCTTACTCTTCTGCTGTGACATTGGTGCACCATCAAACATAATTTTTGCTTTAGATTCTGTACAAACTGAATAGTTTCACTGGGGAAAGCATTCTGCTTTCAATTCACACATTCTCCAGCGTAAGTGAAATAGGAACATTGACTCGGGAAATACCTTTGAAACCTGATTTTTAATTCTTTCCTGTGAGTAAAAGGCTTCTGTGATTGCATTGTTTCTGTCTGTCAGGCTTTTGTTGGCAAACATCCGCTTAACCTGGCAGAGATGTGGAAATCTCAAAATAACGACATTCCTGGGGGTTCTGTGAAAATGCTGAGTGGATGGAAAAGGCCCAAATCAGTGCCTGCACCAAAAGCTTCTGATAAATAGAGATGGATCCAGGCTCAGCTGCTACATGCCTGGGCTGACGTGCACAAACTAGGTAACATTCAACTATTCTGGGCTCTTCATGGAGATACCACAGGGCTCATGGGGACACGGATGTGTGGCACTGCAAAGCTTTTGGGAACAGAAGCCACAAACCCATAGGCAGCCAGCAGTGGGACCCTTCTGCTGCTCATGAAAGCAGTCATTTTTGAACAGACATGGTAATAGCTTCGCAATGTATTGTAAAATCTTTTCACAATATTTATGCTTTTCTACCCTTTTATTTGGGTTTTTTCCCAGTTTTTTTCCCCGCCTTTCACCCCAGTTCATGTTGAAAGCTGGGAGCCTTGTTTCCGCATTCTTCACCTTAAGCAATCTTGGAGCCAGATGAGATAATGTGAAAAACAAAATAAAACCCTTTCAAATAATCTGTGAAGGTGTGTCTGGAAAGTATCAGTGCCTATAAGTGGTTAACGTCATGGCACAGCTCATGCCAAGCAGGGAGAATGTAAACAACAGTTAATCAGGGTTGTGAATACTTACTTAAATAGGTTTTCAAAACAGTGTTCCAAATTTTGAGGTGATGATAGTCTGTGTTAAAAGTACCTGTATCTATATATAGTGCACACTAACAAAGGGGACACACAATCTGCTGTAACTCAATAGAGTTCTAAAGCAGATTTTAAAAAAAAAAAGAAAAAGAGGAAATATACATATTTTTTTTATTGCCCTGCCTGTAAATACTTTTTTTAATCTTCCTTACTAAGGTAAAAATCATCATCATCATGGCTAGGCTTTGCGAATGAAGATTTGGGAGGGGCTCTACCCAGGCTTGCTGCAAGCGCGCTGATGGCTAAAGAGGCCAATGCGAGATAGGCAAGTCCAGTTGCAAAAGGCGCAGCAGAAAGTCTCCATGGGCAGTGTTGGTGAGGCACGGTTCTTTCTGCATTGTCTTTTCTCCTCGAGACTGATTCTCTGTGCGTTCTCAAAGGAATCAGCAGCGTTATGGATGGTGTCTCTCCACGCCTTCCGACTGGAGGCCAGAGTGGACCACTGATGGTAGTCAATATGGCCAAGGCTGAGGTGTTGTTTCAGGGAGCCCTTGTATCTCCTCTTCGGGGCTCCTCTCTTGTGGTAGCCAGTGGAGAGTTCACCATAGAGCACAATCTTAGGCGGTAACAATAGGTGACTGTTATAAACACAATCAGTGCAAACATATTTGGGAAAGGATCTTGGAGACACAGAGGTTTAGTTCACTTTGGGCTGAAAAGAGTCAATTTGGGACCATCTCTTCTTCAGATATTTTGTACATTCAAACACCCTACCAAGCTACAGATTCACACACTAATGTGTATGTCTGTGTGCCCACTTGTGTGTTACGTGTCTGTGCTCCCACTACAGTCCAAGGAGAGCTAATCAATACAGTCATTGGGACTGACCAAGAGGGCTAGTTATGCATTTCATCATATACCAGAGTTAGGGTCCAATTCAGTTCTTAAAACACACAAACCTAATACTGCTCAAAACAATCCTAGACATCTTGGGCATCTGCATGGACCTTATAGATGTGTGAAATGACTGACGAGACAACTGAATTGCATCCCTATATCTTCCCACTGAACTGCTCTTCTGAACCCCTTGACTATACTGATTAGATCTCCAATAACACCAAGTGTGGCCACTTCCGCAGGTTATCTACAATGTGATGTCTGAAGCTGGAGTTGACTCCAAGATTCAAATCCCAGCACCCCAGCCTGGGGGTTAATAAAGTTGCTCCATAGTCATGTTAGCCATTTTATGACTACAAAAGATGTTCTGAAATGAGCAGGCCTCAAACTGTCTGGAGCTTCATATTGCAAACCCAAAACTTTAAACAATATCTATGTAGCTCTCAGATGTTTGTAGAAATGAAAAAAATATGAAGATCTACTGAGCAGCCAGTGAGCTTCCACGTGAGCACTTGGAGGCTCTGCAGCTAGGAGCCAAATTTAAGAGATGTTAGATGGATCAGTTCTGCACATGAACTAGTTTGCACTGAAGCACTATGTTCATGGTTTCAGTTGATTCACATCTAATTAAGTACAATTCCTTTGTATTACCTGCCTCTGCTGTTGCTGGATCTACTCTTTCTGTGGCATTAACTCACTAGTTTCCCTCTCATTTTAATGAGAACTATAGAATTTTCTTCCTGCTTTGTTATCCTGGAGATGCTCTATGTAACATATCTGCATTAAGCCATTTCAGCTAAGATTAGAAGTTATGCTACAGCAAACTGTCAGAGTGAGAATGAGGAGAATAAACTTGTAATGACAACCATAAAAAACTCCACAAGAATATACAAAGTGCAGGGAGTTTCCCAGCATCTGAATCCAAATACAATCAGCAAATGCCAGTGGGCAATCTTCAGAAGGTTTAGCAGGTGAGACATTTAAGTGACACATGTAGGGATTGATTTGTTCAGGGTTTTCACCCTTTTCCTTTTAGCCCTGACACTTTTTTCTCTTACATAGTGTAGAGGGAAAGAATAGCTGGCACGTGTCTGTCTGGGTAACACAGGGAAGTTGATGTTCATTATTAAAATTGTTGGACTGGCTTTTAGAAAAGGACTAGACTCTGGATGCCTTCACACTTTTTTTTTTTTTTTTTAAATGCGCTGTGGGTGAGATATCTTAAATAACAGGCATTACAATCCAAGGATGAGAATACATTACTTTCAGAGCAAATCCCCTTTAGGCTAGGCAAGGTGAGCTAAACAAGTTACTTTTGAAAACGCAGAACTCTTCCCTTTAGAAAAAATGCCTAGAAATAACTTACAGGAATGAAGACCACTGATCTTGACATGGGAGAAACCTGGGGCTTCCATCTGTATTGGACCAGATGTGCTTGATTAGAAAGCAAAGGCAAGAAGGGACCTGGTGTTATTTTTTTCTTTAGCAGCTTAGAGAGAGGCTTCTCTCTACCTCTGTAGAAAAGACAGAGGTGCCGGGGAGCACAGGCTAATCCCAGGGCAACCACTCCCTCTGCAGGAAAAAGACTGGAGGGATCCAGTCCTCAGGACTGGGTGAGAAAGCGGTACAATATGCACCAAAACATGAGTGGATGTGGGGTGACACAACACAGTGATGATGAAACAGGTGGTTTACATTCAGGTTGTCCATGTAACCTCAGAATTTGCTGTCTGTCTCAAGGGAAATGGCAAGTGGCGACAGCTGAATTCAAACAGCACACCAACAAGGGAATCCAGCTTGTTAAGTGCTGTTCTGCTTCCTTCTAACCACACAAATCTCTGAAATCTGTGGTATGGTATTTTATCCATGCTAGGAAAAATATTTTTTTTAGACCATTTCAAGAGTTGACAATTTTGGCTGTTAAGTCAGGACGATCTGTATTTTTACTGAACTTCGGTGCTGTGTCCAACTCTTTATCTCTGAGTGTGGTCTCATACTTTCCACCCCGATGTACTAAAAATAGTTCAAAGTTGGCTCGGTCCTGCAATTTATATTCAGTTGCTGGACATAAGCATGTTTCTGTTTTTAACAGAGTTTTTTCTGGGCAGAAACCTGTGCTTTTTATATTGCCTATGTACAAATAACGTGTGGGTATTTCATGGTCTATCTCATATTAAAATGATATATAATATGGAGTTTTAACCTTACAGCATGGAGAAAGATCTCTTCTTCTCCTCAGTTTGGTTAATAAATGTTTTATCAACTTCATGAATGTATGTTTAGAGTAGATATCAAAAGATCAAACATACGAATGAACCAGGTTTTTAAAAATCCTTAAATATTGTTTTGTTACTTAAATACTATGCATACAAACTTCCATGAGAGACAAAGATAAAAATAGGCTTAGACTACAGATTTGCTTCCAATCTTTTGGTCTTGTCAGATATTAGGGCTTTTTCTGTATAAATTGCTGAGTAGTAGCTGTTCCTCTAGATTCTGTTCTGTTCTAGATTATTCTATCTCCCATGAAAGTCGACTAAACAAATGCAGTGATGTTTTCTGGCATTGACTATATGTCAGTTTTAAAAAAATATCCCAAACCAGGACACATCCATTGACCCCAAATGTTTAAGTCTGTCAAGTTACCTTTACAAAAACAATTATGTGTCTAACTAGTTTCTGACTCTGTATGACATAGTGTGTGATTATACACATTAACTCACAGGTGGCTATTGAGGAAGATAAATTATTTTTTCTGAGGAAAAAAAAAGGCAACAATTTAACTGGCTTATCTGATGTTCATAAACAGGAAAGAAAGCTAAGAACTGACGTTTGGGGTCTTGTGAAGGTATTTACAGTATGAACATTTTAGTTACTCAATTTAGGTTAAAAGCTGAAATTCCCTAAAGAGCCATGAGAAGAGACATTTCCATAGAACAGTAGACAATTAATTTCAATATTGTTCTACTCATGAATCACAGGGGCAGGCTGCTACTGCTCCTTTTTCTCCCTGAAAACCGCAACATGTAATTCTTTTCATAAACTATTCAGACTCCACTTACAATGAATATGGGAGAAATGCCTTTTCTTCTTGGAGACATTTCTTTCAATACACACTTGAAGGAGATGAGAAATTTAAGAAACCAATTTTCTGCTGCTGTTTCATTTCCCCCTTTTGTACAGGCTTCAAGCAATCACCCTCATAGCAGAGCCCAGCACCTAAGTGAGGGGCATCACTGCAAGTTACTGCTTCTGTTTTAGGAAAATTGAAAATGGATGTGGAGCACTGAAGGACTTGCTCTATCTGTGAGCATGCAGAGGGTACTATTTACAGTGGTAGGTTGAAGAATTTGTTTCTGCTTTTAACTTTCCACTTTAAAGTACTTATCACCAGCGTTGAACACAAAGATTTTAATTGCTGCTTTGGCTTTAAGATCCTGGATATCTCATTTCTCTCATTCCCCATCTCTTTCTCGATTTCCCCTGTCATGGTCTTAGGTGCTAGGGTTGAAACACAGCTAATGTACTGAGATCACAGACCAAAGAAATCTGTGCACATTAATTTGCCCATGTTTTGAACCAGGTAATTGCTAATCTCTTTGGGATGGGATACGATAATTTTCCTATCTTTTGAATTGTTTAATTTACTATTATTTTATTGTTATTTTTAATCAATATCAAGACTCATTAGTAATCTTATGAAGTTACTTAGGAATAGCCTAGCCTCTTGAATCCTCATGTTTGGAGCAAGCAGTTCAGTATGGTATTTAATTCAGTCTATATTTAAATTTTGTGTTGGAACATCAGCAAAAGAAGCCTGAAAAAGCTTCTCTGGCAAAACCAGGAGCTACCATAAAGCTTTTAGAAGGATATTGGAAGTTTGTTTGTTTGTTTGTTTTTACATGGATATACCTTAGAGAATTTGATAACTAAAGAATAAACTCACATTAGATTATAAGCTGTAATAATGGAAAGCTTAATGCACAGCTCCCTGAAAGTCACTACAAATCTTTTTGTTGATTTGAATAAGAGTGAAATTTTACCTTGGCAAGACTGAAGATACTAAACTGCTCTTTACTCTTCAGTGGAGTGGACAGCTTGCTTTCCTTTCCTTCATTTTGCTCATTTTAAACATCAATGTTAGTTGCATTTTTGTTTAATAACAGTTCTGTTTTCAGGCCCTGTCTGACGTAGTTTAGGCTGCCAACAGTGATGGGGAATATTTGTTTAAATATTTGTTTGCTTAAAAGCCATCTATATCTGTAGATGTCTTAAAGCAAGGCCAACCATACACTTCTGTTTTTACAAAATTTGAATTCTGATGGAGAAAATCTAAGTTGAAAAGATTCCTTTAAATCACCACCATAACTTATTGCGAGGGATACTAGTGGACACCACTACATGACCAATATGATCAGGTAATGCCGTTAATTATTGTGAAAACATCCTTTAAATAACCCAGATAGCACACATACTACACACACACTGCAAACCACCTCGTGATTGGTTAATGCGAATAACACACAACTCCATTGGTGTAAAATAAAGTCCTTGTGATCACTCTCTGCAGCTGCTGTTTTTCAATCTTCTGCTGCAGCTTCTGTAAGTTTACATTCCTCTCCTTGTTGATCTCCATGAAGACTTCTTAAAATAACTTTTCACTGCAGTCTTAAAGGACCTCGGAGCATTAATGCATCTAGCAAGGCAGGGTCGTTCAGATGACCATTTTCTGCAAGAAATTCTCCAACAATAACTCACCTGTGTCTCTTTTTCAACAAACCTGATTTTTAGTAACTTCTTGTTTAGTAACTGGCTGTACATGAGTGAGCTTTCTGATTGCTAATGGGGAGTAACAGGATGTCTCTATTTCTGCTACAGAGCTGTTTTTAAGAAGGCTCACAGTAAAGCAGTCTCTTTTGTTTTCCTGCTTTTCAGGCTCATTTTAAATCAGTTTGTCTCTGCATGTTGTTTTCCAGCCTTAGTAGCAGTGTGTTTATTTTCCTAAATCTTTTTCTTTTATTTACAACGATGATGTTTAATCTGTGTCGTAGAGTGAGAAGGACCCTCCATGCATGGTTTCCAATGGGTCTGCAAAAGAAAACTACGAAAGGCAGTGGGCTTAAATCTAGGCTATGACTGTCCCTCCTTTGGAATCTTTTCACAATCTGCATATTGAACAAGATTTCGAACCACTGCTTACTGCAATACTCATGTTGCACCCATGCTTTTTGTGTGGGTAGGGATGATATAAAAAGCCTAAAAAGCAACCAACCACCTATGGTCTGAATTTTTCTGCATAAAGTTAGACTGGTGCTACCACCCTAGATGGACCTGAAGCAATTAATATCTGCTGAGCATTAGTACCAAGTAATTGCCAGGGATTCATTTCTGCTGGCTACAGATGAGTAGGAAATGGGTGGCACATAAACATGGAAGACAGCTCTCCTGATACACGAGATCCTATAGAGTTTATGCTGTCTTCTTATTACAGTGGATTTTAGGACACTATGTGTATACTGGCACTTTTTTAAAGTATCACTTGCAAGACAAATGTAATCCATACTCAGCATTCTGAATGCTGTGGATTGCTGTGCATACAACATCATAAATTCACTGTCATTGCCCTAACCCAGAGAATGATTCAAGGAACTCTTCATTTCAGTATGTTTTAAACTACTCTTGTAATGGATGTACTGTAATTTCTGGGATGTAATTCATGCTATTGACCATTCTACAGCAAGTAAAAACACAAAACAATGTGGAGGACAAGTGGTCAGAACTATTGTCTGTAGGTTGCTGTGAAAGCATGTGATAAAGTCTCTTAACAGCTGCCAGACAACAGCCCAGTGTCAAAAATGTGGTATCCTGCTGTCTTCCCTTGTCTATTGCTTTGTTTCACTTCTTAATATAAACATATTGGAGGTGTTTTCCTTTTGCTCTTTAAAAAGCTGCTGTCAGAGTAGAGAAAGGCCATTTGTTAAATGTCTGTATGTCTCAACTGCCATCATAACTACTGCAAATATCAGTGCTATGGCTTTGAGGTGACAAGCAAGCAAAGACTGAATGGTATTTTATAAAATGATTTATTTTCACCAAGCTGAGTCTGTCTCGTGTTGGGGTTTTTTGTTTGTTTGTTTTGTGTTTTTTTTTTTTAAAAAAAGAAAGAAGCACAACACTCAGAATAGCACTTCTCTGAACAAAAATAAGGCTACTAGAAGAATAATTTCTTACATTTGTACTGCAAAACCTAGGCTGATATATACTGCTTTTGACCTATTTTTTTCAGTATATAGACATTGCATTTATTAACTTGCTTATATGTATTAGTATGGCATTTCAACCAATCCACAGTAGATTTCATGAATTAGGTGCTGCAGCCTGTGAGTTCATTGATGAGTAACACTTTCACACCTCTTGCCATGATATATGATGTACTAGTCTACATTAAATTGCGAACAGGACAGTGTTGAGGAGAGATTTGGGAAGCTTCAGAGGTTTTCTGCAGTCAATTTTATATTCTATTTATATTAATCCATTTAAAAATTGTCTTTTTCCAAACCCAGTTAGAGTAGGGAAAGATTACGAGTGTTCATGCAATTTCAAAACTATTGCTGAGAAGAGCTTTTTCCCCTTTCCTTTGAGTGTTTGCGTTGTAAAACATCACTGTCTCTTGAGATAAAAAAAACAAAAACCAAACTACAAGTACCCAGTTATGTATTCTTCTCCACTCAGCCTTTTGATCTCATTTGCCTTCGCCATTTTCAAAGTCCTCCAATAGGCACACTTGAGACTGGGTTAGGGTTCTTCTTGCATTTAAAACAATTTTTCTTCGTTTAAGTAATTTAGTATGTACGGACACAGCAGAACAGAGTTTAGTCCTCTGTGTATCTCTTTCTTTTTGGGTTTTCTTAAATAGAGAACTGACATGATGAGCATCTACGTTGGCTCACTATAAAAAAAGGGAAGTGAATTGAAGTTGAGGGATTGAAGTGAATGACAGGTGAGTGAGATAAGCCTGAAATAGCACCTTAGATGAGTGACAGGGGAAGATTAAAAGATATAACTGAAGGCAGCAGCCAACAACCCCTAGAATCTAGGACACAAGATGATGTAGAATAAGGCGGTTTTGGAGGGGAAAATAATTCGGACAAAGTAAGAGTGAAAGAGGAGCTGCTATGGGATATCAATATTTTCTCCAATAGGAAAATAATTAACATTTTGATAATATATGATGGGGAAAGAGAGAAGAGAACAAACAAGCTCCTGTCTGACAGAGAAACAAGGAAAGTGAAGGTTTTGCAATAAAAAGGAGAGTTCAAGGGCTAAACGTTTACCCACACTAAAATGGGATTATAGTCAGAATCATTTGAGGAGGCAGGATTAGGTGTAGTTCAAAGGCTGAGGCACTGGAAGCAACCCAGAGCTAATTTCTGATTATTTTCAGTAGTGTAGTGAGTAGCATTCATAAAGCCTCCTTCTTCCTCTATTTACATTGAGCACTGAGTGTTCCATAAACCAAAAGTAAGATTATATGTATACTTACATATATACTTCTGGTAATACACTTGTGAAGACAAAATGTTCCACTGACACAAGTGTAACAACTGCTAAAATAGAATGCAAAGCAAGAACAGTTGACAGATTTGAGGGAAAACCTTATCCTTCAGCACAGCTCCTTCCTTCTTTTCTGCCTAGGCCTGAGAGCACACTCTGGTTAGAAACTGAATTAATGCTTTTTGGTAATATTGAACATGATGGACTACTTATGGAAACTCTGGTTTAGGCAGTTTTCCCAAAACACATTTGGGCACAGCCTGCAGAGAGCCCACACTGGGGCAGGATTATCCTAAAGGGACTGCATCTCACGGAGAGGACCCGTGTCCGTGCAGTTTTTTAAAGGACTGTATCACATGGGAGGGTCCCCCTGCTGGAGTAGGGGAGAAGCGTGAGGAGGAAGGAGCAGCACAGAAGAGGTGTTATGGACTGACCACAAACCTCATCCTCCATCCCCCTGTGCTGTTTGGAGAGGTGGAAGAGGTAGAGGTATTGGAACGAATAAATGGAATTTAGCCTGGAAAAAAGAGGGGATGAGGGTAAGATGCTGTTTTAATTTTGCTTTGTTTCCACCATCCAACTCTATTTTAGCTGGCAATGAATTAAGTTAATCTTCCCCAAGTCTGTTTTGCCCCATGGTAATTGATGAGTGATCTCCCTGTCTTTATCTCAACCCAGGAGCAGCTTTTCCGTCGTGTTTTCTCCCCCACCCTGGCGAGGAGCTGGAGTGTGAGAGCAGCTGGGTGGGTGGCAGCTGGCAAGATCAACCCGCTACAACTATATTGCCCGCAAAGTCATGTTGTGGGCCAAGAGAAGACACAGGGTTAGATCCTTACTTGATGAGATTTGGCAGAGGTTGCTGGATTTCAAAAAAATAATTCTGCTAACAGAGATCCCAACCTGTGAGTTTGTCTGACACATTATGCAAACAGTGATATTTAGTTGTTAGGAACAAGCTACGTGTAAAAGTACTGATACTCAGGAAGTGCAAATTTGGGGTGTTTGGTGGTGTGGGTGGTTTTTGTTTTGGTTTTTTGTTTGTTTTTTTTTGTGGTGGTTTTTTTGTTTTGTTTTTGTTGTTGTTGTTGTTGGTTGGGGGTTTTTTGTGGTTCTTTTTTTTTGCTTGGAGCAATAGAGATACAGTGGAAGGCTAAACCTATTTTTGCACAGCAAAAAGTCTCAGCTCTGCCCTGTGGTTATTAAACTGCCTGAGCCATTCTTCTGAATAAAACCTAATACCATTCTGGAATTTGCTCTTTTCTAATTGAGCTCAGAATAAACATAGTAGGATACGAGCCTTCAAAATGAAGTGCAAACACAAAAGTGAGGAGCAGTAATTTTAATTGTCCAGAAAGAACACCTCTCCCTCCCACCTACCTTTTTTCAGCTTCTCCATGTATTCTTTTCCCCTGGAGATTTAAGGCACCATAAATAGCAACCTTTTGTTCCCTGGCATTATCGTTTTGTTATTGCTAAATTTCTTTAGTTGCTGGGTTTCTGTATGTGTTAAACAGGTAATGGCTATTTTTTTTTCAATAGGGATCTCTGAAAACTTGAAAGAAGACATGTAATAGAAAGGGGAGTCAGGCCAATCAAATGCAGAATACATGCCAGCTATCACTCAGCCATTCTAGAAAACTACTGCAGAGATGAGCAGCAGCATTAACTAAAACCCCTTATTGCTCTGCACAGTCACTGACCTCATGCGGTGCTTTTAAGAGCTGTGTGGGCTCAGGGATGAATTTGCAAGAGTACAAGAGCAACAATTGCACTTTGAATGGTGCAAGCTGCATTTCTTAATTTGCCTCTGGAAGCTGTACCACCAAATAAACCTATCCTGCCCACAGTAGTGTGGTAGGTAGTGTGAAGTCCAGGTTCACCTGAAACTGGGCTTCATTCACCAATTAGCTTCTGAAACTTCTGACTATTGCCTTTGCAATCTTCCTTCGTGTGCTCAGCCAAATGCCATGAGAACACCAACTTTGGTAAGTGAGGATCTGATGCTGTTCTTGACACTGAGAGAATAAAAAGGTATCATAGCTGGATTATGATCAGAGCTGGCACATCATACAGCAGTGATAAGAGATATCCAAATCTTAACTGTGTCCTCAGTTTAATAAGAATCACAGAAATGCCTGCAGGAGCCTTCATGGTCCAAGTAATAGAAATGGATCTGGACTATTGGACAGAGCCCAATGTATGTGCTTTTAGCTTTTGAGGGCTTTATATTTCCCCAACAGCATTTTAATGTTTCCATACATTGTCTGTCTCTAGCAGTATGCATGTTACCACCAAACTATTTGTTTCACAGTCAAGGAGAGCTGAAAAATGCAACTGGACCCTACTAAGTAGTGGGGCTGAGGCAGAGTTTGGCTTAGTTTGTATGCTGAGACTAAACCAGTAACCCATTGGAGTGATAGTGTCTTAGTTTGTGGATGCAGACTTGAAGGTGATATGGGTTGTAAACACTAAAGTGTTACTTATTTCTGGAGTAACCCAGTAGGATCACTGACCAACGACTAAGCTTTTAATTTATGGAAATTCCTTTGTAAAAGCATAATTAATGCAAATCTATGGAAATTAGACCAAAAATTTAGCCTGAGGTGCAGGAATTTCATTACAAGGTTTTGGTTAATTGATTGGAGTATCCTCTCAGTTACACTGCAGTAACTCAAGTTTTCCTTCAGTAACTTAAAACAGGTGTTTGTCTCTGTCATGGGTGGAGCTTCTGTTGAACAACAGACTCAGTCCCAGAGTCCCTGGTTTTATCGATGAATTCAAGCCACAACTCTAATTTACCATTACGAAGCAAAACCATATTCACCAGAGATAACTCTAGATAATGCTCAGGCTTTTTGTTGTTGTTCTTGCTAAAGAGACGAAAGAGCTTCATGAATTTCTGTAATGAACAATAGGAGATGTTGTTTCAATAAATGCAAGTCCTGAGTAATTGAACTCGATCAGAGCCTTATGATAATAGCCTTTTCTTGCAAATATACAAGCCACATACAGTGCACTTAAAAATTATTAGCTCAGGGAGAGCCCTAAAATTGCATTTCAGCATCATAAGACAAGAGCATACAGTTCAGAAATTACCTTGAAGGACTATAAATAGTAATTCAAACATTTAAGCAAACAGAATTTTTTTTTTTTATTCACTGTTTAACTGTGATTATCTGACTGTTATTAAAATATACCTGAATTTATTTGTATATTCAGGGTTTGTAAACTCACCCTATTGCTGTTTTGGTCAAAAGGAAATTTAGGTAATGGACCTTTGTGGTGGTTGACCCTGGCTGGACTCCAGGTGCCCACTAAGCCACTCTATCACTCCTCTCCTCAGCAGGCCAGGGCGAGGAGACAGTAAGATGGAAAGAAACCTCATGAATTGAGATGATGTCACTTTACTAACACAAAAGTGAAGGCTGCGTGCTCACAAGCAAAGAAAAAAACCTCAAAGATTTTTTCTTCTCATCAGCAAGAAGCATTTGACCACTTCCCGAGAAGTAAGTCGTCAGCACACACAGCAGTTGCTACCAAAGACAAATGTCAATAACGAATGACCTCCCTTCCCTCTTCCTTTCTCTTAGCTTTTATATCTGAGCAGATGCAACATGGTGTGGAATACTCCTTTGGTCAGTTTGGATCAGCAGTCCTGGCTATGCCCCCTCACAAGATTTTGCTCACCCCTAGACAGAATGTTGGAGAGACAGTGCTGATGCTCTGCCAGCGCTGCTCAGCAGCAGCCAAAGCACTGGTGTGTTATCAACACCTTTCCAGCCACCAGTGTGAGGCACAGCACTGTGAGGGCAGCTGTGAGAAAAATTAACTCCACCTCAGCTAGTCCCAACACAACCTTATTGATATTCCAGCTAGGAAAACATAGAGAGAGGGGATTCATGCAGAAGTAGCTCTTTGCAGAAGAATTTATGCAAGTTGTTCTAGCCTAGCAACTGAGGTATTGGCACCAGGGCCATGTTAATACCAGTACCGTGGTGAGTGACTGTAGCTTGATACAAGCAAAGAAAAGATTTCCATGGTTGTTGTTCTAAAATGGCTACTCTTACATATACTAGACATAAATTTTCAATTTAATGGGATCTGAAATTATATTACTATTTCTTCATAACAAAGTATGTGTCAAAAGCAAAATTACATTGCTCACTGCAAAAAGTTTTTAGCTGGCTTCAAGGAAAGAAATTAAATACAATGCCTAGAAAAGAAATACGTAGCATAAGATGAGAAGGACAATAGGAATTCAGTCCTCTTGGAAGATCTTTCTGCCTCTAAGATATAACCACCTATTTTCCCATTCCAAGTAAATATTTTGACGAGATTGTGATTGACTGTGCCAGGTGCTGTTCAAATAAGTGTGAAAACACTTCATACACACATTTAGAGCCAAGCTGCAAAAAAAAGAAGGAAAAAAAAAAAAAAAAAAAAAAAAAAAAAAAAAAAAAAAAAAAAACCAAACCTGGAGTGGAAAGGTGTCATAGCTTTAGTTCTGTGACACTGAGAACTATGTGATTTACCAGCCAGGGGCAATGATGAAGCACTGCTAAATTAATGAACAGACCAGTTCGCCTGTACTGCTAGTTCGCTTCAGTCAGAGTGAGCAAGCAGTCCAGGGGATAGGTCCTTGTGCTGGTCTAACAACTTTCTGCTGCTCTCCATACGTGCTCTTGAGTTGCCCGATGGACAGGATTAGCACCTGGTAAAGTTCAAAAGGGTCCCCGTTAATGCAGATCCACCTCACGATGTTATACAGCAGAATCAGGCGCAGGTCCCTGAGATGGACTAACTTTTTGAAGGATCCTACCCCAACACTTTAGCAGCAACTTTTTGTGTATGAGTGGCTCCCAGCAATTGAAGGGTAGCTAAGAAATATATGCATGTGTATATCTATGGCTATAAAATAACTTTCTTGGTCTCTTTTATAAATCTGCACTGCGTCCATGTAAAAAATCCCCAAGTTTAGGAGCTCTATGTCATGAACAAGACAAGGGCAGTCTTCCCCTGAGCTTTCCTCCTATGTTATTGTGTGCAAATATGCAGCAATAAATAGATTTTGCTAGGGGGCCAGAAACCATACAATTAGAAGTTCCATACAGATACAAAGATTGTACCTGTGCTTGTTCCTGCTTGTATACATTTGCAGGATTATCATATTTATTACTCAGTGAACACAGGGGTTAAACCCTGCTTGCCTCTACAGAGAGTTGTGTGAGCTATATATACTGGCATATATTTCATGTACTCATTGTATATAATTATGTACTGATGTCCTTTTCCTTTTGCATTTTAACTCATAACACATCTCTGGACTTTATTGCCAACTTTTAACATGTTTTTGGAAAAAAAAATTGTCTTCTCTGTAATTTCCCACATTTTTGCATAGAGATCCACAGAAATTCACAGAACTTAAAGGACTCCTCCTGTTCTGTAGGCCTTATATAGGTCATGCTGGGTTGAACCCTTTGATAAGTACTTCATTTTGTGGCAGGGGTTCATCCCCCTGGGTGCAGAAATCTCAAAATTGAATGTCTGATTGGGAGTTATGCATCCTACCAGCTACTTTTACTTTCTATGAAGGGAAACAATTTTTTTAAGAGGGCAATTCATAAGACTTGTGTTAAATATTCCCAGAAGACATTCTACGTCATCCTAAGAAAGATATCAGAGGGCATTTGGAAGAAGCCTTGCTTTTTTCCATAAACTACAGAGGTAGTTGATTTGCAAACTATTATTTGCTCTTCCTTCAGACATTTCAGAGTTAAAAAATCTGTGTCAGCATGTATGAATGCATCTAAATTTTGTTTACCCAACAGTGTAAGGATACAGTGTAAAAGAAGTATTTAGGGGCAGAAAGATAACTATTTCATCTAGGAATCTTCACCCATGAATCTCACAAAAACAAACTTGAACCTTTTCAGTTTAAGCAAGGCATTAAATTTTTAACTTAACTGGTGATATTTATAGCAGTAATGAAATGAGCAACTGGATAACAGTCATCCTCCTACCCACTTTTCCCCCTAGGTATTACTAGAGAGTAAGTTCAGAGAGGGTACAATCACTGTAATATACATTTCTACTGTTGTGCTGAAGCTTACACATGCAGGTTGCTGGGTGTCCTTCATTAAAACTCTTTTAATGGATTGAAGGAACTAATTTCCATACATCTTGTAGAACTCTGAATTTATTCCAAGCCAGATATGATCTGTAATTCATAAAAATACTTTTGAAGAACAACTTTTTTTCTTTGGGACTCAATCAGTTTGCCATAGGAACAAAAATAGGAATACACAAACAATGGAAATTCCAGTAGTTAATTGTCTACATTAACTTTTATAACATATCTCTGCCTTTAAGTAATAATTGACGCTATACTGCACATTCAAATATTGTTAATGTATCTCATTAGCCATGTAGCTACAGTGCATTTTGTTTCATTGGTGGGTGACAATGAGAATGTTCTTCGTTAGCTGGAAAAATGTTGACAGCTATAGGATCTATGAAAGAATACAAACATGCATTGATCAAATTTAGATTCATAGGCTTGAATATTATGCCAAAAAAAGAAAAGCCCATGCTGAGGAATTAAAATGAGTTTGAAAGAAATTCTAAAGTCAGAGTAAGATGTTCAAATGAGTTTAGCCCACTCTAGTTTTCTCTGCAGTGTGTGCACAAACAATAATTGGAAAATTACAGAAAGAGATTTTTTTTCCAGAATAATTTTTAAAGATTTCTTTTAGTGAGGTGCAGCAGTATGGAAATTATTACTGGGTGAAAAAGTAAATAAAGTGAAAATGAGTGAGCAATGCAATTTCCTTTTTGATGAGATACAAACAACATGAAGGCATTTCACATCTCTCACTATTTTGAACTCACTCTGGTTTCTCTCAGAAATGGAGGTTCAGAAGGGATCTAAGCTGTCCTGGGTTAGTGAAGCTGTTACTAAATAGAAACAGAACAGTCTCATGGTTTTCTCCTGCTCTAGCTATGCCCAATGTATTCGACCCCACCACCTGTGCTATGACAGAGCTAACTGCTCAGGACATGTTGAAGGCTAGGAGTATTCTCCTCCAGAAAACCAGCTGACGAAGAGACAAACGCCTCTACTTCCAGTTGTATCATGATAATCCATGAATAATCAGCTTCTTCACCCATCACATAGCAGAATGGTGCTCAGTATGGGAGACACATAATCTGCCACCTACTTCTGAGATGGGGTATATGAAAGAATAGACAGTCTCCATTCTTAATATTTTGGGAGTTGTCAGGATGAATACACAAACTTTTGGAAATGCACATATTCTTGCCAAAGACAAAACTGACAGAAGATAGGGAGGTCTCATGCAACAGGCAGAAAATAGCAACCATTTCTGTCTCTGCCCAGCTCAGGTGAAAAGGGAAATACTGCTTCTATATTTTGGCATTCCCAAAAGTAGCACACTAGGCTGTGCAGCAGAGGAATAAGAGAGGGACAGGGAAAGATGCACAATAAAAAGACTTAAAGCATAGTGATTAATTGCCTAGTTACCTCGAGCAACCAGTTGAGTTTTTT
>VWZG01004349.1:129755-236381 GCA_013396735.1 Grallaria varia | reverse complement strand
TTTTTTTGTCTGTTGCCATTCTTTCTTTTCTCTTTTTCTTGAAGAGATAATTCTGAACCAGCTGTGTTCCAATTTTTTATCACTTTGCTTTTAGTCCCTTTTAGATCCCATGGAATGCCTCATGGCTCTACAACTATGTGCTTTTTCCCAGTTCCATGTCATATTTACTGTTTTATGTGATGGCTTATTACAGCTCAAAGTATCTGAAATTTCAGTTGGTTGTGGTGTATCTCACCACAGTGGCATTTTTCTAGCACAAAAATAAGTTAATTGAATGTGACATGAGGACTTGAGGAAGAATTGAAGTGGGTAGACAGTGCTGAGATAGTGTTGAAGGAATCTATTTTATTAAAGGAGCCAAATCTGATGCAGCTTCATCAAATTTCTGTAAGAAGGGTCTGGATGCTCCAGGGTCCTGCCTAAAATCAGGTGACTTCAGAAGGTTTCAGAACTACAGAACTGATTGTTCTGTGTGTTCAGCTTAGTCCTGGATCTCAGAAAAGGTCTGCACAGACGTAACAAAGTCCATTGCTCCAGGTTGCGCTAACAGTTCTGAAAGCTATTTTGTTTGCAATTGCAAGGTCAACAGGGAGAAGCAGGTCTCTAAGCCCTCAGGAATGGTGTAGTGCCCTGATTAGTCTTTCTTTCAGTTTGCCTTTTTACCTGGATTATTTTCTTCCAATGAGTTCCAATTAGAGTGTCTGAACAAATGGTTTTCAAGCAATAGTCTGTCTCTGTATGTCTATATATCTATATATCAGTATCTATATCTGTATCCATATCTGTCTACATGTATTTTTTTGGTTTTGTCACTTTGGATCACGTGCTGTTAGCACAAGTGCAGGAGTCACATTTTCTTCAAAATCTGCAGAGACCAATTTTATTAGAGGCCAATCTGTTCTTCCTGGCTGTGTTGACCTGTCTCCTTCTTAGATGCTGAGTTTGGTAGTAATGCCATGCCATGCCGAATACAGAACTGCCTAGGAGTGCATGTGGCTCTTGACTGGTCCACAGTTCCTGGTAACAAAATGAATGAATGCTTCAGTTTTTGCACAGTCTGTACAATCCAGGCACTATTGTGAATAATGACCATTTGTACATGTGCAGCAGTATTTTTACCTCAGTATCTTCAGTGCACTTTTATACTTAGGATTGATTTGGCATTTTATAACATTAATATGCTGACTAAGAGAGGACTGTATTGTTATTCATACAGAGAAAATGCAACTATAATTTTCAAGCAAGGTTTTTTGGGTTTAATTTTATTAACAATCTGTAATTTCTCTCCCCTTGCATCCAAACTCTGAAGCATAAATATCAAAGTTCAGCCTTATTAATGTCCTTCTTGCTTAATATTAAGCTTCTTCTCTCCACCATTTGTCCGTCCCATCTCCTAGTAACATATTCTTGGTTTTACTACGAGGATTGCAATCATATGCCTAAAATAACTTTTGCTATTATATCATTCAGGTGTGAAGAAATTGAAACATTCTGTAAGACAGTATCCATTTTTGGGAAGAAGTGGGTAGGGCTCAAACTAATCAGCAAAATTTAATTTCTGATTGTGTTAAAAATTATTACAAAATATTCACCAGTAAATGCGGGTTATTAATGCTGAATTCTTTGGCGATTTCTATAAAAATTTACAATTCAGTACATATTATTTCTACATACAACCTAAAAAAAAAAAAAGTAATGTGAAAATGTTAAAAACGTCATGGTACATAGCAGGGAATTTTTGCATTTTCTAAGCCTGCAGTCGTGATCAAAATATACAGGCCTGGTTTATCTGAGATCAACAGGAAATTAATTCATTGTGAGACCTTGTAAAAGGGCAAGGAGATATTTTTTTCCGAACAATTCGTTCAGTCACTCAGGGTCATTCCCACATAGATTTCACTCACCTTCAGACCCTTTTGAAGGTCCTTTCCAACCCAAACCATTCTGTGATTCTGTGACTCACAACCACCAAACCCAAGCACATTTGTCCGTGGTCTGCCCAGGACCCCTTGTGTATGACAGGGAAAAAGGACACCAGCAATTGAGTCCTCATCATGTCACATTGGTCTTTTCTGGTGATAATAAACGATTTTTTTTTCTCTTTTTGTAAGACATGATCTGATTATTTTGCTTCAGAATCTTTCTTTCTTCTCCCTGACTAAAACACAGGAAAGTTCTGTCAGTATTTCTTCATTTTGTATCTCCTCACAGCTATTCTCAGTCTTCCAGCTGGGATAAAAAGAGGAATTGCACATGCACTGTGGTGTCACCTTATTGTGACCTGCCTGTTGTTAGCATGCAGATCTTCTGCTGAAAAAACCTGTGTGCAGTTGTTTGATCAGATTATCGACCTGCTGGTGTCGATGAGAATAGCAATAGGTTCCTCAGTTTTAGCCAGCCTGCTGCTGTCAGCCATGTCCTTGGTTGTTCTATATTGAGTTATCTGGTACTTTCAGATACTTCCATTACTTCTTCATTCAGACCAATTAATATTTCTATTGAAATTTCTGTGAGTGAGTGCTTTGGATCATTCAGTCTAGTCCCAGTTACTATTCTGCAGCATCTGAAACACACACTTTATTATATTTAAAATGCAGCTCTTCAATACATTTGCACTGCACACTAAAATACCTCTATCCTTCACACTGATTTGATCTTAACAGAAAGGAAGGCCATTGCCAGTTTGACATAAAAATAAAAAACCAAAGAAATTATTTGTATTACCCCTTTTCTTGCTACCTACTGGTTTGCAAGAAGACTATAAGAAATGCAAGGAAATGACTCCCTGATTTTTATTTGCCTTAACAGAAATATGTAGTTTATACCACTGAACTCATAATGCTTATATATTTTTGGATAGGGCTCCTTTTCATTGAGATTATGTCTTTGCAACAGGACATTTCTTTTTGGGAGTCGAATTATGGTCCCCTGGCTCCCCCAGGCCTATTGCAATGCAAATGCAACCTTTATTTTTGTGAAGACTTCTCCATTTCTAAGAAATCATTGCAGAGCTCAAAAATATTAATCAGAATTTTAGCTCAGTCTCAGGAAAATGATAACACAGTATTCAGAAATTATACCAGAGTCTGTTCTACATGATATTTGTTGTAGATATTGCACTGGAGCACCAGACATTTTATGTATCTCTGTTAGGATTTCAAAATAGTTATCATATTTTTGCTAGTCCTACACATTTATGTGAAATTGTTTCCTGTTAATCTTCATAACAAATGCATCTCTAAAATCCATATATTCAGAGTCTTAGTACACATGTGCTTGAAAAAAACAATAAAAAAGAGTGGCATCACCATAATATAATAAAACACATATAATGCCATGGAATGCTCCAGATGTACTTGGGAATGCTGCTGGTATTTATACCATTTTTGACTGATCTTTTCTTTAAGATCGTCTGTACATGTAGTAAGCATCTTGTAATGTAGGTGATTAAACACAAAGAGCTCAGGTGATCTATTTAATGGATAAAATAGCATCTAGCTCTGCCATCAGCATTTCAAAGCATTTGCCAGCTTGATTTTTTAGGTGTCTAATAAAATGTGAGGTGTATAATGAGATGGCAGCAAGGGCTGCCAAAG
Source organism: Grallaria varia (assembly GCA_013396735.1). Taxonomy (NCBI): domain Eukaryota; kingdom Metazoa; phylum Chordata; class Aves; order Passeriformes; family Formicariidae; genus Grallaria; species Grallaria varia. Next base: position 232,785 of record VWZG01004349.1, on the reverse strand, counting down.
TATTCATAATTTCTGCAAGTTAACAAAACCACTGACAATTAGAGTACAGTAAAAGCTGGATCATTAATTACTTTATATTCACTTAAAATGTTTCATAAAACAACATTTTTTCACAATATCACTGCTTGGCAGATGTTCCCATGTGTTCAGAATAAGCTGTTGATTCAGTGCTCATGTAATATTGCTTATTGCGACTCTCTTGTTCTGGATCATTAGACAGGAACAAGAACAGTTTATTCTGCTTTACAGAACTCTAGCACCACATGGTGTGATAATCCTATGTGTTAACCAGCAGCCACTCCAGTATGGACCTAATGCAAACATTGCCCCATGCATTGTGCAATGTTCTGTGTTTAAGTTTGCAATTACGGTTTTGCAAAGAAATACCCATTAAATATTTCCTGCTATGGGTTCACTGATTTATTCATATGTGAGTCTTCTCATCTCAATGTAGGTGTGCCAAAGATATTGTGGATAAAATGAAAGTAGAGACAATGAAGAAGGAAAAGCCAAAATAATTAAAAATTTAAGACTTTGATCATCTGTAGCATTGCCACTTCACACATCCCACCAGTAGTTTTACATGAAGTCCATTCAACTGCACAAAAAAATTATTGAAAATAAGGGAAGAAAATTAGAAAGTTTACTTGAAACCACATTGGGTTAAACCATCTGTGTCTTTCAGCTTAATTTATATGCAAAACATGGAAAAGGCATAAAGTCACTGAACTACAAAGCAAATGAAGACTCTAATATATTGCCAAGGAAAACTGGATGAAATATCTTTGATGAATACGACTCTTTGTTGAAAAGTTGTTGCTTTGGCAAGACCGAAAGAGTCATTGGAGATGTATGAATTCTGCAAAAATTTACATGAAAAAGCAATTGATAGAGGAGGAAAAGCAAACCAAGTACTTAGATGGAGTGTTGTGCTTGTATTTTTGGCAGGAAAAAGTTAGACATATCCTGGTACAGGATGACTGGACAAAAAATGTCAAATGAAATTCAACATAGATAAATGTAAAGCAATGTACATGAGGAAAACCCAATCTTATCATTGCATAAAACGATAGGCTCTGAAGTGGTCATTACTGCTGCAGAGCAAACCCCTGGGGTTATGACAGATTGTTGAAAACACAGTAGCAGTCAAAAACCCAGATCAAATAATTAAGAAAGAAATATAAAACAAGAAAAAACCCTCTCATCTTGCTCCTGTACAAACCCATGATTTTTATCACAGCTGATGCATTAAGTGGAGTTCTGGTCCCCATGTCTTCTAAAGGAGATGTAGCAATTGGAAAAGATTGTGAGAAGGAAAGTGAGAATGATTAAAGGATGGAGAGTGCCAGTAGAGCTTGGCAGAGATCTGCCATCTGTGAGTGGCACAGAAAGTAAGACTGTTGACTTCTAGTGTGAGAACAAAGCACCATGAAATGCAAACAGTGGTAGCCAGACCTAAAGTAATTGTAAGGAGCCAGTTCTTTGTGAAATGAGTAGTAGACCTGCAAAACTTGTTGTCAGGGAATGCAGCCCTTTGAGGCTGTTCATGAGGTGATCTTTGCACAGATAAATGTGCATCTAGCTGTCTTTATGAACAGCTGCAGTGCCCACCCACATTACTGCAAATCCTGCCATTTGGCTTTCGTTGGATCGGGTCCTTTATTTTGCAGACCACAAATCCCATTTGTGATTGATTACATATTCCAATTCTTTTTAGTATTACAATGGAGTAATTTGTCTTTGCTCTTACTCAATACCTTTAGTTTCCACTGTAAGATGTCACCCACCTGACTTGTATTTTCAAGCCTGTCTGAGCAGTTCATAACTGTGGTAATAGCTTTAAAGCAGAGTCAGGAGGTCAGGAATGGCTGGCTTCTGTTTGCAATCTAATCACTGAGCTAAGGCAGTTAAATTACTCTCTTATCTGCGCTTACAGTTTGCCTATTTGTAGATAGCTGTAAGAATAATCCTCGAAGTGGGAGAACAGAGATATGCTGTGCCCTCAGGTTTTGCCCTGTTTTCCTAAGCTGTGCTCACTACTTCTAGGGAAAGAGGATTTTATTTAACGTGCATGCAGAAGCTACATGGAAAATGTTGCTCCTGCAGTGTGCAGAAGCTGCAGCTGTGAGATGCTGTGACCTGCTGCCTGAGGAAGGTGATACATCCCCTGAGTTGCACATTCAGCATCCCTGGACAGTGAGAGGGGGTCACAAAGCTCTGTTGGTCTTAATGCCTGCCAGTATCCCATGTATGCTGGATACCCCTGATCAGCAATACCCTCACAAAGTGAACCTCTTCTGGGGGCTGGGTGGCAGCTTCAGTTTCATGGAGTCGGGTGTCTCTCTGCCTATCACAATTCCAGCATCCTGCTCCCATGAAAGAGAACCATTTCTAGGGCTTGCATTTTATGCCCCTAAAACAGCAGTGAAATACTTGTCTCTCTCAAAAGTGGGTCAGTAATGAGTCTCCCACATCAAAACTTACTACAGTAATAATTCAACACAAGAAAGGTGGATTTGATCCAATGATCCAAAATAGAACCGGTGAAATGGGAAGTCCTTTTATGATTATCAAAGCCCCAGGAATACAACTGACACCTTTCTGTTTCCTTTATTTCGCTTTCTGTCTTTGTCAGTAAGCTACAAACCCCTTGCTGTGCTGTGAAAAAAATCAACAAAGGCTTAAATGAAATGGGGACTGCAGCTGCAAAGCAATTTAAAGAGTGCCCTTGGTTTCCACAGACAATCCATTACAAATTCCCTGGATTTTTTCCCCACTTCATTCTTGGGAAACCATACCAAACAATCTACCACAAACTCACTAAATAAATGTTAAATAATTGTGAGAATTTCTTTAAGCTAATGGATCTTCCCAGGTAACTTGGTCTGCCAGCTTGCTGAGCTTGTGCCTGAAAGGATAAATAGAGTTGAGTCAGTAAGACAGTCAATATTTAAAGGACAAGAGCCTTACAGAAGTTTTCCTCAGAACAAAAGAATAGTGGAATGTACTGTATGCAGGTCTTCCAGCTGAAGAGTACAGAAAAAACACTCCAATATGTAGCTGTTTTTTCCATCCTGAACCCCTTAAGTGATCACTCTGAGCTGTTTGAAAGTCCACGTCATTGCTCCTAGTGTGCCACTTCCCTCTTATGGTGAGGGTATTTTATTCCAAGACAACATCCACCATACCATAAACTTTGCTTTCTTTTCCTGTATTTCATTGTCTTTTCCTTCTATGCTGAAAATTCTGTCCAAATCTCTTTCTCACTCACCAGGTACTTGCAATACTGGGACATGCTGACCACATGCTTATTATCACAGCCAACATGTCTCAAACTTGGAAACAGATCAGTGAAAAGCAACATAGTGAAATCAAACCTTGAGCATTATGGAATTTCCTTAGAAAGGTGGGTCCTTGCATGAATTTTGAAACTGTAGCTAAGTCTGAATTATGCTGTTCATAACTCCAACCCAACGTTTCCCAAATATGTGTGTTTCTTCAATCATTTAGGCAGAACTTCTCAGAAGTCTCATGATACACCAAGCAGTATTTCAGATTCAGAATTGCTTATCAGTAGTGACAAAAGAGTCTACAAGGCTTACGTTTGATGAGATGGAAATGTTTGGTGAGCACAGAGAAATTACATGTATTGTCTTGAAGCATTTTGATTTTTGTTTTGGTGGTTATAATTCTTCATATGACTGCAATGTGGCGATGTTCAATACTAGTGATCTGCTGAGGGGGACTCTTAAAAGGCTTTTTATAATTCTTCCACCATCTCCAAGGCAAAGATAGAGTGATGGCCTTGCTTCTGATCTGGAGAAAGTCCTGCAGCTCATCTCTAGGCTACTACTTAATCATATTACCAAGACACATATACATTATTACTGAGGACTGAACGCTTTGCCTACAGAATGAATCAGACTGAACTGCAGTAACCCAGAGTTTTCAGACAAATTCTCAACAAGAACAACTAGGAGTGCTTTCAGATCCACCTAAAGTACATGGGGAGAGCCTGGTGCATCAGAATGGGTATCAAAGTGGAGACCGTCCTGTAGGTGACTCTAAAAGCAATAAAAAAAGAAAACAAAGCAAGAGATAACTCTGAAGCCAACGTGTATTCACCTGAGGCATCTTCAAACATACAGGCCTTGTTCTTTTTTGAGCAACATTGAAGTCACTCGTTAAACAACCCATGGGGCAAAGGATACACAATAGTCCTTGTGGTCTTTGTGCTCTACTTCTGAAGCAATGAGTCTTGAAGTAACTTGTGCATAAAGCTCGAGGTATTGGTTTTAGTCAGGCTGAATAAAGAATGGGAGCAAATATTGACATTAAAGACTGGGAACAAATACTATATGTTCTTGCAAGGTCTCTCTCTGTGTACTCACAAAGTAGGAGAGAGCCTCTGATTCTGACTAAGGCAATTTCAAGAGTACACAGGAAATAAACCTCAGTCTTCCTTTCCTTTGATATGTGACTTAACCAGTGAGTTCTCCGTAGAAATCTGGAATAGAGTCTGAGGAGAGAAGTAGCAACAGAAGTATTTTAAAAGAAAAGTATTGCCCCTGTGTAACACAGCCATGGACTTATAAAAGCTGTTTTCAGTGTACATGTACTGACTGGAAATGATTACTAGATACCGGTAGGGGAACAGCTAATTTCTAGACCCTGACTGATGCTGAACATAACTCTGTTACAGAGAAACTCTCACTTTGAAAACAGTGACACTCCAAGACTAGGTAGAAGATAAATAGAGACTTGAAAACTGCAATTTTGAACTTAAAGAACATAAATTCTGTGCAAATTCTAGCTTCTTTTATGTCAAATGATAGTTATTCACATTCTCAGGAAGACCCTACTGTGATGTCTACTTTCCTGGACAGTACTGGTGAACCAAAAATCTTTAAAACTGGAAGAATGACTGCTTAAAACTTCCTGGCCTGAACTTCAGCTAAAAGTGCATTCTCTATGCCCCTGGCATCAGGAGATTGTGATAAGTACTTGTCCCTTGTTTATCCTATCTATGTCATGGATTACCATTACATTACCATACCATACCACACCATACCACACCATACCATACCATACCATACCATACCATACCATACCATACCATACCATACCATACCATACCATACCATACCATACCATACCATACCATACCATACCATACCTTCTTTGACTTTCTACCAATTTCTTCATCAGAACATGGAATAAAAATCATCAGCAAAAACTAACCTAAATGACTCTTTCCCTCTTTGTGTTTCTGTCCTTCCTGCAAGTCTAAGTGAGAATTTTCTGGGCTAAAATGAAAGATTTTTACAACTTGCTTGCGGTATCAATATTAACATGAGCAAAGGAAGAAGTTTGTTTGTTTTTTATTATAGGTATTTGTTAGAATATTGGCAGCATATCATCACCAGACAGCATGCATCTTTCCTTTATCTTTGCAGTTTATTCGGAAAAACAATGCTTATCATTGTAACACAGTTGTAAACCAAACTTCTTTTCTATATTTAACTATAAAGTTTTCCCAACAGGGAAGAACAGATTCATAAGTTAAAATGTTATTTCTAAGACTTTTGTTACTGAAGACAAAAGGTCTTGTAGACCTTGGCCAACTGTTAGTATTGTTCCTATATACAATTGTCTTAAATATTAATTTTGACTCTTTGAAAGAACTCTCAGGCAATGTGTTCTGCCACCAAGGGATCTGTTTATCAATTGAAATTTTATTGGGAGAATTCAATCCTAAAGGATGAATCATTGTGGCTCAGAGAGCATTGTGATAGAGAGATAAAAGAGAATCAGTATATATGGCTTCAACAGAAAAAAAGAAAGAAACTCTGATTGCTTTGCTTGTTGGAACAGCAATGATTTATTTAGGGTTATTATTACTAGAATAGCAGTCCAGTTTATTTCAAGCTGACTGGAGCTATTTCAAAGGCTCAGAATTTCTTTTCTTCATCACTTTTATGTAGGTTCCAGTTCACACTTGGGTGGGTGTTCTTGCTTTGTGCTTATTCCAGATGCTGCCTCACTTTCTTGTTTTACTGGGATAGCTTTCATAAGCCTTTCTCATTAAACCATCATCTTTTTAATCCAGCAAATAGAGTATCCCAGTATGTTTCCTGACAGCTATAAAAGACAAAAATCTCCCACTGATGCATTTGCAGACAAAGTTCCTGAGACAGTTTTTCTACCTTAAAGTAAGGTTGTGATTACAGCAGGCCTGAAAGGTCAACCTGTTATTTCCATACTGGTACAATTATATTACTTACAAGAAAGAGCCAGTTTTAATCAACTAGTACATATGGAGACAAAACATTTTATAAGCAATGAAGAGGTTAAATACTTTTGCCCAACTTGCATTTCTATATGTTCTTTATGTCATTATTTGCTTGACTAATGATACTGTTACAGAGTAAGTTAGAAAAGAAAATACTATTTTTTCCAATTACTGCTCTGTAAATAAGTCAAGGAAATGGTTTTCAGCTGTATGTTTAATAGAAAAACAGCAAAAAGTGTGCACACAGCCAAAACTCCCACTGATTTGGGCAAATATTTCCAATGTGTCACAAACGTATTGACCGTGGGTTTTGGGAGTTGGGTTTTTTTGCTGTTTTTGTTTAAGCAACTCTCAGCTTTCCACTAGCACCTACATACTTTCTTAATACTTTTTTTTTTTCACTTACAAAAACATTTATCTCATACTGTGGTTGCCTTTTAAATATCTTTTGATCTCAGAGCCTCTCCTGATGCCTCTAATAGGTTTCTGTAGAGTAGCATGACCTTCTTTTCTCCTGGTGAGAATTAAGTCCATCACTTCTATCACTTTAAATGGTGTGGGGAAATCAACATCTTCAATTTCCTTTACTCACTCCATCAGCTTTCTGGAGCAAACCATACATTGCCTCCAATGCCACTTGCTTACAATGCTAGTATCAAAGTGATAGTTGCTGTATGAACAAAGAAGTTTGCTGCTGCTATAGCAAAAATGCTTGTATCAGTAAAAAAATAGAAAGAAGATTGCAATTTAAAAAATAAGTCTAAAATTTCTAATGTCTCCCATATTATGTTTAGCTGTGTTGCTCTCAAGAGCATAGATCAATAGGTAGAGTATCCTAGTTGCAAAAATTGATCTAATTGAGAGGTCATTGCTTTGGTTATCCCTGATGGAGAAGGCACAGAGTAAGAAGTTGTCAGCATCATGCATGGTAGTGCAAAGAAAGGTAAGTGACTTGAACTGTAACTGGCAGATCAGAGCAACAGAGTTCAGAGGTGAGTAAGAAAAAATCAGATGAAGGGGCAAGGATGTTGACTCTGTATCTGTGTGGATGTATAGATAGTTAGACAGGTTCATATATTTTGCATAAACTGTGAGAAGTGTGAATGCTGAAAGAGGCCAAAGAGCAGTAAAGAGCAGTCAGCAAAGTGGCTGAATTTAAGTGTTTGACCAAGTATTTGCTATAGGGACAGAAGGAGAAGGTGAGCTGTGCAAGCTAATTTATCTAAAAGCACTGCTTGGTGGGTTGAGGGTATTTTTTTCTTCTTTTATCACTGCCTTTAAATGAACTGACTTTCCTTTTGAAATCATGTTTCTATTTGCCTTACATTAATATTCATGGCTTGATCTTCTGTGTTACTCTACCTTTGAAGTGCCTAAGCATTTGTGTTCTCTCTCCTAGAAAGACTTAGCACTGAGAAATCTTGGTATTAGATACCCTTGAGAAACTGCCAGTTCCCTTATTTGTCACTTTGTTTATGACAAAATATCATGGTAGTAATGCTGAAGCTTGAGTTCTTTCATTTGTCCTCTTCCTTTTATTTTTTTAATTTTTTCTTTTTTCCCCCCCTCTTTTTAATATCAAGGTCTTTGTGTTCTAGAAACAGATCACTCCTCTTTTTTACCACATGCATCCAATGTCCACGGCCTTTATGCACCATGCCTGGTCATGCACCTCTTGAACTGTCCTTTTGCTTTCTGCTTTTTGAAGTAACTGTCTCACCTTGCTCTTAGTACAGTGAACATGCATAAAATGTCGTGGCTCCTTATGATGAAGAGAAGCAGACATGGCTATGCAACAGGCTTCCCGTGGCAGCGCTGACAGCTCATTTTCTCCCACTTAAGAGAACTGCAGAGTGTGGAGGAGCTGTACAGCACTAGAGAAGTAAACTTGGGTTGAGAAAAAGACCTACACCTGTGACAAAGGACATCAGAGAAATAAGGCAGAGAATAAACTTACAGCCAGCCGTTCGAAACATTCCAATCAAATGTCCTCCCATTCTTTAAAGCTGACAAGTTTCCACATGCTGTGGATATGGGAATAGCATCTGAACACAGCGATGCTCAACAGGGCTCCAAATCCAAAACCTGGGGAGCTGCAACCCAACGTGTTCGAAGAGTGTTACTTTTATGAACACCCAGACCAGTAGCTGTGCATGGTGAAGCATCAAAGGAATGTGCTGCTTTTCTTTTACTCCTGCCATCATGATTTATGGAGAAGATCCTCTTCCATGGGAGATCAAAGTAGTGTTTGCTACCAGTTACCATGTTCACATAGGAGGCAATGGGAGAGCTTGGAAAAATCACCAGTTTTCTTATGTCCTGCCTAGATGCTTCCTTTTATCTGGTTTTTTTGGGTTTTTGTTCTTTTTCTTTTTTTTTGGTGGATTTTTGGTTGGTTGGTTGGTTTTTTGCTTTTGATCTTTTGGTTGGTTTTTTTGTGGGTTTGTTGGGTCTTTTTGTTTGTCTCTCTGTTTGTTTTTATTCTTCCAGGAAAAAGAATTGATGACTTTAAAAGCTGAGAGAACACTAGTATTTTGAACATGAGAGACATTTTTACAGGACTGAATGCTTCTAAAATTTGGAAGGCTTACAGTAAATTAAAAATAATGACTCTGATGTTACCTGTTTCCTCTCTATGTATATATAGAAACCAAATATTTGTTAGAAATAGCTATTTGAGAAGATAGCCAAAAATCAAGGCAGAACTCAGAAGTTATGAAATAAACATCTGCATGAAATTAGAGTCTATCTTTACTATACTATTAATTCAATAAGAAATATCCGAAATATAAGTCCCAGGTTCTGTATTTCTTCACAGGAGAGCCAATATTTCTTTTATAGATAAAAACTGTCAGAAAGCACTTGTAATACCCTAAGCCTGTATATGTAACAAGAAACTGCAGTACTTCATGCTCCATAAGCTTTCCTGCTTTCCTGCAATTTCAGACCAAATGAAGTCAGAGCTACATTTAAGAAACTCAAAATATGATTAGCAAGTATCATTGGTCATACATTATTCATGGAAATGTCATTACATGTGCCAAATACAGGCATTGATACACGATTCCATATGTTTGTCTTGACTGGAAACTGATTTTAAATTGTAACCCTGAATTTTGCTTTCTAGGAGGTGAAATGAAAAAAACCCAAACTCAGTCAATATCTGTAATCTGTGATTTTTTTCCTGCAGAGGTCATCCTAAAATCTACTTTATCCTATGGAAAATGCCAGCAATGGAGTTTTCATAGCAAATACAAATGATGCTGTATATCCCAGCATTTAATAAATAAATATGAGGATGGCTTTTTGTTTAGCCTAATGAAACTATAATCTGCAACCTTATTTTTAAAGATAAAAGTCCTCAAAATGCCCCTCCAACTCTTTTCTCCTTCAGACTGAAACTCAGTAGGCTGCCAAAATTCCCTTCCCCATATGTTCATAGGCCAGGAAAAGGAGATGGCCAGCCTAATTTCAGCACAGACCAGACTCAGCAAGACCTAGTTTTCAGTAAACCATGCCTCCAGAGTTGTTAATGGGGATGTTATACTTAGAAATAACCTGTCTTCTTATCTGTTTAAGGTGAGATTTGTGTCTTATTAACAACAGGTCACTCCTCCTGCAGAGACCCGGGAGTTTCTTAATTGCTTTCCACTACCTGGAAAATACCCAACTGTTCATGCTATCTGCTAATGTGACAGCTCATATTGTTGCTGTGCTGCTAGGCTGGTAAACTCAATTACAGATGATGTCAAAGAACAGCAATTAAATAACAGAAAACTAGCTGTTTCTCAAACACACAAAGGAGAAGCAAACATTTTATAGAGGTGCTTTGGTAGGAATATTTCATTGCACACACAGGAAACTGATGGACTGGACAGCTCCAAGCAAATATTCTGTTCCAGTGTCACGTGCTGTTTCTTCCTTAGCTGCTGAATTGCCTGAGAGCCAGTAGAGAATTTCTGCATCATGTTGTTACTGCTGCATGAATGAGAAAAGTCTTCAGAAGGTAAAGAAGAGAATCTGGCAGGCCAGAAGGCACCTTCTGGAGGTGTCACATCCAACTCCCCTGCTCAAAGCCAGCATCAGGGTTTGCTCAGAGCCGCATTGAGCTATCTTTTAAATATTTCTATATGTGAAGATCCCACAGCCTCCCGAGACAACCTGTTCCAGTGTTTGAGCATTCTCATACTGAAAAACTTTTTCTTTATAGCTGTTTGCATTTTTCTGTTTCAATCTCTGCTTGTTCCCTCTCTGTCAATAACCTTGCACCTACTAGAAAAATCTGACTCCTCTTTATCTTCTCATCTGGTGTTGTTCACAGCAGTAAGATACCCCCACCAACAGCCTCCTCTTTTCCAGTCTGAACAAGCCTAGACCTGACATGATCTCCTTCTACATCGTATTATCCAGCCACAAAGATGCCTAGTGGGCTCTGTTGCCCTTGTTCCTGTATCTCAGTTTCTGTCTTCTACTGCAGAGCCCAAAACTGGGCACAGCAGTTCAGACATTGTCTCACAAGTGCTGAATATAATCTCTTCTCTTACCCTGCTAGATTAATTTCCCCTACTATAGTCAGGACACTTTGGTGTGCTGCAAAGGGGTGTAGGGGAATTTCTTGCAGAAAATAGACATGTGACCGACCTAGCCTTGCTGGATACCGTGAGGTTGCTGGACCTTTAAGACAGCCTGTGAAAGTTATTTTAAGATGTGCTTGTGGATATCAACAAGGAAGAAGGAATGTAAACTTACAGAAGCTGAAGCAGGAGCTTGAAAACAGCGGCTGCGGAGAGTGATCCCATGGACTGTTGTTTTCCACCAATAGAGTTGTTTGTTGTAGTATTAACCAATCACAGAGTGGTTTTGTAGTGTGTGTGTGTGGAGGGGTATTGGGGCTATTTAGGGGTTGTTGTGAAAACAATAAATGGCATTACCTAATCGTGTCGGTTCTGGAGTGGTGTCCATATTATCCGTCGCATTAAAGGGGCATTGATGGCTCATGTTCAAAGAGGAAACCCTGGCTCCTTTCCTGCAAAGCTGCTCTCTAGCCAGCTGGGCCACAGTGTGCTGTACTGCATGGAATTGTCCCACATTCTGGACTCTGCATTTACCTTTTTGCTGAAACTCAGAAGGTTCCTGTCAGCTCAAGCAATTGAGAAGTGTCATGTTAAATTTTGATCAATCCAGTGTTTTAAAGAAACTACAACAGAATTAAGAAAGTGCCTCTGACAGATATTACAGAAGTTTTTGAAGATTTTTATTTGGTGTACACTGAAAGCCTTAGGAAATTCCACAATGCTCTTAGCTTTCAAAAACTTCACTTGAAAGCCTATTCTCTTTCTCTGAGAAACTGTGTTATATGCGCATACAAATGCAATCATATACTTATAAATGCATATACATACATAATACCACAGTTATCTCTACTTTCCACTGAGATCCATTAGAACATTCAAGCAAGCAAAGTATTATAAAGAGTATTATTCTGCAAAGGGCTGTAGAGAACATAAAAGTAAGTTAGTATGAGGTCTGTTAATCTTGACCATATCGTCTTGATTTCAGCATCATGATTGTGTTGTTGGATCATTAGGTAGCCAGGTACACTGCTGTGTATATTTTGGAACAAAGAAAGTTTAACCTTTCTTGTAACAGGGACTCATGAGACTTTAAAAGAAAAAGAAAAAAAGGGGAATAATTCAGATGAAAAATTGAAGTATTAATAGTGCTATTTCTGTAATGTAGCTACCATAAGATGGAGTTACACATTACAGCTGAAATGATCACTGGACACTTTTTCTGAGATTATGTTCAATGTGGAGAGTATCATGTCCCTTACTTTCCACTGCAAAACTAACGACACTATCTGTAGTCTGAGCTCACTGTGGAGAACACATGGAGCTCATTGTGGGCTTAGGAATTTGTGCACCAAGACCAAGATGTGTTAGTTGAAATCTTGAACTCATGGAAGCCAGTGGCAAAAATACTATTGATTCACACAAGCCTGGCTTTTATTTCTAGACCATTTGATGAGCACTACTCCTGCACATGTGGATGTAAATGTCTGCTAAATAAGAGAACCCATATCTCCTCATCTGCACAGGTTCATCTAATTAAAATGCTGCCCTTGAACCCAATAAAATGTTCGTGTTCTGAGCTGTAATAAGTCGTTAAATGATGTTAAGAACCCAGGAAAACAGATGGAGAACCTTCAGGGCATGCTATCTGATGAAAATAAAACTATAAACCTACTGCAAGAAAACAACGTGCTGGTTGTACACATGACATAAATCCCACAAAACTTAGACTTTGTATGTGGCTTCCAAGGGGACAGCACATGTGCACGCGTGTGTGTGTATTTGTGTGGCTAAAAGATTCATAACCTGACAGTGAGCACCAAAGTATACTGATTTTATGATAGTATCAATAAAGAAATAATACCTGTGCAAAACAGTGGTTTTTTAGAGTCCTGGGGAGCAGTAAGTCAGGTTCAGAAAACCCACTGGCTTCCAGAAACTTATTCAGCTGCCACTGGTGGGAACGGGATTCTCCCAGTCTTCCATGGATTAGGATTTGTCTCGCTGTTTATAGTGCTAAGACGAAATCTGCTGAAATCTGCTGGCAAGTGACTTTTCATAACTCAAACAGCAGATGGCAGCCTACAGTCAGTATTTCTTACTGTGCTGTTTGCTGCTGTAATTAATAAACAGGAACTCTCCACGAGATTTTTGTCAGAAAGCAATGATATATTTAAGTTCATAGAAATACGAAAATGAATGTATTGTCTCCTCCTGTTTTGTCTCTGTTGTAAAACTGTGCTCATTTGTAATTTTGGTGTGGAAGGAATTCTTCATTTTTTTTCCCACCCAGCTGGTGAAATTTGCTGCTTCAATGTAGTTGGCTCCTCAAAGAAACTGGGCAGAAGCAGCTGATCTGGGGACTGGAGGAGAGGAAGTCCTAAGCTGTTGAATGCTCCTGACTACAGTCTTTGCTGAAGTCAAGAAGGTCCTTATGACATTTTTAACTTTCCAATTAACTTTTATAGGTCTGGTTTAAAATAAATAAATGCAAAATTACAGAAGTAGCAACTCCCCTCCACTGCTGCTCTGCTAGTACATTATGCTCTGAAAAGCTAACAATGGGTGTGTACTCTTACAATTTGAGGATCTCCCTCCTACCCTTTTTACCTAAATGCAGTTACAATAGGGCACTTCTATACCAAATGACAGAGACTCCAACAAATTTATTTATTTGCCACAGAACACTTTGCAAACTGGTACGTCCTTAAGTATGTGCAGGGAGAGCAGAAGGCTTCGTGTGTATCCATGGCTCATATTTATCCCGATGCATGAAGAAGTGGCCTGCAATATAAACACAGTTGCCCAATCTAAAAAATATTATCCCAAATCTTGGATTTGCTTTTCTAAGGTTTCAAATTGCTTCTGTTTAACGTGTGTGGTCCCCTGTTATGGTTCCCTCTGCTGTCTCCAGGCTCCAAGAACCAGAGAGGGAGTGGAAGGCCTCAGAAAAATAGCAGATGTTAGGATTAGATTAGATGTTAGGAAGAAGTCCTTTACTGTGAGGGTGGTGAGGCACTGGAACAGCTTTTCCAAAGAAATTGTGGATCCCCGGTCCCTGAAGCTGTTCAAGGTCTGGTCACATGGGGCCCTGAGCAACCTGATCCAGTGGGTGGCATCCCTGCCTGTGGTGGGAGGGCTGGAACTAGATGACCTTTAAGTCCCTTCTGACTCAAACCATTCTGTGATTCTGTGATTCTATGGGGCTGCCTTTGCCTGCAGAGTCTCGCGCCATTTGTGTGTCCTGTACCACTTTGCAGCAGCTCCTTGCCTCGCAATTCTAAGTGCTTGGGTACAGTAACTGGGTTCTGCAGGTTACAAAATGTCTTTCGTGCAAAAAACTTTACACAAGCAGCTCATGTGGTAGTTGTTCTTCTAGTAGTAAAATGACCAGAATTACTTATATGTTGTAACCTAAGGAAATCACAGCAGGATGATACTTAATTTGTAAAGGATTTTCTTTGGATCAATAGAGAGAAAAGCTGAATGTTTTAAGACATGATACTTCCCCACAATTCAGTTTTATAGACATGAAGAGAAGTTTCATGTATATTTATTAGGTGAGCCTACTTCTTTCTTTAATTTGCTGAAGAAAAATCTGACCACAGAGAGGTTTTTTTTACAGTATTAAAAAAGCCATTAAGAACATTGCCAAAAGGATATTTCATCAATAATTCAGGATATCTTTTACAAAATACAGAAATATTTCTAGGACTTCCAAAATGGAAAATCTGAAAGTTTCTAAATTCTGTTTCATAGTGGAAGTCTAGTCTTGTCTCAGTTGCTATCACCTTTGGTACCACTCACTGAACAAAGCCTGTTTATAATGTGAGCTGTCACATGCCCTTTCCAGCCTTGGAATTTTGCTCCTCTCATCAGGAAATAAAAAAATACCATATTGGAGCCTCAATTTTATTTCTCAGTCACTCACTCATCCCCCAGCAGGATGAGAGAGAAAATCAAAAGAGCAAAAGCAAGAAGGCTCTGCTCAAGACAAAGACATTCAGTAAGTGAGGCAAAGCTGTGTGTGCAAACAAAGCAGAATAAGGCATTAATTCACGACTTCCCATTGACAGACAGATGTTGAGCCACTTCCTGGGAAGCTGTGCCTCAGCACATGTAATGCTTACTTGGGAAGACTACCATAACCACACTTGTCCCTTTTTCTGAGATTTCACATCTAAGCATAACATTTTAAAGTATGGAACATCCCTTTGGTCAGCGGTCAGCTGTCCCAATTGTGTCTGGTCCCAATTTCTTGTGCTCCCCCAGGCTCCTTTCTGGAGCAGAATGAGAAAAACCTTGATGCTGTATAAGCACTGCTCACCAATAGCCAAAACACTAGTGTCTTATTGACACTGTTGTAGTCACAAATCCAAAAGGGGCTGCTATAAAGAAAATTAACAACAACCCAGTTAGACTCCATACATCTTGCCTTCTCCCCCTCTTTCACCAGTGGATCAGCATTAGATAGACTAGAGAAGATAAAGAAATTCAGCCT
This sequence comes from Grallaria varia, assembly GCA_013396735.1. Taxonomy (NCBI): domain Eukaryota; kingdom Metazoa; phylum Chordata; class Aves; order Passeriformes; family Formicariidae; genus Grallaria; species Grallaria varia. Next base: position 217,421 of record VWZG01004349.1, on the reverse strand, counting down.
TTCTGATCTCTCTAATCATGTAGACTATTCAGACTCATTCAGAATAAACAAAAGGAGCGATGGTGTGCAAGACTTTCTCCATTAAAGTACTCTAAGAGGAATTAATTCCCTTTGTAAGAGAACTAAGCAGTACACCCTTGTGTTGGTACTATATCCAAAACAGGGCTTTATTTACATGTTAACTGCCTTATAGGGTTGCAATTAGCCAGTGTGGACAGGATTGCTTTTTGTTTTCTGAAATGCCTGAGGGAAAGATACCTAAAATGATGTCTGTTGGGGAAGTCTAGGAACCACTCACTCCCTGCAGGTTGGCAAGTGCTGTGGAAAGCACTCCTTCTGCTCTCCGGTAATTTACACATGCTGTATTACCTGGTATAGTCCACAACACTTACAAAGAGACCTGCCAACTGGTCTGAGGAACCTGTCCTTTGGTGGGATATTCTCTTGAAGGCTTATGGAAGGATTTCTATAAGTCTGCTGGAAATATCAACAGTTTGCTCTGCTCATTTCTTTTGGAGAAGGGGTAAGTATGAGAAACAGAAGTTACAAACTAGAAATTCACCTTTTCTTATTACATCGCTGTTTCTTGTGTGAAGAGTGCCACTTGCAACATTTCTTATTTCAGATGCTTGCTAGTATATCCTATTCTGCAAAACTCTCGTTGGGAAGAAAGGAATTGGGTTACATTTTACAGGTTTTTTTGTGTGCTTGTTTTTGGGGGTTTTTTTGTTCCTTTTTGTCTGCAAGATAGAGACATGACACCGGTTGTCATATTTCAGGGGCAGGGTGGAACTTGAGAGCATCATTAGCAGCTTTACTGGAGAGTAATTTTCCTTTAATTGCTCTTATAACAATACAATAATACAATCAGAAACAAGGAATATTATCATACTGCTAACTTCTGTTAGTGGAAGATGGCTGAAGTGTGACTAAAATACAGAAAAACAAAGATTTCCTAAATTCTCTAGTCCTGTAAATGCAACACCTCAAATCCAGACCCTCTTCTCAAGAGGGATGGTAAACCTGTCAATCCCCTTCAGAGACCAGTCATGCATGTAGTAAATGCTGCGTCTCACAGTGCTGTTTTTGGTTCTCAACCCTATTTTTGGGTCTCGCCTGTCCTCTAACATGCATAAGTGATCTTCATATAACTGTTGTGCATTAGATGTCAGATAGTTATGGCTAGGTAAGCAACAAAGTTATTAGATTGCATCTTTCCTTATTGGTTCATTCTCTTTCTCTAGTTATGATATTTATCCTTGACATTGCTGTGATTAACTTTATCTGGTAGGACACTGTGTTCCCTAACTGGCAGCATATGCAGTAATGAAGAACTTAATTCCAAGCAAATATGGTCAAAATTGTCAGTGTGGAAATATTTACAAGAAGGTTTTAAATCTGTATTGGCACCCTCATTATCAAAATAGGCAAGTTTGTCTGAGGGAGGGGGTACTGGAAGGAAAAACAGGGAAGAGAAGGAAGAATGAGGGATGAGAAAGACAAACTGAGAATGGCAGATGTTATTAGAGAGAGTCCAAAGGGCCAGGTTTACAAGTTTGTTGAAGATCCAGAGTTTTAAATTTGCTATTTTGGGTGCTGATGCTAAATTTCCATGTACATGGGAGAAAGAAGACACAAGCACACACACCCCTGCCTCACCACACAGACCATCGTATGGGCTACCAGTGGGTTTCACCTTTTGCATAGTGGCAGTACAGGCTGAGTTTGTTTAATGTGGTCAAGCAGAGTAGAAACTGGTTTCCTCAGTTGATGGCAAAGCTGTTTGATAGAGAAGGTAAAGGACTTTTCCTTTACCTTGAGGAGAAAACCATTACAACAGAACGGTATTTAACTTTAAAACTCAGAAAATATATGTGCTAGAAAAATAACTATTTCTAGCAATTACAGATCCTGCCTAAGTGTTGTAGCTTCTGTGGTTCTGTCCTCTTTGTCAAATGTTACCCTTTAGGCAGTACTATTTTCTTGTTTAAGAATATTTGTTTAACACCGGTGAGCAGCAAATATATAGCAGAAATTTCTTAAAACCTCAGATCTGATTTTTGTTTCCAAACATTGAACAAAGGCTGATTCTATCATTTGAGTGATGTGTAGGCATAGCCTGTTTTTTTTAGATTTGTACAATCAGTAAAGTTAAAGTTTACATGCTAGCAGTGAGCTCGGTCCTTTAGTGTAATACACGAGGCTATGGTTCTGATATCTGTTAATACACGAGGCTATGGTTCTGATACCTGTATTAATTTATTTCACATTTCATGATTTAGTGACAGTGCCTTTTTCATTACCTATGTTTCTATGGTAACCAAATATCCCATAATGGCTCTGTTATGATACCAAAAAATGTTTCAATTTAAGTTAATCTATTCCATTTAACATCATTACACTGCAGTACTAGCAGGGATGATGTTACAGCTTTTTTTTTGTTTTGTTTTTATTAAGTTTATTTTGGTATTGAGAAAAGGAAAAAAATCAACCCTGAAGAGACTGCTGTAAGAAGCCCTGAGATGTGCATGAATTCAAAAAAGCTTTTATAGCTGTCTGGCTTCTAAATCCAATATATTTGGTAATCTTGTGGTCCTCACAGCTGTATCCTATGATTGATTTTTATTTTGAAAAAAGAGTGAAGTCCTGCTTTGATTCTTGTGTCCTGCTTTGATTCTTGTGTCCTTGTTTTATCTCATGTGGATTTTGGATATCTTAAGTTTCCTGTGTAAGAAACAACAATTCAAGCTTTCCTTAGCATAAGGGTTGTCATGCTTCAAAAAGAATGCTTTTTATACTTATTGATTAAGTAATGTAATATTGATTTGAACACTTTGATCACATATCATGGATAGACTGACCTCCACTTCTAGTGACATAATTCAAGAAGCTATTATTATGCACCTGTGACCTTAATATTGGAAGTATTTAACATGCTTGTAAACTGGAGTCACCCGAGCTGTTGAGAGGAGCTGCACAACAGTTTGAAGAATCAGATATCAAATTTTATTTTTTGTTCTGTATTTATCAAATCAGTGATGAAGCAAAGGACTTGTAAAGGTGTTTCTCAGCATAATTCCCTCTGGTGCAAAGAGAAGTAGCTAGTATTTCAGCCAAGTGCCTTGGAATCAGTAAGCTCTATGGCTATCTTTTCTCTGTTTGCTCAGTACTCTTCCTAATTTCCCTTGGGATTCCCTTACACTGAAAAGCTTCTGCCCCGATATGAACAAATTGAAGCAGGAGTTATTTCAGTGTTGTGTCACTGCAAATTCCTGTTATGAGAGTACTACCAAGCCTCTTGGTTTGATGAAATTAAGCAAAGCAAGAATATAATTCTTGCAACTGCAGATAGTAAATGTGTTTTGTTACTTGAACTTGACAAGATAAATACTGGCAACAAAACTGAAGCTGAAGAACTGAGAGAAACTGAGTGATTTTGCCCATATTGAATTAAGTGGATATATATTTTTTTTTTTATAGGAACAGAAGATGAAATAAACTGGGTGGATATATAAGATATACTCAATGCTGTAACTACAGTAATGACATACATATACCTGGCAGATTAATTGTAAGTGGGTGTGCAATGAAGACAGACTGACTAAGTCACACTTGGTGAGTGTGGCTGATAAATAGGCAGCATCTCTTGCTACGGAGAAGGGGACAGGCATCATGTCTGGAGTTGCTCAGTGACACTTATGCTGCAGGATATACAAGGCCCAGCTGGAGTTTCTGGCCTGGCAGCACATTAAAATGGAGGCAAAGGGTGTCTGAATTTTATTCTGAAGTGGAAGGGGACAGTAGGGAGGAAGCTTTCTGTGCATGTTCCTTGCAGCAGAAAGGAGGTAGGTAATTTCTACTCTTTCTGTTTTAGATCCCCTGCCTAAAAAAATCCACAGTGCTTCTGACTTTCCCACTATTCCTAATGTCTAAAAAGACATTACATCCCACACCATTGTCCAGCCATTGCTCTGGGAGGTTGCAGATCTGCTCTTCTCCATGCAATGGTGACACCATCTGCGGTGTTGAGAACTCAGCAGTGGAGGCATGAACTCACAGCAAGAGTGTCCAGACACAAGGCAAAGCAATTCTGATTCCTGTCCCTAAATGACATGTTAGAAAGGACTAAACTGACAAAACTACTTGCCTTAAATGTCCCCCCCTTGATTAGATTAAGTTGCAAGTGTATTAACTTACAGAGAACTGATAAATACTTAGAAAAAAATCAATAATATTAAGCTTTATATCCCATAATAATTTTCATATGTGCCAGAGACCAGTACCATGCTTTTTTGTATGTAGTAATCAGTATATATAATAATCACTAATGACATAACCTTAATGTCATATGCTGTAGCTAGCTCTTCTTCAAAGTTCAACAGTGAAAGAAACAAAGGAGCTGGAAACAGTTGTGTTATGTTGACCTTGCAGGATGGATTTTATCATTGTAGTATCTGCAAATCTCTGGAGTCAGGAATGCTTAACTGTTTACTACTGGATGCCTAAAAATGAGGTTTAATTTCATGATCAGTAATTAAAGAATGCCATCCCAGAACAGACTTTGAGTTCCTATAAACTTTGCTCTCTCGTGCTCTACTCAGTGCAACAGTTACAATTTCTATCAGCTGAGAGTACAAGCAAGAGCATTCACACAGCTCGTCACTATTGTGCCGTTTCCAACCTGTTATGATAGCAGTTTTTGAAAACAGAACATTGTTATGCTTGCTTCTGGAATTTCTTGTGACTCAGTGGGATGCTGGTTTTCCTGGAAAGATCACTGGTAATGCAACATTACAAAAGACAACTACAGAAGATTCACCTATTTGCAATCCCTTGAATTCCATCCAAATGCAAAATTAACTAGGATGTGCAGAAGATAATAAAAGATTAAATTTGTATTCTTCACTCTCCTTGAAAATTATATACCAGCCTATTTATTGAGAGAAGAATGCTGTTAGTAGAGCAGAAGCTTATCCTTCAAAGGCTGCTTTGTTTAGAGCAACATCCCCTTGTTCATCAATGGGAAACAGGCAGAGCACTTCCTGTCTCTCCCTTTAGGCTGAACATTCATTTTCTGTTTATGTCTTCAGCCCACATTAAGCCGCAAAAATTAATATTACCAAAGTTCACTGCTTTATTTACAAGACAGCATGATGCAACATGCAAAAACACTCTTCACTTTAAAATCTGAAGATTTTTACACAGCCAAAGAATATGTAGACAACTCAAGCAGTGCCTAAAAATGACATGAACATGCTAAAAGTGGGTGTTCAGAAATATTCACCACTCCTGTAGTCTCTGTGTAGTCTGCTTTTTCTTAAAAGCATGGCTTTGCAACAGCTATGCCATTTCCCTCATGACTTCGCACTTTAACATGCACTATTTGGATGTATTGTGGAAATCTAAAGTGCAGTAAATGGGTAATTTCAATTGTTAGACTACTATGCCCATCACAAGAGTGAAGATAATTGTTGCAATACCCTTAGGTTTGCAACACAGAATAGTTTCCTTCTCCAACTAACTTTTTTTGCTGCTTTAATACAGAAACTGTCAGGAGGAACTGAACCTTCCAAAAACACACACACACACAATCTCTAAAGGTGTTCCTCAATACTTACTGGATGATTTGTGCTGTTGTTTCTGTAATCCAGGATAGACAAGAAAGATGTCAAAGAAACTGATATGATCCCTATTCTACAAGTGAAGATCTGTGATAAAAGTGGATATCCAGGCAGGTACCAAGAGGCTGTGTCTTTAACTATGCTGTCAAGGTGAAAAATTGGCATAAATGTGCTGCTGCCCGATCCACGTGCTTTCTGTTTCTCTTGTGAGCTACTGTCACAGCTGCAGATTAGAAAGAGGCAAACTTAAGATGATGGTGGTTTAGCTGTATCTTGATCAGTCCCACCCTGCCTGATCATTTTACACTGTCTGAGCATGAACTTTTATCAGACTGTAATGCAAGTCTTTGACTGTGCTTGCAACAAATATTCAGGAGGGCAAGTGACCTAAGTATGGGCTTAGACTGCTGAGTAGCTGACGTACTGCAAACGTATACAGGATCACACAGGAAAATTCTGGCTTAGAGGGGAAGGAGGTCACCAGAGAGAGCATGAGCTTTATGCTCCCAGCTGCCGTATAATAGAGGGTTTGCAATGAGTCATGAAAGTTGACTCTCAAAGTGAAGAAGTACTTGCAGCAGTACTTTTTGCCCCTGCAACTTAATGTTTCTGCCATATGCAAAGTGTTGTCTTATTTCTGCAGAGAATAGTGAAGAAATTGAAATATGTATTAAAAAACCACCATGTAAAATCCTTGATTGCACTATTGCATTACTGGGAATGCAATTATTGCATTTAGCCTATAATAGTGGGTTGTCAGTCTGATTGATTGAGCTCTATCTAAATATGCACAACACCACTCTTTTGCTCTCTTTTCTGTAAACAGCCTTCCTTAATCCTTTTCTTTGTTCTTCCCAGACAAAATGGATGGTAGTTATTCTGACTCTTTGGGATTAATCTCCTTTTATTTTAGACATCTGTAATGTGGATATCTCATTCTCAAATTCCAAATTTCCTTTTATAGTTGCTAGAGATGAAGGAGCAGTTTGGAGGGCATCACCTACTTCACTCTCAAGTGGGTATATATTTTTAGAGTGACTACTTTACTGTCCATAATTCCTTCTGACATAGTCTATGCATCACCCTGTATCCCTCTGAAGCATCTTGTTGAGATCGTATACCGCTATGGGCAGAGACCATCTTTTGTTTTGTGTTGGTACAGGCATTAGCTGAATAGGATCAAAATTGAAGCTCTGTATGTTCCAGTCATGGGCATAAGAACAATAAAAGAACAAAGTACTGAATATACTTCCAGATAATTATATATCTCCTATCCGATGTCATGTAGTAATTTAAGGATGTTTGTGTTTCCAGATTTAAGATGTACACATGATTTCAAAAGAGGCAGAATTCAAACAGCCAGTGCTCCAAGTCCTTCATTCCTTTGTCAGGGCCACCAGAGTAGCAAATCTGTGTGCAGGGAGAGGAACGCCATTTATCACCTGCTCTGCCAGGGTTGATGAAAACAGCTGTAAGGTAGAAATTCCTGAAACTCGGAAGCATAAAAGAGATTTTTAATTTTTCTGGGCAGACTGTAATGACTAATCATATGTCACTCTGGCTAAATAATGAAAAAATTTTCTTCTCCTCCAGGAAATTTGAATTTTTAGTCTGTCCAACAGAAGTTTTATGAGTGTGCTTTAAAAACATTAAAATGCATTTCAGCAATTCCTATCCAATATTATATTCAGTCACTCATTTTATTTTTTATAGCATTCTCTATGCAAGTGCCACAGAGAGTTCGACTGCAAAGCACACTTAATTAAAAACATAGCTAAGTAAATAGGATTGGGTTTTATAAACCACAAGACACCTATCATTTTAATCACAGATGGAACTGTTGTCCATGCACAAGAGGCATTGGTTGATATCTAGAGAAACTGCAAAAACAGTCCTGCTTTTATTTTCACTGAGTTTCATCACAGATACTAAAAGAATGCATATTTCATAGACAGTATACAGTGCTGAGCATGTGGTGCTTAATATTCAGATAACTAAATACTGAAAAATAATTTTGTAGGTTGTAAAAGTGGAGAGTTAAAGCCAAATGTCTATTTCTCCTTCACACAAAAGCAAAAAAAAAAAAAAAAAAAGCTTTAAAAACATACATGCTCTTCAGCTTGGAATCTTCATCAGCAAGGTAATATTGCCTTCAAATTTTTTTTGGAGTCATATGAATTATGTGGATGTTTTTATCATTCTGCTACATCTCTGTATTCCATGTACAATATTCATGTACAATAAATGAGCCAGATAATTAAGAGTAACTTGAACCAGCTGCAAATATAGATAATGTACTTTCATTATGCTATTACAAGATGTAGTGTGAGTATGCAAAGGTTTGTATACTGTGGTTGTGTCTAGGTTTCTTTTAAACTATGGAGTCTGCACTGTGAGACACTTAAGATTTTCATGCCTGTGCAGACTCTACTGCCATGTCTATGACTCCAGAGTGCAATCCACTGCTGGACTTTCTGGCAGGGCTTTGTGCCTTCAGCTGAAAATCTACTTGGAGTAGTGAATATCTCACAGCAAGACCCCGAGTGCTTAGCTGCAGTAGCCCTGGTCCTAAGAAAAGTCAGCTTGCTAGGAATAAATAATAAAACTTATTAAATTATTGTTTCATTATAAGACAGACATTTTTGAGTATAAATTACAAACCCTGTAAAGAGAACATAGACCCCTTGTCTATGAAGGGAGAAATATTAAAATTACTTATTAAATTGCTATTTGAAAGGTGAATGGAAAGCTCAGTGCATTTGCACTTGACAGTTATTGTTGTCATGAAATCATTTTGACGTTTAAACATCAAAAACCTTTATGCAGATATGCTCTTCTTACAAGATTTTAATTGTCTTTGATCATTCTAGTATTTCTGTCTTTGTCTTCCAATGTTTTAATTTCACTGTGGATTTATGTCCATGTGATGCACTAAATCCAACATTAACCCTATACACTTTGCAGTGTATTGGGAAAACAGTGATCCTTGCAATTTCTTTCCTTGTATACACTGTAGAGGAAATTTCTTCTTCCTTTCCTGTCTTCCTTTCCAACACATTGTTTACCTTCTTGTCTAGTTCCATGTGCTTTGTCTTCCAACACAGAAGTCAGGCTTCTGGACCACCTCAGTTGGTGGGTGTCATCACATCCTTCTGCTGTCGTGTGGTATCATTTCCTCCAGCCCTTTTCTGCCTTGTCTATTTAGGGTGGAGTTTTTAAGCAAGGACTGCAGGTTTCTTTGTTTTTCTCTATTTAGTCCTTGCACTTTATTTCAATAACCATGATTATGAATGCTAATTAGTTTTCAGGGTTACATGTAGCATAACACTATTTTGACGGAGAGCAGTTTAGGCATTCCTGTGGGGGGGAAAGACCTGACTTCAGTTCACGGGATGCTTTCTAAGTTCCTTAAAGTGAAGTTGGGTCAATTGTTCCTCCCAGGTAATGCAGACCTCTAGAAACTCAACAAATATGTGCTTACCTCCATGACTGCAGAAAATGCTGAAGGCTACCATGAGTGCCTGAAGAAAGGTGAGAGGGATATGACCCAAGGTACCCACCCAAAACTTTTATTTGGACAGGATTTTTTCAGAAAGAACTCAAGAGTAACTAGGACCACAAAAAATTAACTTTCCATGTTGCACATGCAAGGAAAGTAAATTTCTTTCTGAGTTAGACCCGGGATCTCTCAGATGCTCAGGAGGATGCTCAGTTTCTGCGTGATTTTTCTTCATGTACACTTAAAAACAAGATTCCTAAACCAAAGACCTAAAGGGGAAATACATCTCCTATGATAAGTTATGTAGCTTTGACCAGCACTTAATTCCACTTCATTTAAATAAAATATGGCCTCTGTAACCAAGAAGATAATTAGTAGCTGATGGAAGTTCATTGTAATTACATTGAGTTGAAACTAGTAATTATTACATTACTTTACATGTACAATGTTTTTCCTTCCAAATCCCCTCTGATTCCCTCATAGATGCCCATGAATTTTGCAGCAAATTTGCAATCACTGTTGTTTGAAATAGAGCAGATCCCAGCAGGTTCTTTTTACTTTTCTTTCACTCTCTTTGCACAAAAAGGAAATAATTCGTAAGCTTGTTAGGAAATCATCCTTCTCTAGATGATACTATTTAATCAGAGGCAAGTCATTGCTGGGTTTTGTCCAACAGTATCTTGCCTTGACACTGCCAGATCTATCTAAAATGTTAGTTTTGATTTAATTTTTCAGCAATGGAATGTTTCTTGATGTTCCCTCTAGAAAACCTTCAGTCTTATTAACAGTTTCTTGTGATAAACACTAGTATGTGCTACTAGTTGTACTTCTTATATGGCTTCGGGGGAGACTGGATACTTTGTGAAAGATGAAAGGAAAGCACTGCCACCAAGATGCACCTCAGCAAATCTCTGTGCTAATCGATGCAATGTGCCCTCTTCAGAGAGGCAGACTTTGCCTTTTCTCCCCCTCTTAGTGCATTCCCCAAGGTCCGTCAGGTCTAGTGCAAAGCCTGGGGACATTTCTGAGGATTACACTTTGATGTTTAGCAGCACTAAATAGTGTCTTAAGTATCACAGCTGCAGAGGGGGTATTTGCTAGTCTACTCCGACCTCCTGCAGAAAACTGCTTGTTCAGCAGCAGAATGATTCATCCTAGGGCATCTCTGTGAAAAAGCCAGGCAAGCCAAGGTTAAAAATTCCCCACCTCTATGTGCCAGCTTCTCTTTATTTAGGGAAAAAACCTTTATAATATATCAGTCTTTAGTTTTAAAACATGGCATCTCTCTGAATATTTTTCTGACAGTTTAGAAGTCAAGTCCATGTCTCTTTACCAAAGGTTGCCATAATCTTTGGCCTTGGTGGTCTTACCAAATAGTGCAAAATGACATTCTACTTTCTCACAGTTTCTTTCAAATTTCTTTCCATGTAAATGGTATACTAGGTGTGAATATTGACAATAATGCATGATAATATCTCCCATGGCTTTTATTAACCATGTTTGCTTCTGGATCATGACCAGGTCTTGTAGCTCTCTGTGGAATCTTTCCTCACCTTTCGCTATTTTCTTTAAAATCTTGACAACGGAACTCCAGAAGCTATTGCAGACACTATGCAGGGAGACACCACCACCTTCCTCCCCCATTTGATACCATTTGCTCTACAAGCAATCACACTGCACTCATTCATTGCCATGATGCCTAATGTTTCCTCTGTGTCTCTACATCGAAGAAGAACAACCCTGGTATCATGTAACTGTGGCATTGTTTACTCCTCAAATGGTTCTGACATGAGATTCATTTCAAGATTAAGACAAATCAATTTAGGCTGATAAATTTAGTACTCAGTGGTGTCTGTGGAGGAGAATTCAGTCTGGGGAAATGTGAGCTGACCCTCACAAGGGAAATGATTTGTTTACAAGACAGACATTAATGGCACTTCCTATGTCCTCAGTAATCTCATCTGGTGCTGCTCTAGAAGGGCAATAGTCTCCCAGGGGTCCACATGATATCATGCATGCCTGGAGACATTACCAAATGCCACTGCAAACCAGGGTGTAGGCAGCTGACTCATCCTCTAGATGTCTGTTTTATCATGAGCTGAAATGCTTCCTGGGCTCTATTGCCTGTAATAGGATTTTAGACATCTACAGACACCTACGTGGAGACATTTTAAGTTTCCTAATATGAAATTGATTTGGGCACAAAGGCTCAGTTTAGTTGCCTGAAAACGAATATTTACCATTTCTTTAATCTCAGGTCAGCTTGTCCTACTTTTACTCTAATTGCTGTCAGGGCTCTATGGTGGTAGACCATGCAGGGAGAGAGACTCTAATAGTTTTGAAACCCCTAGGTCTGCAGTTCTCCCAGTTTGAGAACAATTAGCTTTAACAGTTTCAAAGTTTAATTTTTTCAGAGCAAAGGAACTTGAAGCTATTGCGCGAGGACTGGAAAATTTAAGCACAGCTTTCAGATTTCTCCTGAGATAAGGGCTATACATGTCTGTGGAGTGCATCTTCCTTCAGATCTTCACTGGCAATTGTGTCAGCACTGTCTAGTGTCAGGACCAGTGCTAGGACTTCCCTTGCATATGGTGTGCTGTATGAAAAATGTGTCTTGGATATTTTAACCTTCAGGTACATGACTCTGAGCTTTGGTAATAACAGTGTTATCACCTTCTTTCTTTAGAAACAAACAATGCTGGTTCCTTGTGTTTATATCTGAGGCCACTAGCATTGTTCTATACAAGTCAAGTCCATGCCTCTTTACCAAAGGTTGCCATAATCTTTGGCCTTGGTGGTCTTAGTGAATAGTATAAAATGACATTGTACTCCTGTCTCAGTTTTTTTCAAAATAATAGCAGTGAGATTATGATGACTATTACTAGGAAATATGACAAGCTTTTAATTTTTACTTGGACTGTGAAGTATTTGTATTTGGATTTAAATGTAGATGTAGAATTAGGGTTCAATTTAGATTCAGTTTTACATACAGCAGGAACACCCAGAATTTGAGAGCTAGAGGATTTGGATTACAAGACTGTTTTCTAGGTTTCAAGATAATGTTCTGTAATGTTTTACAGACAATTTAAAGTATTACTCCCTTCCCTTTTTCCCCTCTAGTTTATTCTTTGAGATTTGTTTATGAATGCCTGAAATCCACATGCTTGAGTGCAGGGGAGATAAAAGCCGTTGTCATCAAAGTTGCCACACAATCTTTTTCACATTGTATCGCAGGCTCTTTAGGCCATAATAGCACGCTGAAAAAGTACTGTAAAGATGTTGTATCTGATGCTTATAACATTTTACATAAAAACTTATTGGCTGTACAACTCAGCTGGTGGCCCCAGGTGAATGTGCACTTCATTTCAGGAGATATCACTTAGAAATATTTATTATGGGAAGGGAAATGACTGCAGGAGAAAAACATTGCTGTAATGGGAACTGCATTTAAATTCTTTTTATCGAAGTTGTTGTCTTCATAGTACCTCTCAGAGATACATTAGATTAGCATACTCATGGTGGGATCCATCTGGCAAAACATAAGATTCTAAGAATTAAACATACAATTCTAACTTAGTCATCCTAAGCTATTCAGCCATTTGAGAGATATGCACACATCCAGAGGAATATTCACATTAAACCCTTATTTTATGATGAGCTGAATCACCTTTGAAATGTAGCTTTCCCTCATTACTTCAAAGTGAATATAGAGGTACAAACTTAGGTTCAGGTATGTAATTTTAAGTTAACTAGAATATTAAATTTGGAAAAATGAAGTTTAGGCTGACTGTAAGTAATGCTAATTTGCTTTCTACAAAATCTTTCCCATAATATTTATCTATTTATATAGCGCAATTGTAATTAAAGTTTTATCATTCATCCAAGAAAAACTGACAGAGTGTAATAGCACAGATCCAAAATATGGGAGGTTTACAGTATGGCTGCACACTGGCAAATGACCTGCTCTCAAGGATTTTTGTCCTGAGCAATGTCAGAAGGAAACAGAAAGAAGCAAGGCATCCCCTTGTCAAAGGGATGGAAATGGAAGTGCTCCTCCCTAGGGTAATGGCTTTGTCAGGCTCCCAACCTGAAGCTGCTCGTTTGGCTTAATACTTCTGCTGGAGTGCATGGTGGAGTTGTATGCCATCTCCCATCCCTGTGGCTGTTCTTGTGTTTCTGTCACTTTTCTGATGAGACATGTGAACTGTTTTCAAGATCATGAAGCCCAGGAGCACATGCTGCCATTCCAGGTGTATGGCATAACAAACAAAGGGAGTCATTTTCTTAGACAAAGAGGGGAGATGTGAAATTCTGGCAGAGTAAGTGCTGTCTTGCACTGATGAAAACCTGACTGTCTTAATCTTTCTCCTCTGTGGTTTTACATACTTATTGAGACAACAGATCTTGGTTTATTCTTTTGCATTGTCAGCATCCCTAAGTGATATTACCTGATTTTGTTTTCCTGAGAACAGACAAAACATGTTCTTTCCTATTAAGCATGAATGCTGTACATTTTATTTTCCTGTGTTTTTAGATACAGATCACAAATAGGCTAAAGAAGTTTGGCATTGGTTTTGAGCCTAACAGGTAGAAACAAAGAGTAGATACAGACACCTACGGAGTGTCTTAGGGCAGGGAGAGTTGTTCCAAATGTAAGACAGTCTGGACCCTCTTGAGTTACAATGTCTCACATAAAAAGCCTGAATTCTGCCCTTTTTTGCTTTGAAATAGTTTATAGGAATATTAGTTTATTTTCAGATGTTTGAAGTGTGTTGTCATAGTTATGTAGTGAATCATGCTACCTAAAAATTCATCCTCTGTATTAATGTAAAGCAGTTTCAATCTTATATAATGTTATATAAAGCAGTAGTACCAACAAATTAACATAGTCTTTAGTTTTTCCACTAGTTATAGCCAGGCTGTTTGAAAAACAACCTTTTTTTTTTTTTTTTTTTTTTAAACAAGAATATTTGAATAGGATGTGGTTTTACTGCTACCCAAAGAGATCTGTGTTCTGCTCTGCCTTTGCCAACACCACATCTTTTTGGTGGCAAAACTGAAATCAAACTCAATTGACTCAATGAACAGGGAGTAGTTCCAAGTACCCATTAGGCTGTGTAGCATTAAATTTATTCAAAGTGTTTAAGGTGTCTGAGGTACTACAAGCTTTATTTGTACTCTCCAGTGAAACATCATCATGTTTGTCTGGAAGACAGAATGCCTTTTTAATAATAATTTCACTAGTATTTTTGAAAGATTTGCTCCATGTCACCCAGAAAGTGTAAGCAGAACATATAAATTAAGCCACATCTCTTGTAGCCAAACTAGTGGCTTTGAACTGAGCTAGCCTGCTACCTTTAACAACAGATTTTATCTTTAAAGCCTTAGAGACAATTGCAATCAAATTCTATACTAATGCCTTCAAATAAACCTTAAGCAAACGCACTGCAAGTCAGATGCTGTCAGCTTTGGGACCCTACATTAGGGACACCATCATAGCCAGTGACAAAAAAGTAGCTGTTTAAATGGATACCCCTAACCAGTGGTTTGCCAGGGCTGTTTATTGAGAGAACTGTTATTTGCCACCTTATTGGTATGTTTCTCTTCTTGAAGAATGGTGATGGCCCTATCCATGATGGTGCATCATTTTCCAAAGGCAGCTGACTCATCATCTGATTTCCCCTCTGATTACTACTTTTAAGTCCAAGCGTCTTGATCTCCCTGAAACAACCCCTCTGAGGCTTCAGGCCAGCTCTAAAAGGAAGACAGTGATGCTGTAATATCTCTGATTTATTTTTTGTATTGGAGGAGGGTTCACTCTGATAAGAACAAGCCCTGAAGGAAAGAACGACTACTTCACAGGTAGGAGTGAAGCAAAATGGCCTTTATTCAGCAGAGCACCAGACTTATATAGTGTCAGGATGGAACCTGCTAGAAAGGAGGTGGTCCATGGGCAGCCCATGGGAGGGGCAACCCTTATAAGGAGAACAAGGGGAGGTACAAACCATATAGGGAAGAAACGGGGGAGTTTGCCTTGAATGGCAGGGCCTCACTGCAGCAAAATTCAGCCAATCAGCAGTGAGGCCTTGCCATGAGGCAGGAGGGGACGCCATCTTAGAACAATTATAACAAAGGAGAATTATTATAGAACTTGAAATAACCTGAGATAAACACCCCAACTTATAACCAACAACAGTCCTTTCAAAGTCAAAAAGAGAAACCCGAAAAGTCCCTGAAGATTTAAAACTGTCCAGTCCCTTGAAAACCTGTAATAAACCGAATGCTTTAAACAATAGAAATCTCTGCTTCTCTCTTCCATTCAGTGTAGCGTGAAGATCGAGGCCCTCCCCCAACATTTTTATATATATTTTTTTCCCTAAGGGGTGGAATAATTTATTTATTATACAAGCAACTCCTTAGGGTCCAAATTTGGATAAAAAAATAAATCCTAGCTGCAGGAAAGAGTTAAAGGTGTTTATGTAAGGTCCCACTGTCATTCTCTGCAAATTGACTATCACAGATTTCTAGTAAGCACTTGAAAATTGGATGCTACAAAACTTCAAGTAGAATCAGGAATTTTTATAAAGTAGGAAGTAAAAGTGCTTGTAAAGTAATTTTTAGAATCAGCTAGTCCAAACAAATTTGGCCTCCTTTTGTTCAGGTTCACACAGCAGTTGTTCATTTTTTAGAACAGTATCCCATTAGTAAAATATTGAAAACAATGTTGCTGGACACCATGTTCTCTTGAGAGCCCAAAGTCTTGAAGTGAGGCCAGCATCATTTGTCTAGAAAGCCCTAGTCTGGTTCTAATAGCAGTACTACTCTGACGGATTCTGCCTTTCTGTTGTCCCCTGGTGTTTCATGTTCCTTTAATCAAAATCTTTTGTAGTTCCTTTTTTCCCCCCTAGTAGATTCTGACAAAAACTCTGGTTTTATTTAGGATGGAACTAGTCAATTTTTGTGGTTGGATGTTCTTTAGTTTCATTTTTCACTGATGTGTGGCTTTCACTTCCCAGCACAAACCGCTCACCTCTTGGAAGAAGGATGTCTGCCATCAGGTTCCTCCTTTTTGACATTACTATTGCCATCAGGTTACCAGCAAGGACATCTGTCTGTAGTCTCATATGATGATGTAGAGAATTGTCAGATGTGCACAAACCAGAGGTATGTACATGTAATTCATAACAAATGAAAGAAAATGTGCCTGGCTGTATGCAAGAATAGTAGGTAAGCAGGATTTTGAACAGAGGGAAAGCTCTGCAATGCCAAACAAGAAGCCCACTCTAAGTTCTGGAGCTCAGCTTGAATGATAGCTGCAAGCCCAGCA
Organism: Grallaria varia; assembly: GCA_013396735.1. Taxonomy (NCBI): domain Eukaryota; kingdom Metazoa; phylum Chordata; class Aves; order Passeriformes; family Formicariidae; genus Grallaria; species Grallaria varia. Next base: position 200,974 of record VWZG01004349.1, on the reverse strand, counting down.
TGACATCTTGAAAGACTTACCATGTCATATTCCGTGTCTGAATGTAATGATCACAGAAGCTAAGCTCTTAATTGGTATAAACCAGTGTCATTTGTCCCAAAAGTTTCATTAGATATTGAGGCAAGCAAAGACCATTTGAATATACGATAGGCTTCTTCAGAGGGAGAAGTGGGATTTTCAACATCTCCCCCAGCATGTCTCCATATAGCAGACCATGTCCTGGATGCAGCTGTGCAGTGATCTGCTGCTTCTCCCAGCCACTCACAGGGATTCATTTGTTCAGCAAATGTGTCCAGGAAAACTTATTGTAGGCCCTACAAATGCCTCCTCACTGCCTGCTGTGAGACACATTATGGTGATCAGAGCAGCTTTCTAGACATTTTGACAGCATAATAACATTTTCTTGTATTTTTTTAAAGGAGCACATTGTTTTATTTAGACAAGAGCTAGCTTTGCTTCCCTTAGAGAAAAAGCTCAAATCTTCCTTGTAATTGCTACAGCAAGTACCACTTTCCTAGACAGTCAGGCAGGATGGATGTTAGAGTTCTTCTAATCTAAACAGGACTGTTGTACCTTTTTAAACTGCAATGGCTTTGCCTACGAGAAAACAAGAGAAAACGAAATATATTTTAAAAAGGAAGAAAGTGAGGCATCCTAATGACATATTTTTTGAAATTGCCAACTACTCTGCTTTTAGGCTTGAACAGAGATACTGTTGTTGCCTGCTAGTGGACCTCACTAAACTCTTCCCAGATTTATAATTCCTGATATTTAAAACAAGCAAACCCAGCAACTTACAGTTACATATAGCCCAGGAAGAATATTAGCAATTACTTTTCTTTTTGGTGACCAAAATCGCATAAAAAATGTAAAAAAATGCCAAAGGAATTAAATTAACTTACTTTTTCCCTAAAAAAGACATTCTAAAACCTTACTATTAGTGGTGTTGAGACAATAAGTATGCATTGTAACTACTTAGTTTGGTTACTTTAATAGATATCTTTGCTTAGGAATGTAGGAAAACAAGGATGCAAACTAATCCTACTTGTGCACTGAGCTCTGGCTATCTGTATTTACTTGCTTGTACACCGCTATTTTTTCCTGTGCCTACTCTTGTCCTTGGGTGTACATTGTATTAGGTATATTCAGTGAGCAACATGTACAGATACAGATTTCTCAGGTTTTGCAGTGCCACACAGCGCTAAGAAGCTCCAAGAATTGTCATAAGATGCACTGGAAATGTCCTTCCTTTTCTTATGATGGCCAAGAGCAGTTAGACTGCTAAAGTGATTTAAACTTCTATTGTTTATGTAAAAGAAAAGGCACCAAATATCTTTTGACGAACACCATGTGACTGTAACCTATTTTGTGTGATATTCTATGTGAGGAATTGATGATATGCATAAGATGCAGAATCTGCAAAACTGCTGAATGGCCCTGAAGAGGAAGACATGAAGGAGATCTGAATAATCCTTTCCATTTTGAGCTTCCTGCTGAGACTCTGAATGCACTTCACCTTTTCCAGACAGAAGAAAAAAGATGAGACATGGTCAGATTTTTTTTTTTTTTTGTGGATACAGGCTGACTAATAGCTGACTCCAGATCTTGCAAATGTGTTTTGTAGATTAAGAAAGGAACCTTGCCCTCTGAGGGAGAGACACATGGTGTGTCGGGATACGCAGTTGCTAAGACCAGCTCATGTACGTGAGACATTGCTGTGGCTTCTGGAGTCTAATAGTTGTTTTGGTTTCAGCGCCTTGTACGACTGTGCCATAGGCACTTTAAAGCTTGTTGTGCTTGTGTTTTAAAATTAGGCAGGCATGTGAAGAAAGCTCTTAATCTTCATGGATTATTTTGCCTCTGCTGGATGTTTGGGATTCCAGTTGATGAGCTGAATATTTTGTTGTTCCAGAACTATCAATTTAAATGAAGTATCAATTGAAATGTAAATCTCTGCTTGCTAGTTGTGGGTCATATGGTGATATTTTATTGGCTTGAATAGGTTTTTTTGCTCTTTCTGTGTATTTCAGTAAATCCTTTTGACATTGGTATGGCCTCCTGTCTCCTTACAAACAGCCAAGAAGCTACAAATGATTAAACGAATTCTTAACAGTCTCAGATACACATAGAATTGGAGACTACACAGCAGACTGTCAGACCTGCCTGTGCAGGGAAAGCCACTAATAACCCAACCAAAACTTGGGACTAAAGTACAGAAATTTAAATGTCAGGGGAGCTTATTTGTCAGTGATATTTGCTGCTTGTCTCTCCTCTTTTGCTTTCCTTCTCCATTTTGCCTGTGCCTAAGCAATTTGGATTGCAACTGGAAAGCTTTCCTGCAAATGTACTAATAATGCCAAGGTCATGGGTTCAATCCCTGTAGAGGCCATTCACTTAAGGATTGGACTTGATGATCCTTGTGGATGCCTTTCAACTCAGAAGACTCTGGGACTCTGTAACAAATTCTGTCTGCTTGATCAGAGCAATTCGATGTGACAAAGCCACGATGGTAAAAGGGGTTATCCGTGCTTGGCTGTCAGTCTAACAGGGCAAAGACAGGAGCTAGAGCTGATCCTCTCAACTTCTGCTTTATGGACAGCCCACCTGCAGGTAGGAAGCTGTTAGATTAGGTCAGCCACCTCAGGCAAAACACTGATATTTTAAAAGCCTGGTGACAAACACAAGTGAATAATATGTACACTGTCATCCTATAAAGTTTTTCATACCAACAAACCTGACCAAATATCTTTAATTCTGGTTTCCTGACAAGTAGCAAGAATGAATTTCCGGTAGTGTAGAAAGAGCCAGGACAATCCTCTCTAAGCTCCTGATGTGATCCTAATTAAACTTGTAACCACAAATTTGCTTACCTGCCCTTTCCAAAGCTGCAGTTTTATTTTCGTATGTTGTTTTTTCCACAGCCAGAGTATATAGAGTTTTTGTGCATCTGACAACCATGTCAGAGGGAAAAATTGTTCAGATTCTGTATGTGAGTCATATAGCTACCTAATTTTATCAAGAATTAAAAGGTGAGGTGAAGACACATTTACTTTCTGACTTACCTTCTTTTGAACATTTTTTCTGGATTTGATAGCCTCCTAACGCTATTGTCTCCTAAGACTGCACTTCCTATTGTATGAAGGGCAGTAAAAAGCTCAAAATACATTTTATTCGTTTATAAATCTCTGGCTGTCAATATAGAAAGAAATCAAAATTCTCTGTTACTATTCATTCTCTGGACCATCTACCAGGAAATACCTACACTTCAAGCCATAAGAATTTCTTTCAAATATGTAATAAAGAAAATTGGCAGCATTTGCTGTTACTCTACCAGGTCATATTTCTGCTAGTAAAACTGCAGAGGTGCTCAGATAATTTTCTTGAGCTGCCTAGTGGAACAATTTGCTGAGCAGTGTGCTTGAAATCACTGTCAATTTTACTGACATAACCACAGTTTCAGGCTGAGACCTCTTCCTGAAATGTCTACTCCTATTCTCCCTTGTAGCCTATTTGAATATGCACTATGTGGCTCCCATCACACTTCAATGTGCTACTAATAGCAAGCGAGTGAAACCAGATCATTTCTAATGCATATCCTTTGCTCCTGTCTGGGGTATTTGCCATGTCCCAGGCATTGCAACATGATCCACAGAGTGTCTGACTAAGGAAGCTGCCTTACAATTCACTTAAACTACCGCTTTCTCTCTAGAGAGATTATTTTCATATTATAAATAATTAAACTGCATGATTCATTGTCACATGATATTGTGAAGGCCCAAATGAGTTCACAACCTTCAGCATCTGTTAAAGACAGTTATCTGCATGCAACCTCTGATGTAGGAAGTGCACTCATATCTGAATGGGAGGTATGTCAAGATGCATTCAGATCTTTCAGGCTTACACAACAATTTACTCTGTGATTTAGGTTAACTAACTAGCTACCCAGTAGTGGGAATGCTCATCCTTCCTTCTCCATCACAGTGCTGGTGTCCCTTGTATCACACCAGGATATATGAAAGCCTCATCAGTTCAGCTGCTGTTAGATATGCTTTAGAAGACTTTTGAGTAAGCTGATGCTTTATACCCTCCAGTTTGGAGGTTTGGTCTGCACCATTACTGTAAGTTAGTATATTCTGAGGAGACTGCTGTAAAAAAGGTAATGACCACTAGAAACAGCAGTTTGCCGGTGATTATGGTGCTTTAGCTCTTCCCAAGGCACCTGTCCTTTCTGTGTGATGCTCTGGCTTTGACCTAATGGTACTGCTCCCAGCACACATCAGGATTTGGCATGAGCTGGCTTGGCCAAAATCTAAGCAGAAATTGGGTGTACAGTCATAGAGGCTCCAAGGGAACCTTTACTCTGTGCATGTCCATTTTCCGAAATCACTTTTCAAGACTCAAGTGGAGTAGGATGGATCTCTAGTATTACTCAGTTTGGCTGATTTTATGTTTTTATCATTACAGAATCAAGCTTAACTGCATTTGACAGTTCTTATCCAACTAAATAGTCTTACTGACATCAGGAAGAATTTACATTTTCTAGGAATTGCATTTTATGAATTGCAAGGTCTATGTAGAGTGAAATGGCTTAAGGCTTGGGTGAGCTTCAGCTGAATTTTTTTTCATAAATCAATGTATTTCAAACACAGGACATGAGCACTTTTTTTCCCTCTGTTCTTTGACATCACGACTAAAGAAAATATTTTTGAGGACATCTTAGTTCTCTTCAGAGGAACAAGGTTCCATCATGATGCAAAACAGCAGTTGGTCAGTCAAAGATCTGAGCTAAATTCTTGACTTTGCTTGATTGCAGAAGTCAGAAGGAAAATGATGACTAATTTCTATGAACTCATCATTTAATCATTGATTTCTAGAAACAGCTATCCCACTACTCTACTATCTTTGACCTTGGCAATAAAGATAAGTGGTTCAATAATTAGGAATTTCTTAACTTCATTATATTTCCGCATCCCATTTTGCTAAGAAGGAGAGATACAGCTTGCCTTGGTAACACATTTTTGGGTCACCCAATGAAAGTTGATGTAGGAAGTACAATATAATCGCCTAGAGGAGAGGTTGGCCAGGTATTGGATTTGCTTACCTTAGGCCTTGTGAGAATTCTGTCTGCATTAGGCAGCCTGGAGGAACTACTCAATTCCAAGTGTGTGTTTCTGCCCTGATTACAGCTCCTTACCCTTTTTCTCCCCATCTTCTTCTCTTCCCTGTGCACCATTTTCCACAGAAAGGAAACCTGGTCATGTGCAGCTTCAGATGTTGAGACATTATTTTATGCTTACCCAAGTCACCAGCCCTAGACTGCATACAGTGACAATTTATCAAACCCTGGTACCCTGTTGTGAGCACAAGGGTGCATCATTTGACCACACATAGTAGGAGAATATCACCATGAAAATGGTAGGTCAGAGGATGAAACACAATGGGCTTAATCACATAAATTTAATAACAACGCATGACAGAACATCTCATAGTACTCAGGTCTAAATTCACACCCATTTTACTGTGAATTAAGTCTTGAAGTACACAAATATGAAAGTATAGATTAAAGGACAAAGGTAACTTTGAAACAGACATCTAAATCTGCAGAAAAGAAGGGGAAATGCTAATCAGTATTCATTAATTTAAAGAATAAAGTTGCTATTTATTATTTCACCTTCAAAAAACATGCCTTACAGGAAGATTGAACAAACCCAGCTGTGTAAGGAAGAAAGAGGAAAAGTCAGGGAGAGAGAAGGTCTGTTTTTTCACTTTGTTTTATGTATGTATTTTTCTAAATCTTAAGATGTTACAGCATTTAACAGAACATGTAAAATTCTTGCCTATTCTTCGAGTTTAGGACATATAAAGTACTAATTTATGAGCATGAAATGATCTGCAGGAGTTTCTTCCTATCTGGTATATAGAACAACGGGACAACGGTAACACAGGTTTACAAGGAATTCTTCTATTAGGCAATTAATCCAACAAATATGAATAAGATGATGGGTTTTTTTCCTTCATTATTTTCCTGGTGGGAACATAACTAAGCTAAAACTAACGCCTTTCCTTTTGTCATTCCTGCTCATGTTCTCCAGAGACAGCCTCTAATCCTCCTTTGATCTTCCCTCTATTTATTGCAAGTCATCTACCGGTCTCTCTGATTTAGAGCCAAAGTTTCTAGGGTTTATTTTCCCTGAAGGGCCCTCTCCAAGACTATGGGTAGAAGACCTCTTTTGAAGAGGAGACAAAATGTATTCCTGATGCAGACAAATTTCTGAAAACTGAGAAAGGCAGCAGAAAAATATGTTTTCTTTCACATATTTTATTAAAGCGAAAAGTTCTTTGTTTTTTCCAGCCTAAAGTTTGTTTTTTAAACAAAGGTGACAGATGAAGGACTTGAAGTGTCTGTATTGATGGCATATGTCATAAGTATTTCCTGAGGAAACAGGAAAATAGACCTTTTAAGCAACTTCCACTAAAAGGCCATCTGATTAATGGAAACATGCAGTTTTGAAACTAACTCTGTTGCCCTTGACCATTCTGCGATGGACATATCAGTCAGGTTTTTATTTTTGCATCATTACCTTCTAGGAAACCTTTGCTGCAGTTGCAGGCACCTGCTCACAAAATCTTTAATCAGAGTAGACGATGTGACAGATTGACAGATCCTGTTGCTGTGGAAGCTCAGGCAGTTTCAGCTCTGTATCTGTGCTGTACTTACTGGCTCTATGACTGTGCTTCCAGGCTGACAGCATCAGTCTTACCTGACAATCTCTGTGTTAGCTTCACTGCCAAATAACATTACAAGTAATAACTCGAAGATAATATATTCTCAAAACAAAATGGTGATTTATGAAGGGTCTTAAGGAACTGGTGACATGGCCGTGAATAGCATTTAGAGCTGCGCATTCTCATTATAAGGGTAGGGGCTGATAGTGGAGAATCTGACAATTGAATTTATTTAGAAGTGTATTGCAATTTTGTTTTATAGTTCAGGTAGATACATTGCTGAGGTATTTGAAAAGACACAATTTGCATGTTGAACAGATCCAATTTGCAAGTTTATGCAAAGGTTTTTTATTAAAATGACATGGATAATGGCTTAACTCTTTACATTAACAAAAAATAAAAGGGAATGTGTCATAAGAGTGTCTTGAGAAAGAAGCAAATAGCATAGTGAATCACTCAGCACCATGTGCACAATCCGCTGATCAGTTTCTAATACTCTATTTCACCTGAATTTAAAAAAAAAACCCAAATTGATAGGAAATAGATGCCTGACCCAACTAAAACAAAGGAATTATAAGTCTATTTATTTCCTAAATAAAGGAACTATAAGGCTAAAATAAAGGAATTATAAGGCAACATTTTTTGAGCCCGTAATTAACATAAGATATGAGTAAAATATGTAAACTATTGCCCTGCTTAGTTCCACACTTTCCATCTAATAGCTTCCCTGGGCTGGCTAATTAACACAAAGGTCATTGCTCTCATTTTTCCAGTATCAACTGAACATTAAAGCAGCACATCTGTGATTATGTTGATAGATGAGAAATGCTGCAGTTGAGATGAAATTTCAGTTTCACAAACGCTAAGAACAAAATCCTTAAATTTAGCAAGGTACTAATCTACTGTGCTCTAAACTGCTTTTCTGAGAAGATAAAAAAGGAATTATCATGAAAGCACACAAGCAGGGAGAAATGGAAATGGGGATGGCCTTTATACTTTGATCTAAGGTACATCTGACAAGTTGTATGTGAGAAATAATTTAACAGCGTGAATCAATTACCAAATTTTGAAACAATAAAGTGTTTCTAGATGCAAACTGGTAAGTTGATTTCTTCTTGTGTTGCTCTCTACAACTACCTGAAAGGAGGTTGTAGTGAGGTAGGTGTCAGTCTCTTTTCCCAGGTAACAGTGATAGGATGAGAGGACATGGCCTCAGTTTGTGCCAGGGGAGGTTTAGAATAGATAATAGGAATTTTTTTTTATGAAAAGGGATGTAAAGCATTACAACAGACCACACAGGGGAGTGGTGGAATCATCATCCCTGAAGCATTCGAAAAACACGTGGATATGGCACTTGAGGACATGGTTTAATGGTGAACAAAGATGTGGTGCTAGGTTGATGGCTGGACTTGGTGATCTTAAAGTTCTTTTCCAGCCTTAGTGGCTCTATGATTCTATATGACCACAGTGTTGTCAACACTTAACTGGGAATGTGTCTTTTTGGACAACGCCAGTGGGAAAACTGCATTCCTTTATTTTTCACTCCCTTTAAATCTATCACTAAATCATAGAATGGTTTGGAAAGGACCTTGAAGGTCATCTAGTTCCAACTCCCTTCCATGGACAGGGACACCTTCTACCAGACTGGGTTGCTCAAAGCCCCATCTAAGCTGGCCTCAAACACTTCCAGGGATGGGGTGTCCACAACTTCTGTGGACTATAGCTAGGACAAGCAAACACTCAATAATGCAGAGGATTGTGTGAGGACAGTTCAAAGTTATTCTCAGGTTTCTGACTGCCTTTGTTTGCACACAAAATAAAAGAGAGAAACTCAATTGTTTTCCTAACAGATTGATTTTTTTTTTAAGATTTTGTCAAGAATAAGGCAGTGCTGATATTAAAGAAAAGAAATAATATATTCTGATTCACTTGAGTTTGTGCTTGAATATTGCCAGAAGGCCAAAAGGATTCTTATTTTAATCCAAGTAATTGACTTCTAGTGCTGCAAGGTATGATTCTATTCACATCATTTGATTTCTCATTAACACACTGTAATGCAGACTTTCACTTCCAGGAATTACTGCATCAAATGTAATTTTTGACTGAGCAGAACCATACCTCCAAAAATTGACATCATGCATAAACATGCAAGTTAAAGAATTCAGTGAGGAAATCTGATACGTCAAGTTAGGTTATGTTGCATAGAAGTGGCTAAAGGCAACTTCAGATGTGTTTGAATTAAAAAAACCAGAGTTGAATGCAGTTTTGCAAGCCTATTGCTTATAAGTTATCTGTTGATTGCAGGAGGGATGAGTGCTAGAACAAAGTCGAGGTAATTTTGTGACAGGCACTCTGGATGGACTGACAAAGAGGTGCTCTGCTGGAACTGCTTGAGGCGATGTGATAGCCAGCCACTTTGCTGCAGTGATCCTGAGACAGTAGAGCTGAAGAAGCTGAGAAAGCAGCTATCAGAATAATGACCATGAACTTCAAGAAAGCTTGTTCAGGGAAAGGGAGCTGGTAGTCATGGAAGGATGCCAAAGGGGCCAAAGGTTCTTGTTGATCTTCAGAAACAACATCCTCAAAGAGCAAGAGCAGTCCATCCTGATGTGCCGATTGAGCAGAAAGTCATCTTGACTGAAAAGATACCTCCTGACTGCATTGATCAGGCAGGCACGGATGACATGTCTGATCAGCATGGTTGCTTTCTGTGATTAAATGATTGGCTGTGTAGACAAGGGTAAAGCAGAAACCATCATTAACCTTGTCTTTCCAAGGCCTTTGAAGGTCTTCCATAGCATCCTTAGAGCAAAATTATATACTAGGTGGAGAATGGGCTAGACTTCAAGCTGCTGAAAAACTAACTAAACCATTTGGCTCAAGGAGTTATGGGTCAATGGTTCAAAGTTTAACTTTGAATTTGTTAGCCAACAGAATAAGGTATTTGCTGGGATTGATATGGGTCCAAATACTCTTTAACATCTTCATCACTGACTTGGACTATGTTAAGGAATATACCCTCAATGAATTAATGGATGACACACAATTGGGGTGAATGGCTGGTGAGAACATCCACCATTTGTAGGGTCCTTGACAAGCTGGAGGAATGGGCTAACGAGGACCTCTAGAAGTTCATTATAGATGGTTGCAAAGTCCTGGATCTGGAGCAGAACAACCACAATGAGCAGTGCAGGCTGGGAACAGATGGGCTAGGTCACAGCTTTGCTGAGAAGGACTCGAGGTCTTGTGGACAGCAAAATGACCCTGAGTCAGCACCATGCCTTTATGGCAATGAAGGCTAGCCATGCTGGGCTATGCCAGCAAGAGCTTAAACAGTAGGTCTAAGAAAGTGATTATACCCCTCTGCTTGACATTTTTCAGACTGCATCTGGAGCTCTGTTCAATTTGAACTAGATGGTCTTCAAGATTTTCTTCTGATCTAAATTCTTCTGTGACTGCACAAAAAAAAAAAAAAGGAAATTGCAAAGTAACAGTTAAACGTATTATTTGGCACAGCACTGTGACGTATGGTGGTATTTTTTGTAAAAAATATATATACTTCATAAAAGGATTGATTTCTGCTTCATTATTTTTAATAAGATTTTTAGCTGAGAACACAAGATTTGGGGGATGGATAAAAAATATGCTAGCCTTAAGGCAATAACTTTAATATGAAGTCCTATGAAATTTTCTGAGATAATGAAGACAAATAAGAATGTGAAGAATTTATTTTCTTGTTTCCAAGAAGAGTTGCTGCTTGGCATAAACTGAAGGACAAATAGGATCATGTTATTAACTGTTTTGGAGTGAAAATTAAACTAGTGTTAATGCCTAGAAATGTGCACACTTTGGGAATTGGGGTCAGTGTGATTATGTTATCAGATACTGTAACATGTTTAAACTCCTATTTTCAGTCACACACTGCTTGTTTTAGCTAATATATGATTGTTTCAGCATGTTGACTTTCTATCTGCATTTTTGCGTCAGGAAAACCTTCTAATCAACAAATCATCTTTGGTTTTGCTACTAGTATGGAATAAATTGTGGGTTTTCCATAAGCATGGATTAAAATGTAGAAATCAGTGAAAGTACCATTTTTACGCAATTTCTGCTGAAACTTACAGTTGATTTTGAAGGGGTTTGAGTATAACGATGATATAGTTTCACTGAGATACTTGGATAGCAAGTATTATAGTGATACAGAACCATAGATTCTTTAACATCTTTACATAGAGTTTCAAGAAAATATACTCCATTACTTCAAAATCAAATCAGATTTTTTCAAATGAAACAGCTACAAACAAACAAACAAAAAGCATCCAATGAAAACCATATCAACACTTTTCCAGCACTGCTCACATGCTCACATCACAGTTTTTTGGTTGCTATGATTTATTTTAGACCTGACTTGCACAAGTCATCCAAGATATATTGCTGTCTTGTCCTGCAGTGAGTAAGTTGTTAATGCATCTCCTACTACTTGGAAACTATCCCTTCACTTGAATTTTCATTGTTAAGACTCTGCTAGACTTTCTGAGCGGGTATCTAATGCAACCTTTAATGGCAAATGTTCAGACTGTACTTTCAGGCAGCAGTTAAAACAAAATGGTTTTTTGAAACTGAATTTGAACATAGGGTATAAGATCAACAAGGTCTGACATACACTGAGGTTCTCCAGCATAGATCTGGTAACTCTGTTTTATACAAAACACATTCAACTTCGTTAAATACAGAGATGGAAAGTTATTTAAGGTCTGTTTGTTTTTTAACTCCCTACCTAACTGATTATATCCCAAATGTAGTGTAAGTCTATCTGTCTTCTCAATCATTCAAACTTCCAAATACCTGGATAAAGTGAGCAATGATTGACCTTCAGCAATCTAATCACACCTGTCTGGGGGTATTCTTATACATCAGCTTCTTCCAAATCATTCTGTAGCGCAATAGAAACACCACAGTGATGGCTCATATGTGAAATATATTCAACACAAGCAAGAAGCTCCATTTTCTAATGTTTCACAGAAGAGAAGAAAGTAAACAGAAATTATCTTTGATGACATAATCAATGGGTGAAGGAAAATATAATAATTGTGGTTCTTTTCCTCTTTCTAGTTGATATTTATGCACCCCCTAATTACATTCTCATTTTTTAATTTCTGTTGCTTTTTGTGAGAAATTCCTCAAAGTGCTACTTTCACTGGCAAATTTGAAATACTAAAAAAAGCAAGCGGAGAAAAAAAGAGAATCATTGTCAAGCACCATCCAAAAGGCTTGATTATTGCTTCGAAGGACATATCTTTTCAAAATTTCATGTGAGCCATTGTTTTATATTTCAAAATTAATAATAAAAAATTTGTCTTACTAACAGTCTGCTAACTCTCTAGAATTTAATCAGCCTAGTTCTTTTCCATTTAAGTTAGTATTCTGTTTAAACCATTTGTTTTCATATAGCCTACACATGTTAAAATTGCATATTCCACTCAAAGATCTAAGAATATACCAAGTATATACCAAGTATATACTTAGTACCCTGTAGGTGTTTCTGTATGCATGTGAATAAAGAGTAGGTATGCAGACATGTAGGAAGCTCAAAAATTCTGTGCAAAAAACCCTAGATGAAGTTTAGCAGAACATATTCCACCTTTGAAATTGCAAAGGATATAAGCCATGACATTAACCATGGGAATGGTTCACAGCTGCTTTGGGGGAGGTTCAGACTTGATGTTAGGAAGTATTTCTTTACAGACAATGACCAAACACTAGAACAGGCTGTCTAGAGAAGCAGTTGATGTCTGAAGCCTGTCAGTGTTTAAGAGGTGTTTGGAAAATGCTCTTAACAACATGCTTTAACTTTTGGTCAGCCCTGAATTGGTCAAACAGTAGGAGTAGATGATCATTGTAGGTACCTTCCAATTAAGATAGTCTAGTCTAGTCTAGTCTACTCTGTTCTTCAGGGCTGTATCAATGGACTGAGTTATTCCTATTTCCAACCTCTATTATGCCACCATGTGTCTTCCCATATGAATGTACTAAATTCAGAGAGAACTTCATGTTTGCACTTCTCAGCCCAGGCTCAAAAGGGTAATGAGTAGCTGCACAGCTGGCATGTGTTCATTTATAATGTGAAAAGAAATAAATGCATAGGAAGAGTTGCAGGCACACTGCTCTTCCTGACAGCTATTCCCTAGCTTAGGGAATAAAATTTAGGGTTACAGGAACTTCCTATGGAGTCCTTTGAAGCTATCTCCCCATCTTCATTAACTTTCTAGGAAACTTAGACTCTCAGTTTTGAAGGCTGTTTTGCTAGAAAAGGTATATGGGCTTGTTGTGTTTGTAAGTCAGGCTGACTAGATTTCAGTCTAAATGTGTCTGTATTTAAGAGATGGTTTGGCATTGCTGTATTAATTCCTGAAGTTCATACTTATCTGCCTTTTTGGTCTTATCACATTCAAATCCTGTTTTCTCAGGAGATCAAATGCATTCTGAAATTCCCTGGGTAGACTATCTTTCGTACCTTAGTGTCTCAGATGTTTTAATATTTCAATCTTGCAGCTGCTGGTAACAAAGGTTTCAAGTAGATCATGGCCTGAGTAGCAGTGTGATGAGTGGTATAGGATTCAGCAGTTATGTGGAAGGTTTAATTAATTTCTAGCTGCAGAAACAAATGCTGCTGCACTGGTGTTTCAGAGGCTGGATTCCTCCCCCAGATTTGTGACTAGGCTTCCTGTGTTGGTGAACTGAAGTGCAAAATGGAGCAGAATCTGAGGAGGTGCCACTTGAACCACCTAATACAAAAAATGCAAGCACAAAGGCATCTCGTTGCCATCTTAAGGGCATAATCTTGCCCTCTGTCTATCTGAAGTCCCTGGGTAGGTGCCTGTGTTGAGTCAAGCAGATACATCAGCAGCACCCATATGACTTGATTTCATGAGGAAAAGTACAAAGGTGAAAGAATGCTTCATATGTGAGGACCTGGTATCTGGAATTCCCTTCTGCACTAATTTAAAGAGATTTGTTGCTGTTATTGCAGGCAGAGTGCTGTGACAGGCTGCAGCATATCCCAAGTTTGCCCATCCCCTTGTGAAACTTGTGTTACTGAAAAGCACCCAGGATCCAGAAAGCCAGATTGCTCAATCTGGACCTTGGCCATTTTGCTTCCAGTATTTAATGTGGACAGGGACAGTCCTGGCTTATGCTTGCTACAGCTTGATTGTGACTATGCTTTATTCTAAGGACGTAAATGTGAATTAGCCAAAATGGTGTTCAGACTATGGCAAACAGGGAAGGAAATAACCAACGTAAGTACTGGGAGTGCTGGAAGTATCTAAAGTTAAATCACTTTGTCTTTTGTAGAAGGTGAAAACTGGGCCCTGGATTTTGGCTTGAAAGTCTTCTTTGTTTTGGTTCCTAAACCAGACACATTTATATTATCTTAGTTTAGTTAATACATTTCTTTAAGCTAAAAGAATCAAGCACTGTATTTCTGCTTCACTTCAGCTGTGTGTGCTCAATTCTTTTTAGATTCTTTGAAAATTTTACTGAAAGTTTTGGAACTCTATGTCCAATGATAGATTTATATCAAGTTGTAACCCTCAAATACAGACTGTGATACAGTTGAGGTCTGGGAAAAGTCTAATTTAATTGAAAGCAATTTCAAAAAGAACTTCTCCACTTTTCTTCTCTTTCCCTACCACCCCATCTCTTCCATGCTTTTTGAGTCTGGTGCAGTAATGACAGCAATTAGCAATGCACATGGCGTGAACTTATTTTCCCTTCAGAGTCAGTCATTCTTTGATGGCTTCCTAGCAGCCAAAACAGGGAATGTTTTGGTAGACTTATCTTCTTGGTCAGTCAGAAATATTGTGTAACCAGTGGCTGCTCTACAACTGATAGGAACATGCTGCTGACACAACAGCAGCTAGTGATTTCATCAGTCAAAATGGTCAGTATTGTTGAATTTAAGGACACATGGCATCAATTACTATCTAAATAAACTTTTATGTGCTGAGCTCAGCATTGGTTTCTTACATGTGGAGAAGTGAAAAAATGTGATGAGGATGAATGCATAAGAACTTCTAATTTCTGGAGCCAAAATAGCAGTAAAATATCTTTTTATTGTTAAAGACTTTAAAAAGTCTTTAAGAAGACATAAATTATCAAGAAATAAAATGTGTCACATCTATCTCCTTAATTCTCTTGGCCTTGATATAATGATTCACTAACAGAACTAAATTCTGAATTTTTAATATGACATTCAATACATAATCTAAAATTGCTACCCTTGTCAAATCAGAAATAAGAACAAGTGGTCTCTCCCAGTAACTGAAAGTGAAAAATGTGCATCAGGTGAGATCACCAGTCATTTGGAAAAATTAACTCAAAACAAAGAGTCAGCACAATGCCTTTGTACACATTATGCCACACTTAAGACTCGAAAACTTTCAGTGATATCAATAACAGCAAGTTAGGTACAAAATTTTAAATTAAAATTACCTGCTTTTATCCCCTCCTGAAAGCCCCCAAATTCATAACATCTGATGGGATTTTTAAGAAAAGTAGAAAAGTTTCAGACTCAGACTTTAAAAGAATAAGCAGTAGTAGAGGTTCTCATTAGAGATTTTTTGCTTAGATGTTTTACTCAAAGCTGCAAGAAGTCTGCTGCTAATGAAAAGACATTTTGAGTAACTATTAAAATTCAGTTTCATCTGATGTCTGGATTGAAATGGGATACTGAAATGCTAGATGCAAATGCTGTCTATTAGCTACAAGATTGCAGAATACTTTTACTCTGATTTTGGCTTCAACCCTACTGCCTTAAATTTGCAACTGTGCTTCGTTTGGTAAAAAGAGGCATTCAGGTTGGAGTGCTTTCAGTATGTGCAGAAGTTCACTACTCAGGATTACTGAATCTAGTGCTAAATGCATGTAGATATCTGGCTTTTTGGATAAAATGACTTTCAGTAAAAGTCTTTCACTAAATTTATTCACGAAGTCTGTGATTAACAACATCTTTAGAAGCTACATTTTCAAGAGGCACAATCAGCCTGCATGTATAGTGTAGCTTACACCTCTATCAACACAATCACTTCTATAAAGAGGAGTTATGCCCTGAGCTAACAAGCAGCATATTATTCTACAAAGCTATGTGTAGTATTCTTAGAAAAAAATTAGGCTCTGAGATAATTTTTAGTTATAGAGTGAAAGGTTGCTTCTCAAAAATCAACTTCAGTGCTAAATACCCCTTTCAACAATCTTTTAATTTCAAGAAAAAACCAATTGGTCAGAAAATTATCAGTTTCCTATTATAAATGCACTGCTTTAATGTTCTTTGTGCTCCTGGGCTCTGTTTTTAATTTCATGTGAGAACATTACATTTTCAAATTTATATAGAAATAACACATGGTATTTTGTTGCTATGGCAATATAGATCCTTATTTTTTCATTTATGAATAATAATAAAAATATAATTGAATCAAGTTATATTTTTGTTCCACCATTCCCTGAAGCCAGCCTTTCATGAAGACTTTGTATACACTCAATTTAAACTATTTTATTGCCCTCTCTAAGAGGATTTTATGTTCTACTTGGGTTTCTTTGTTAAAATTCTAAGCATTGATTTTAGCTTATGCTACCCCACTGGCAAACATTAATGAATAAATACGAAATGTAGGGGGAGTTTATTAGGACAGTCTAGCAGTGGAACATGCTGCCCACACAGGTTGTGTGACCTCCATCCTTAGAGTTTATCCTAGCAGATACTACTTGGAGCAAGAGGCTGGACTGTGTTTATTCTGTAATTCTTTTATTTGGGTCCATCTTATTTGCAGGTCCCAAGAGCCTAGTTTATGCCAGTTGGTGCAGGTAGAAAACAAAAAGTAGGCGTATGTGAAGAATTTGAAATTTCCCAAGTCCCCTGTATCTAGTTTAGAAATGTAGCTGGTGCTGCTGGGAAAGTCTGTTCCCAAAGGCTTCATCACTGTGCCTCTTTTCACACTAATGTTGTTATTAGTTTTAATTTTGTCTTCTATATCATTTGAGGTCACACCTTGCAAGGAATGATGTTTTCTTTGAATCATTCAAGGAAATTCTTAGACCTTGAAGACACCACATTTCGGCTGTTATTAGACTGTCTTTACTCCAAACTCCAATTAGAAATCAGATGTTTTGGTCTGATAATGTCATGTGGTATGTCTTCCTTCTTAAAAGAGTCAGGCGTTTGAGTTTAGACAATCTGAAAGACTATCTAGGAACACACCCTCAGACAGAAAGACACAGTGAAATTAGCCCTTTCGCTTCTCAGAGTATGAGCTGAGCATTGCAACTGCTAAATGGATCATTTAGCAACTGAGTTTTTCTATTCATATATATATATGATGCTTATATATGTGTTGTTTATA
The DNA here is from genome assembly GCA_013396735.1 of Grallaria varia. Classification (NCBI taxonomy): domain Eukaryota; kingdom Metazoa; phylum Chordata; class Aves; order Passeriformes; family Formicariidae; genus Grallaria; species Grallaria varia. The sequence goes on along the minus strand of VWZG01004349.1, from coordinate 183,851 downwards.
TATATAATCAAATTTAAATATATGTAAAATAGAAAAATGTCTGTTGCCTCACAAGATTTTTTTTTTAATAAAGGCACTGTATGTAGATTATTATTATACAATGAAATTCTATTGCACCTTAAATTCAATTGTAATATGTATCATTCACATTTCTAAATGTCCACTTCAGGTCAGTTAACTATAAAAAAAGAAATTTCCCTAAATTATATTTTATTTCACATCTTGGATGTTCCAGATCAAAAAATTCTACTCTTGGTGATCCTTCTTGCTGTCTCACTGCCATACATACATACATACATAAATATATGTATCATATCCAAAAATAATAAAAATACTGTAAGTTTCTGGCATGTATGTATAAATATAAATATATGTGTGTATACACACAACCATACAGAGAGCAAACTTAAGGGCCTTTTTTTGCACTATTTTCTGTATTTCTAGGATTGCAGACAATTATTTGAGACTTTCAAATTAGAAAGATCTGTTAAAGGGGAGTTTGCCTTCATTATTCTGATCTGTCATTTCTTTTATGTAACAAGCCAGCTGTTATTTGAACAGCATCATTCATTTCCTCAATGTAATGATGACACTACAATCAGCCTTCATTATCTTCCCATGCTCTTATATGAGAACTAAGTGCAGAGGAAACACTTTGTAATTACTCTAGGCAGATTTCCCACATGTTAGAGATGCCATAGATGGGATTAATGAATATCACTTGAAAAGGTTGAAGTAGACAAAAACAAAATTAGGCTTCAGTAATCGCAACATGCAGATGGGTTGAAATGCTAGTGGGAAAAAATCCCATCAGCAATTAAACTTGCTTCTTGGAACAGCAGATGGGCACAGTCTCTTGCTGAATACTGAGCACACTTGAAAGAACTTTGTAGTGGAAGAATGCTGAAATACACATAGATCTGCTCAGGCAGGGCTAGGACAAGTGACAGACTTATGCTTATTTTACTTATCAGGCAGTAGGACTCCCCCCCATCTCTGCTCAAAAGAGTCCCAAAGTTTGCTAAGTCAATGAGTGCTCTTCTTACCATTTCTGTTGCTTTCTGCCATGGAAAGCTCTCTGCCATCAGAGACCTGTTAATAGTCTGATCTCGGACCGCACTCATATAGGACTGATCAACCCTTCAGTCTCTGAGGGGCATCTTTAGCTCTTCAAAGGAGACATTTTTCAGGCTCTGTTTCGCAGCTTTCCCTCCAGACAATCTTCAAGACTACTTACTGACAAGAAAAATCATATGACTAAAAAAGCCCCAACATAACCAATTTAGCCACCCAGAGGACTTGCTCTGAGTCACTAAGCAGGGAGCCACAACCTGGAGAGTTAAATTCATCAGTGAACAACACAAGTACTGAATCAGTTGTTTCAGTGCGTAGTGCTGGGCTTTCGAACAACTGGCTCTAGGCAAAATTTGACTTGCAAGGTCCAAAGAAAAGGTCCACAAGTCATCACTGCAGAGTACCTCTGGTTGCAACACCCAGGGAAAGTGGGAAGGATAAATGAGCAAGGAGGCAAGTTCATCGGGTTTCTACTTGTGCTGACTTTTCATTGATGGCTTTTATTGTCATATATTCTGTTGGTCAGCATGCAGAGTAACATCAGAGTACTTTGGAGTAAGTATTCTAACTTCTAAGTGGACTCCAGTCCCTTTTGCTTGCAGCAGGTGGAAGGCATTTGACTACTACAGAGTTGTCATCTTCCACTTGATCTGATTCAGTGGTTAAAAATGTAACTTTTACTATACAAAGCAGTTGCTTTAAGGGTGAATCAAAGTTTCCTTCTCCCTCTCCTGCGCTGAGAAGAGAGGGGTTTCTGCTGTACTCAGCCACAGCTAGATCTCAGGCTATCTCCTGAATGTGGCATCGTGAGCACAATAGACAGAGATGCATGAAGACAGAGATACATAAGCATATAAAGTGGTGCAGTATTATAAAAATAGCCAGTCAGACTAAATCTTATCTGTGATTTTATCTCAGCCTCTACAATAACTTCAGTTCACATCTTACACCTAACAATTACCAATTAAGACAAATCTTTTGGGTTGCACTTACATGAAATACTATGCTCGTCACTAAAAGGTATGCGTCTATCTATCACTATTATTTCCTCTTTGAAGGATGTGCAAAAACATCTCACTACTATTAAGCTTGAAATGTTGCTAAGGTCAGAAGGAAACACTTCATATATATATAAAATACACACATACACACACACACACACCCCCTTCCATATATATAGACACATATGGAACAAAGCAATTATTGTTAGACTAATCAAAATTATAACAATCTAGCCAAAATACAGCCAACAATTACTCAGACAATTCCAATACTATTAATCTTTATAATCCAAAGTAATATGGAAAAACCTCCTCAAAAATACTGTTAAACTTATTTTAAAAAATGGCTTAGTAGTATCTACCCTTTTTCCTGGAGGTATGCTCACTCTTCTAGCATCCCTATGGGCCCTGAAGCAAACAGCTCCAGTCTTCTTTAAGCAGAGGAGTGTGAATGGAGGGGGAAAGGTCCATGGTCTAATGAGTGGCATCCCAACTCTTAGTGGAGGGGTTGAGACTAGATGATCTTTAAGATCCCTTCCAACCTAAGCCATTCTATGAGTCTATGATTAGTCCTGGATGTCCTGCACTCTTCAGGAGGAGAATGACAGTGGTGTGGGGGGTATGATCCCCCTTGGTCTTGGAATCCATCGGTGGCTATTTTCACATGTTTTCTTTACAAGACCAGCTTTTATTCACTGAGCATCAGCCCAAATCCTTCTCCAGTTCTTGTGAACATGAAGGAATGTTGTGCCTCACACAGTGACTACCTAGGTCTGTTGGATCTTTACCACGCAGTATTACCAGAAGCTACAGGTCAGGCAGTAGTCCCTTGACTATTGCTAAAACTAGCTCAAGCTCAGACAAGTAGTTAATCTCTCCTCTGTCAGCTCTATGCCAGGCCTATGGTCTTGTGTGATTATTGGCAAAAAACTACATTTATTGAAGCACACTACCACTATATGATTACTGGTGGTGAACAGAAGCTGTTAACCTATTCAACAGTGACTATTCAGCATGTGGGAGTGGTGTAAAGGTTACCTCAGCCACCCTGATAAAATCATCTTCAGTTTTTATTTCCCTTTGGTTTGTGCAGCACCTTTCTACTCATTCTGCCTGTATGGTCAAATCTCTTTGCATGTGAATGTAAATAGAGCATTCCTAAATATACTGTTTGCTACAACTTTGTGAAAAATATTTAGAAATCATAACCTCTCTGACCACAGAACAGCCTGATTTGGATGAGGCAGTGCATACAATGCAAAGCCTTCCAGCTGATGTCAGGGATTTATGGAATTTTCCACAAGAGGAAAAAATAATCTGATATATTGTCTATCAATTTTCTGTTTACTCATCAATTTATATTTAGGTCAGTATATATTAAATTATTATGAACCATCATGCTTTTCAGAATCTTACTTTTATTTTTAACTAATGGTTTATAAAGTAAACCATAAAAAATAGGTTGTTAGCTCTGATGACAGTAGCTCGACAAGAAGCTGATCTCCCATCCCTGGAAAGGTCTTAACTACATGGCAAGAGAATTTCTGGGAGTGGAACCCTCCAAACAACTGCCAAACACACCTTGTTTTGTCTACAGTCTCATACACAGCTTCCCATCTCTGCACAAGCCTTTCAAGCATAGACAAAGAATTCGTTGCAGGGATCAGCAGATGGTTTTCATTGTTATTATTCCTACTGGCACCAAAAATGCTTAAATCAATGAGCAGGCTTTGGAACAATATTTCCTCCTCTACTTCTCATTTGTGTTTTGAAAGTCATTTGAACATCTCCAGATTTCCAGATTAGACTTAGTATGTGGTTTATCTATTTCATCAAAACTCTTAAAAAAATCTTTACCTTCTGCTTTAGCCGGTCTCCCTCATTCATTTCTGAAAGCCTAGCAGTTAAGAGTGCCTCCCACACCTTTTTGTTGTCAGATTGTTTTATGCTGTGACAAATAATAATAATAAAAATCAGGAAAATAGTAGATTTGGAGCTGTTATTGTCAGTTAGCAATCAGTATGCTTCATGCTTCCTATGAGAAGACTTTTTTCAACTGCTTGCAAGTCTTTCTTGATACAGCTGTTTTCAACTCGAATTTTCCATGCTCATGGCCTGTTTCTGCCCAATAGGTTTATTTATTTTTAAATCAACTTTTAGATGATTTGGTAACAATAATGGAATGGAAAAATCCATTTTTTTTTCTCATGTTAAAAGGTTCAGCCTGGGTTTTTTTTAGTTGACCGATCATGCACATATGCATTTGTGTGTTTTGGCAGGCATGTGCCTTTTCTCTCTGTGGAAAAAACTGCTCAGCTTTGGCCTTTGAAATGTCACAATTAGCTTATGTTCTACAGATATCCTCTTGCTACAGCTTTCCAGGATAAAGTGTCCCAAAATCCCAGCCGCAGCAGGTCTAGCATGGGGCTGAATGAAACTATGCCTAAAATTGTAGTTGTGATTTATTGTGCCAAGTCCAGGTTTCAGATTTTAAGGGTCTTTTCTGTGCATTTGGTAGCAATTTTCTTGCTGGGCCTAAGAAATCTGGAAAAAGACACTAATTTATTCAGATGCCAAGTGGTGAGAGTACCATGGAAAATTACGGATGACCATGGAATGGCACATGGGAAAGCAGCCTGGGGCATGGGATGAGAGGGGAGGTTGTAGATGACGGAAGCTTGTATTGCAGGCTCTAGGGAAAGTGGGACTGGAAGTAAGGATTGGAATAGTGGGTTTGTCAAGGCAAGAGATTGAGTGTGAAAGTGGAAGAGAGAATATAGAAGAAGGAAATTAAAGTCTATTGTGGAGAAAAAAAGAAAACAAAAAAGGAACTGCAAACTGATTGGGCATCTGGATGAGAAGAGTCAAGTGGGGAGTCAGTGGGCCAAATGACAAAATGTAACAGGGCAGGTAAATATGACCTGACACTGAGGAAAGGTTGAGGAGGAGGGGAAAGGACTGTGGGTGTAGAAGAACCATGGATGAGGAGCTAGTTGAAAACAAAAACTGGCAAAAAGTCCGTGCACTTGAGATTCAGTATTGTTAAAAGGGAAGTGCTCAAAAAGTTACAGCATGGCTGTGGGCTCAGGAGGTTGTCCTGGTTGTTTAAATGGGGAGAAAAAAGTTGTTTAGACAAGGAGGCTTTCACTTTTATTAAAAATTGGAGAAATGGGACTGACTGCATGGGCCTACAAGGAGACTGACTGACAGAGAAGGGAAAGGACTGCAGTGGGGACACTCTCTTACAAATGGCCAGGTAAAATTAAATTAGAAGGGAATTGACATAACACCCTATATGCCAGCAAAAAACTCCTACCAGAGCTTAAATTTGATAAAAGGTTCAAACAAACCAATCCATGACTATGGGGGGTGGAGAGATGTGCCATCACACATGTATATATTCCATATCTGAACTAATACAACTGTGCAAGCCCAAAGCTCATTCTGGACTCTTTCATTTGCACTTGTCATCAGGAGGAATTTGTCCAGGAAAAGTACCACATCAACAAAATTATGAACCAGTTTTCTGGTGCCTTTTTTACCTCAAATATTTCTGTTTAACATTGCAGAGTGCTTGGTATTATCCATGTTTCTTGAGTTTCACTTACTTTCTTTTCTATGTTAAACCTGTGTGGAGACTTGGAAGAAATAAACTAGTGAAGCATTTACTTTCCTATCTCCCCGTTCTTCTTCTACTGTGCACTCCACAACCACAAGGTCTTATACAAGCTCAGTAAACCAGTTGTGATCCAAACAGTGATAATTTGGTTTCGAATAGGGCATGCCGTTAGGGGTTTTTCTTTGGAAGAGTAATGAAAAGTGGCTGGCAAGATGACAGCAGATGTAAAACCCAGGCTGAAGCTGTCAGCATGGATGCAGCAGTGAAGCCTCTTCTTGCCTTTGAGAAAGGTCAGTAGAATATGCAGACATCTCACACAACATGTAGATATTGCTGAGGATTACAAGCAGGATATAAGTTCAACATGAAAGCGAACAGAACATACAAGCACGAAATTCATAAAAACCCACATTTTACCCATGGGAAGTGATGTCAGCTATAGCAGACAATGGCTGCTGGTTGGGCAGGCCATCACACCTCACTTATTCCTACAAGTGAGAGGTGATGGCTCACATCTGCAAACAGGTCACAGGGAAGCAGAGACTAAAGCCCACTGAAATCAATCAAAGCTCATTTACTTAAATATGCTTTGAATTGGGTCTTAAGACAACACATCCCTCTGTGTCATCCTGTTGTGCAAGCTTACATCTCCCAGCAGGCTGGAATGCAAAATGTGAGAGAACCATTGCTTATTTGACTTGTCTTTGCACAGGATAACGTTTATTTTATGTCCTTCTTAATCCCTAATTTGTCCTAGGAACAATAATTAGGAGTACATGTATCCTGTAGTTTCTCACTGAGAAATCCTAGAAGAGAATTAGCAGATGTACGACCCATGTTTCTCCCAGGCTACAATGGAAAGCGATGGCTCTTCGTTGGGTCTCACGAGTCTGTTGGAATGGGGAGCTCCAGAAACAAGTCCATGCACATCTCATTCTGAAACCTGAGAGATTAAGGCAGCAATAAAATTCTCTAGTTATGATCTGGATTAAACAGCTCAAGAAAGGGGAGGGGTGGTTTGAAAGCTCACTGACTGCTAAGGGAAGAGATGGATGAAATAAGAGTCCCTAAATACTTTCTGTACTTTGGCAGTCACAGACAAAGTATGAAATGATCCCCTTGAGACATATAATCTTTTTTTCATATTAATGAAGGTTTACCCTCTGAAAGATCTTTTTTATTTTACATTTTCAGCTAGCATTGCATTATTTTATTGTTCTCTGCTGCTGACACGGCAATCTCACCCTGTTAGCCCTCCGGATATATTAGCAATTCTAAAATGCCATTTTTCTCTTGTGAGACAATTGTCAAGAAGAAAAAACTCCTTTTATCTCTGGCTGAAACAAGCAAAATTTCTATTTCTTCTTGTCATTCATGCTAATTGCTTGTATGTTTTGACTTTGCTTTACATCCTGGATCAAATTCATCAGCTCACTTCATGGAGTTAACCAAAAATCATCCTGTGAGAAGCAGTACAAGCAGTGGTATGTGAAAAGGGTAACTAGAGCTTTTACAAGGTCAGAATCCCACTCTGATTTAATACAGTTTTAATTTTTTTCCTGTTTATTTGATTTTTTTATTTTTTAACCATTTTTCTGGGTGTAATTTCTATCCCTGGACAGGTAAGATTGATTTGTCTGATTATGAGCTTTTGTAAACTGAGAGTTTCTTCGCTGCTCCACAATATCCTATTTATTTTCTTATCTTTTTATTATTAGTCTCCCTGGTTTTAATTTCAAATGACTACATTTTTATGTTGCCAGCCTGACCTCTCTCAAGTAATGACTACTTTTTTTTTTTCTCAGGTACTTGTTGGACATAATCAAATTACTATGTATTTATATTCATTATGCTAAATTCCATTATTTACCTTCCATTTGCTCATTTAATGTAAATTAAAAGTGCCAAACTACTTGTACCACTTACCCCTTTGTAGTCAAAGAAAAGCTATGCAAACAACAATTATTTCCATAAACATCAATGCCTCATTCAAAAAGGAACCAACATGCTAGTCCATCACCCAGTTCCTCAGCAAAGGGGCGCTGATGAGCAGTCTGCAGAGCTCAGCAAACGGAGAGAGTTCAGCAAGGAGGGATGGAGTGGGTTGTAAGAAAGCCTGAGCACAGAGCCTCATCAAAAAGCAGGGAAGGCAAAAGAAAAAGAGTGAAATAACCAAGAGATAAGTAATGAAGAACAAAGCCAGAAAGGAGAACATCAAGGAGAATGATAAACAGAGATGGAAGGGAGAAGAGAGAAAGAAGGGAAGATAAGGTGACTGACAAAAGCACTGAGGAAAAAAGTAATCGGCATATTTATCACAATATCCCCTACTTATTGAAACTGAAGGAGCCTTCTCTGTCACATGAACATCCAAGAGCCTACATGAATTGTAAAGGAGTAAGATAGGGTACTAATCAAAACTGCAACACCAGAGTTTCTAAGGACATGGTTTTATGATACAGGAAAGCCTGTCTTCAGATTCCTGGTACCAGATCAAACTGTTGCAGCTGCAAGGAGCAAAGTGCTGATCCCGTACAATCCTTCTGTGCTGGCTCAAATGAATGCAGAACTTCTAGTATGTTAACTTGGTGCTATTAACAGACTTTTTTGCATGTCATCTGTCTTTTCACAGTTGACATAAAGCCAGCATAATAGCATAAATTTAACATAAAGTTCATGTTGCATACTCTGGCTAATTCAGCAGAAATGTATTCATGTGTTCATAATTGTGTTTATAGTGCTGTTCCAGAAGGGCATAGAATTGGTAGTAAATTCTGTTTAATACACTGCACGTGTTTTTATGAGCAGAAGAGAATATACCATATACCTGAAACTAAGTATTTACTCTTAGTCAAATAAATATTTTAACAGTCAAAATTAACCTTTTTACAAAATTATATGCTCATTGTTCAAATTAATACAGAGATGTCTCACCAGTAACAGTCTTAAAATTATTTGTGTCTGATTGGTGTTATTTCACATATTTACCACCAAGAAGTGTGAAGGCTGAACAGAGGCCTCCACCAGCCCCACCTGACACAAAGGGCTGCTGCTTGTCCCACGATGACTACCAGGTTTTGTCGGGCCTTTGTCACATGCAGTATTCCCACAAATAAAGTTACAAGAGGACAGGCATTAGACAGCTGACGACAGCACAGTTATTAAAGAAAGCTAAAGTCAGCTCAGGCAAATGTACGGACAAAAAAATTCGTAGACCCTAAGCTATCAGGTCAGCACAAAGGCTGCAGTCTTTACTAATAATGGAAAAAATCATGTTTACTGAGGTACAGCCTCAGTGTTGTGTGTTCATTTGAAACCCTTTGTAAAACTGTATGATGTTCTGTGAATTTGCTTTATATTGCTGGTAGTTGAAAACATGATCAATAGGAGCTTTCTTTTGCTTTTCAGGTGACAAATCAGCTAAATACTTGTGAACTCATCTATTAGTGTTCCAGGGACTAATGTGTAAAATTATGGAGTTCTGAAATTATGTGCTTCTATAGGAGAAAACATTTCTGATACACCTTCTCTTCTCTGTAAAGCATTTAATTTAGCCTACCCTGCAGAAATCACAAAAGGCATTAGTTCCATCTCAATTATTGCAGTTGGGTTCTGTTAGAATCTAAATTTATTTCACAGCAGCATGTATTTATGTGTTGTTAACACCTGACTGCTGAAAATACTAGGCTTGTTTCAGTGGGTTCCTTGAATGATGGCTTCTAGTCTCTGCTGAAAAATAGTGGCTGGGCAAACAAAACCCCATGAGGGAAGTGCTGACAACCTCTGCTGTGCTTACCTTTATCTAGCTGCAAATTTTGGCTAAAAACTCTCCACAGCCCTTCCTTCCCCCTCCTTTTTTGCAGGTCTGCCAAGCATGAATAAAGAGCTTATTTCAGCAGATGGTGTTCCTCATTGTTATTCCTATTGGTATCCAGGGATGTTTGAGTCCATGGGCAGGAGAATGTTATTGCCCACTGCTGTTGTAGTTCCACTTCGACTTTAATTTCCAAGGGTCCATACTGCCAAAATAATCTGTGATACCTCCTAATTAATAATACTTGGCATCCAGTATTGCTCTTGATGGTTTCAAAGTTGCAATATGTATATATATATTAACAGATTGCTTGTGCTGCATTCTGTCAGGAGAAAGCAGTGCATCCAAGTGGTCCTCATAAGCTAGTGAGGAAGGCTGAATCACAAAGGAGGACACTGCAACCTCTACATGTAAGAAGAAAAATGTTATTAGAGTCCTGCCTCCTTCAGTGCCCATGCTGGAAGGTGATCATGTTACTGTAAGAAGGATTGTTTTGCAAAAGATTTTGCTATTTTCTCCTTTTTAAAAGCAGCCAGACTAGTGGGGGTCTTTTTCCTATGTGACTTGCCCAAGTCAATTTAAGTAAATCTGAAAGCAAAGTAGGTCTTTGAGTTTCTTATTACCTAGACTGTGTCTTCGACAAACCTTGAAAAAGCAGAATTAATTTTGGGATTTCTGAGTGGTTTGATTTTGCAGTTGTACTATATGTACCCAAAATATCCAAATAGAAAGGTACTTTTCTATTCCCAGATAGAAATAAGCCCAGGTATGCCAGGATGCTGCAAAGGTTTTGTAGACACCCAGAAAAAGTACTAAAATTGCAATTGGTACTTCTAGAAAGAGGTGATGTTATTTCAAATGAATCTTCAGAAAGAGTCTTCAAAACCAGAGGGAGACCACAAAACCTCTCCGTTTTAGCCAGAGCAGAAGGCTTTGTTGCTTTCCTGCCCAGGCTCAGAGTGCCAAGTTAGCTTTACATAAATAAGAGACTTGCTCACTGGCTCAAAGCAGCAGTACATACCTTCAACATGTTTCAGATTATTTATGTGATAGTGTCTGGAAGTATGTGTCTGTGTGTATGTGCTAAATGTCTAAATTCCTGCTGTAGTAGTCGTTGGAGATCTAGAAAAGGATTCAGCTGCATAAAAAAGTATCCAGTTCCATATGCAATATGAATAAGGGGATCCGTACATTCCACTGTACGTCTTTGCTAAAGTTTTCTGTAAAACAGAGACAATAATAGTTGTGAAAATCAACCTGCTGATATCTTTGAAGACCTTCAAGATGTGGCCTACCAGGGACAAAAATAATTATCTTTTCAGCAGTGTATGATGCATGAGAAGTGACAGGGACACGTTGTCAAAAAGAATAGAAATTACTGAATAGACACATTGGCCACATGATACACTGCATGAGGAAGAGTGTTTTATTTAAAATAGTAAGAAATTCATAATGCATATGCATCATAATGCATATGTTGCACCGATAACAAAAAAAGTGGTATTTCACTAAATGGCATAAAATCTTCATCCTGGATTTTATCTCTATGGTAAACTTAATATTTGGGAGGAGCTGCTGAATCCCTCAAAGGCAGGGAGGTCCTGCAGAGGGACTTCAACAAATTAGAGGTCTGGGCAATCAGCAACCATATGAGTTCAACAAGAAGAAGTGCTGGATTCTGAGTCTGGGATGGAGCAACCCCGGATGTTTGTATAGACTGGGGAAGGAGATGCTGGAAAGCAGTGCCATGGAAATGGACCTGGGCGTCCTGGTCGATGGCAAGTTGAATCTGAGCCAGCCGTGCCCTGGCAGCCAGGAGGGCCAACCGTGTCCTGGGGGGCATCAGGCACAGCCGGTTGAGGGAGGAGATTGTCCTGCTCTGCTCTACACTGGCGCGGCCTCTCCTTGAATATTGTGTGCAGTTTTGGGCACTGCAATATCAGAAGGATATTAAGCTCTTGGAGAGTGTCCAAAGGAGGGCAACAAAGGAGGGCCTTGAGAGGAAGCCATATGAGGAGCGGCTGAGGGCACTTGGCCTGTTCAGCCTGGAGAAAAGGAGACTGAGGGGAGACCTCATTGCAGTTACAACTTCCTTGTGAGGGGAAGAGGAGGGGCAGGCACTGATCTCTTCTCTGGGGTGACAAGTGACAGGACCTATGGGAATGGCCTCAAGTTGTGTTAGGGGAGGTTTAGGTTGGACATTAGAGAAAGATTCTTCACCCAGAGCATGACTGGGCACTGGAACAGGCTCCCCAGGGAAGTGGTCACAACACCAAGTCTAACAGACTTGAAGCATTTGGATGATATTCTCGGGCACATGGTGTGACTCTTGGGAATGGTCCTAGGGCTAAGAGTTGGACTCGATGATCCTTGTGGGTCCCTTCCTACTCAGTATATTCTTTGATTCTGTGAATCCTGCAGTTAAATGTGTGGTTTATATGTTTAGAAGTTGGTTTTAAAACTGTCACCTAATGCTTTGTAAATAATGCGACAGGCCTAAACTTTGTATGTTTGGCCACTGGGATGTTTTGCCTCCAGGTAAGGTGCAATGGCAAATGAAATTAATTTTGTACCAGGTTTGCTTATCCTAACATGCTAGCACTTGCAAATGAATTTTAATATTACTCTATTATTTTTTTTTTGTTGAGATCATGGTATCTCCTTCTTTATAAAAGTGACAATTTTAATAATTTAAGAACCATGATGATATTACATATGTATCTTTGGCAATCAGTTTCCTTCTCTACCTTAATTCAGACTTTACACAGTGTTGTATCTAGCCATACTTAGCTGTGAAAGGGAATTTGATTATTGTATATAGTCTAAATAATGTGGCATTGTTGACTGAATCAAATACAATAGCAGTGGTGGTCTTCAGGATCTGACCTTGCAATCAATTATTCAAGATCCAAATGACTGCCCCTGTGGCTAAAACATCTAATTTCTAGACTTCATTTCTACTCTTTGATGCTACATTCTTAGAACAGACTAAAAAGCTAAGAGCTCAGACTTTTTCTCAGGCCTTCACTTACTGAAGAATCAACAATTATTCCCTTCTTTCATCTAAATCATCCTGACAGGTTAGTGAAGAATTATTTTCAAATCTTTGCATTTGGAAATGACAGCTACATTTCAACACCGTTATCCACTTTCAAGCAGTGTTTCTTTGCCTACCTAAATCTTTTTCAAGTTCTGTCACATTTTCAGTAATTCAGAATGCTCATTTTAAAAGATGCCAGACTGGGCATGGGCCGTTATAAGTCACGATACTGGATAGGAAGAAGGCAAGAGAACTTTGGGTTTATGCTTTTTAAATTCAAAATTGGAATAGACTAATGGAAGACAAGTCTTAGCAGTGCAAGACCAGACTAAAGTATCTCAATGTAACATATGTAGGTAGGCATGTCTGCTTTGCACACATTTCCTTGCAGAATGTGATTGGTAGTCTTAAAACCATGTTACTTTTTAAAAGTTCTGAAGGTGTTTCATTTATGTACTAGGGAATATTTTTCTATTTGTGCCCAGTACTTGCATTGTGTGCAATAAAACTCCCTACAGGCTCTGAATTACTGAGTGTTAAATGGAACAGTCCTTTAGTCCCGCCTGCATGCAGAGAGTAATTTGTGAGCAAGGAATTAAAAGCCTGGGTTCTAATATAACAGCTGGAAAATCAACATTGTGTTTCATTCATTCAATTAAACTACACAGTAAGATTTTGGATTTGGTCCAAATTCTACCCTGGAAGAATATGAGTCTTTCACTGAGAGTTTGATGTAGTCCTCAGTGATTTGCAGCTATCAAATAAACTGCAGCTCCCACAGCCCTGGAAGATTTATGACCTTCACTCTGAGGTTGACCACGGCTTTTAAGTCCAGAGTTTTAGAGGTCTGAGCCTCTGACACTCATTGAGTAGATGGGCTGTATTTGTCAAGCTGACTAATCTTGTGTAGGGTTGATGTGAATCATTCTTCAAAGTACTGTTAGAAAGATGCCGGATGTCGGATGTGAAACTGGGGATAACTGCTGGTCTGACAGGCACACAGAAGCAAAATATTCTGAAACATGGTAGCAAAATATTGACACCTATAAGAAGAAGAAAATTTACTTTTTCTTTCCTCACGGAAACCAAAATGATACACATAAGCATGCTCTGGCAAGTGTCTCTCCTTCACTTATGGGTCAATAAATGAATTTATGCTAAATGATCATGTCTCTTTCCAGTTGATCTGTCTGGCTTTATCCATGGTCACCTTCCCTGTATGGACTAGGTATTGATTGCTTCAAGGAATTACTTCCCTTATATTGTCCACAAAAATATCCCACCCCAAGCCCACTAGCATCAATGTTGCACAACATTTTTTTCTAGATGCTGCTTTCATTTTTCTTATTACTTGCTTCATTTCTCTTTGAACTGCACTGAGACAATTCACATGAAGAAGTCTAAACTGACTGTGTGCATATGTATTTTTTTTGTTCCAACAGGTTTTTAAAGGCATGTCAATATAAGGCATGAACACTATTGCAAAATAATCTCATGTAGTTGTTTTTTCCAAATCCCCAAGATTTATATTTTAAAATACAAAATCTTCTCTAAAAATAAATAAATAAATAAATAAAAATCCTGTTTTCTTTCACTTGACTTTAAATATATTTGTAGATCCCTTTCATGCTTCGTTATCTATTCCCAGTGCTTACCTACCTTATTTAAATCTGTTGTTTTTCAAATACAGGTGCACTTTTCTGTACATACTGGTGAGTTAGAAAAGACAGATGCATTCATTGTTGATGTAACTTTAACATTTTTGTTTACTAAGATAAATAATTGAACATACAATCAATCATGTTACTAAAAGCACACCTAGAAAACATAGAATTTGTTAATCTGTGCTTTATAGAAGTCCATCTTTTGGGCATGACTACATTCAAATTATACTATCAGAAATTTCCATTAATATGTGCTGGTTTTTTATACATGATTAGACTACATGCAGATATTGTGGTTTCCATGAGAATACAGAAGGACAAATGAGGATGTTACCATTCCTCTCAGATGAACTCCTCAATGCCCACTCAGCCTATGGCATCTATTCTTTCAATTTCATAAACCTGTTTTTCACATATTATTTCTCATGGAGAAAGAAGACACAGCCAGGATGTGGATGGAAGATGCTGAGAGCTTTCCTTCCAACAACAAGCAAAAAGCTACATTCTTTCATGATTTTTTATGGTACTGGACTGGTTATCTGAAAAAAAGTATGACTACCTCTATTTTAACACCTGTTTTGTCTGCACTTCTTCATTGAAAATAAGAACCTGGAAACAGAGACAGCTTTAACAAGAGAAGGGTTGTTGGTGATTTTTAAAAGACTCTGAAAAAAATGTTAATTTAAAAATAATAATTAATTTTTGTTTATTTTAATTAAAGGATTTTTCAAACCTGCCTAATTTAGCTTTGATTTATCTGTGTGATATATTATAATGCATGTTTAGTGCAGTTTTGCACAATAAACTCCAAGCACCTTAAATTTTCATAACAATAGGAGCGGACTACATTAACTAATCAAATTTGATTGTGCAGTAAACTTCAGAGGTAAATAGATTTGCTTTGTTATCATGCCTTCAGTGCTCGGAAGTTCTTACAATGGCTCTTTGATACATATCACAGTAATTTGTATTGATGTGAGTTGCGGGAAGCATTAAGGCAAAAATTTGGGAATAGAAAGAGCCCTCATAGGAATTTTATTCCTGTTTAGTGAAAAGTGAACCAATACTTCCCACAGACAGGAAAGAAATTGCCTTAGCAGCATGTACAGGGCAAAACATACGACAGCAAACACCCCTCCTGGTCAATCACTTCTCTGAGAAAAAGGAATAAGGAAGAGAAGTGTCTCTGATTACAACTTCCTTTGTGGATGGTATTTTTAACAGGAATTAAGGCATTTTCCAACATCTGTACATGTATGAGGGGAAGCAAGTGGATGAAGACTGGTGAGATTGGCAAAATGGGAACATCTTCCCGTTTGGTGGTCAGAAAGGAGTGAAGAAAACAGGAACTACAGAAAACCCTGTGCTTGTTTACTCAGTTCCTAGTGCCTGGTACCATCACCTTTCCTAATCTTCCCCCCTTAAGGTGACTGGTATGAATTGCATAACCTCAACCCACAAAGCCTTGGCAAGACACCCGCTGAAAGGGAGTCAATGGAAAATCAGAAGCCAGACTAGTGAGGTCTAGGATTTGTGAAGCTGGGACAGAGATTCCTTTACCACAGTAAAGAGCATCCTTTGTTAATCACCGCAGGGATCCTTCTCATTTAGTACTGAGAGTCATTTTGAGTTAACAAGACAGAAATGACATGATGCCTTCCCTCATACTCTTTATATCTTTTCTGTATTCCTAACATTTCACCCCAGAGTAAAGTGTGCTAATAATAGACAGTGGCTGAGATGAAAGCTGATGTCTGGGACCTAACAAGTCACTTTTACTGAAGCAATTTAGGAATATTTGCCTCCCTCTCTGTGTCTTCAAAAAAAAGGAGATGATCTCAACTCTGAGCAAGGGAGTTCAAACCTGCTAGCTAGATTCTGCTTAAAATGCTATTGGGTGACAGTCTGTCAGCTTAACTTTGGTACATAACTTGCAGTGAAATTTTAGATCCTTAATGAAGAAAGTGCCCCTGCTCCCTTTACAGTCTGTCAATGGAAGTCCTGTTTGCCACTTGAAACCAATTGTTCAGGGGTCTAAACTTGGGGAAAAACGTCACCACTGAAGCTTTCAAAGACATGTCCTGTTGCCAAAGAAAAGAACTTACTCCAGAGACACACTAAATTTTGGAAACATGAGGCATGGAATCCATCTGCCTGATGCAGGTATGCCGCCAATTTTACGTAGCTCAGAGCTAAATAAGGAGATCTCCCTCCCCATCCTCTAGTTTCCCTCACCCCTCTAGCATCCCTTGTCATTTATCTCCCTGCGTCCAGCCTCTGACCTGTTATTTTCTCCTCTGGAGCTGCTTGTTCTGTTTCTCATCAGTATTTTCTCCCTGCTGACTGACTGCTCTCTTTGCCTCTGCTGATTCCCAGTTCTGCTGATGTCTAAGTAGAGACAAACATTAAAGCTGCTCTCATCTTCAACACTTCATATAATTTTTGTAAAGAACTACCAGCAGACAGTTTGCTTCACAGATCTCCAGAGGCCTAAAGGCCATTAATCTCCAACTGATAGTATTACATGATGGAAATGCCAGCAAATGTAACTTGGTGCTTTCTGAAGACAGTATGCAAAAAAATTATGTTTGCATTTTGGCTTCAACTGTATCCTGCCCTTTTCTTAGAAGGAAGAGAGTGTTTTAGGATTGGGCTGTAGATATCTATGTGGCACCTGGCATAAGCTTGTATCTGTAGGCTGTAAACTCTTGCCTTTCAAATAGAGCTGAGCTGTAGGCAGGCAGTTCAAACACCCAATGAAACAAATATTAATACTTGTTACCTGGTTATGGACAGGCCGTCCCTGGTGGAAAGCAAGGATATGTGAGAGTTCAAAAAAATCAGACCTCCTAGGTTTCGTTCATACTTATATACCACAAAATATTTCCTACCACTACATGAATGTGAAGAAGCAGGAATGCACAGTGACAGTCTGCCAGGGAAGTTTCCTGGCATGACAGAGACTCTCAGATCTGGTCGATGCCAGTGTATAGCACTTACTGAAAATACTTCATTGCTTATCTGTCATTTCTGGTATTTTATATGTGGCTGTGAATCTCAAAGTAATTGACTATATTTTGGTTGTATTGTCCATCAAACCAGGAAAGAAGCAGTTCCACACCCATCTCCTTCCATCACAGCACTAGGTACCAATTTACTATTTAGAACATAAAATGAAAGAATTTAATAAGAGCCAAGTCATTATCATTTCATATGAGCTGCAGCCCCATGAGGCTTCTGCAAAGCCCAGTGAAGAAATTTTTTCATGAACTCTTCCAAAGTCATACAGTAAACCTATAGCTATTTTCTGTCAATTTTTGAGAGGATGACACTAGGTACAGTTAAAAATTAACATTTTAATGAATAATTTTGCATGAGAATTATTCCCATTTAACCTATACTAAGATAGGAATGAAAGAGAAAGGAACAAAAATGAGTTCAAGTGCAATATGATAGACAGAGAGAAATATTCCTGCCAGTGTTAAATATACCAACAATAGCTCAAGATCTAATAAACACAAAATATTAAATATAAATCAAATACATTGTCAAATGAAGAAAAAATGGAGAATAATCTGTAAAAGCAAGTCAGAAACAGATTAAAATCTACTGACCTGCCTCAGAGATCAAGTGAATACAAAAAGAGATCAGTCATAAGTAAATTGGAACTTGGGTAATAAGGAGATGACAGAAACTTGTGCATTAATTCTTTCTGAACTTTCAAGGTCTCCTAAATAATGAATGACATTTGTACAATTCATGTATGAGATCATGGGTTTGAATATACATAGTTTTAAGGACTTAAGCATTGTTTCTGGAACTTTTTTTCCAGTGGAAAAGAGTTGTTTGTATGAAGGAAAGGTACTTTAACCACAGTACCAAATCCCACACTAACAAGGCGGTCTTCTGTTCCTGTAACCCAGTGGGCTTTAAGTATTTTAGGAATGCTATGTCTTTTAGTACTCTTGTCTACATGAATATTTTCTTACAAACTTGTTGTATATAATCTGCTATCTATTGAGGAAACAGGGGATAAATAAAAGGATATCAGAGGCAGCAGGAGGTACAAAAGGGTACAGTACTGGGAAAATGAAAGGAAAATGAATAGATGAATGGAGAAACATTGGGAGGGAAATAGAGGGGGAAAGGAGAAAGAACAGTGAACACAGCAGGGGACTGTGCTTTGAAGAAGGGGAGGGCCATAAAAGCAAATGAGAAAAGGCACAGTAGAAGAGGAAAGGAAATGATTTACCTTGGTTGAAACTAAATGTGAACAGTCAGAAGGATGGAGATTTTCTTATTAAGCAGAGTCTTCAAAGGACACAAAGACTACTAAATGGCTCTCTATCACCTGTTTTGCAGGTACACGTGGGAAGAAAGAACGAAGCAGGACAGAAGAAAGGAGAGAGCAGGACAGAACGTATGGTCCTCTTACTGATTTTTTGCTTTCACAGTTGGAGACTGTACATAAAATCACACTAACCATCTCAGCATTCACTCAAAATTCTGCCCCAGTTAAACTTCAGCCCAAGCTGCTGTAGTATCCAAAAGGGAAGTGTAAAAGTGAAGTCAAATTCAGGGTCCTCCTTGTTTTAGCTATAGTAGATATTGAGCATGGGATCTCCTTTTTGAGTAGTTAATAACTGGTTCTGTCATTCACAATATCCCTTCAAAACATATTCTGTCTGTTTACTTCCAATGGCAAAAACAACTCTTTCATTCTTTGTTAGCTTTTAAGAAAGAAACGACACATCAAGATCATCTGCAAAATGAGAAGGACTATTAACGTATCACAAAATCACAGAATATGTCAAGTTGGAAGGGACCCACAAGGATCATTGAATCCAGCTCTTAGCCCTGCACAGGACCATCCCCAAGAGTCACACCATGTGCCTGAGAGTATCATCCAAACAATTCTTGAACTCTGTCAGGCTTGGTGTGTGACCACTGCCCTGGGGAGACTGTTCCAGTGCCCAACCACCCTCTGGGGGAAGAACCTTTTTCTAATATCTGACCTTAACCTTCCCTGACACAACTTCAGACCAAAAGTAATTTACTGTATTCTTTTCAGAACAAGTTGACTCTCTGCCATTCTGGTTACCTGTAATAATAGCTATAGCCATGGTTAATAACCTTTGTCATGTATGGAGTGTTTGACCATGATGTGAAAGCTGTAATGAATGCCAGTTTTGTAAGTGGAAAATTCCTGGGTGAAATTCACATTGTAGAGCTTCCTTCCACACTCATGGATACTTTAGGCACTCTGGTAGAATTTCCTACAGTAGTAAGGGATTATGTTACAGATAATTAAAATAATTTCTACATCAATACATTAAGATAGTGCTGTCTTTATACACTGGTCATGGCCCGTCTATCTGCCTATGTAGTGTTTCCAGATGGCTCAGTCACTGAAAAAACCATGCTGAATGTGGCAGTACCTTCCACATCAATTATGAAAAGCAGATATAGCAGCTCAAATTCTTTGATACTACAACTCCAGGAGAGGGAAAGGAAGCTGTACCTTCTATAAGCTTTAGCAGATTTGAGGGATCAAATCTCTTTGAGTCAGCTCAAATGTTATGTGGCTAAGAAAATTCCAGTTTTATAGTTTCCAGGTGATTTTGCCTCTCCCAGCTTTCCAAGTTATTCATCATGTATTTCTTCGATGTGTATTAGAGTTTCATAAGGACCGTGGTAATGTATGAGAACTCTCAGTGTGAGAGTTTGTATGGCTTCTTATTTCAGCTGCACAAGATACTGAGTTCAGGGATGTTTTCTAGGTTCATAATAGTTGTGATCTCACCATTTCATTTTTGTGCACACATCTTATGATATTCCCTGCACTGCAACAACAAAATAACTTGTAGAATAATTCAAAAAATATATCAATTGTCACATTTTTCAAAGTCATGTTCAAGTTTTGTTAATGTTAACTAAGGAAGAAATGATTACTCACATACAAAACAATGATGTAGCAGTACCGATTTTTTGTAGAACTAATCATCACTGGAGCGGTAAAAAGGAGGCACTTTGAAAATCAGAAAAATGAAGCCATATGTATGAAAAATTGCCATTTATCAAGGGTGATCTTCTAATTTAAACTAGAAGTAGCTGAATTTCCACATGATATGTGAGTAGCAGGAAAGAGCAGAACTAATTTTGCATGTTTGGCACTTGTCATGAGAAGTCTGCATGAGACATGAGCATAGACTCACAGAATCATAGAATACTTTGATTTGGAAGGGACTTTTGAAAGTCATCTAATCCAGCCCTGCAACGAGCAGTGATATCTTTAGCTAGATCAGAATGCTCAGAACCTAGTCCAATCTGCCCTTGAATGTTTCCAGGGATGGGGCATCTACCACCTCTCTAGGAAATCACTTCTAGTATTTTATCACCCTCATCGTAAAAAAAAAATTCTCTATAGCTAGTCCAAATCTGCCCTATTCTGCTTTAAAAGCATTACATCCTGACCTATTGCAACAGATCTTGCTAAAATGTTTGTTTCTATCTTTTTTTCAAGCTTCCTTCAAAACCTGGAAAGTTGAAGTCTCAGAAGCCTTCTCTTCTCCAGGATGAACAACCCCAAACTTCTCAGCCTGTCTTTATAGGACAGGTGCTCCAACCCCCTGATCATATTCATGACCCTCCTCTACACAGATCCATATCTTACTGGTGCTGAGGTCTCAAGAGCTGGATGCAGCACTGCAGGTGGGCTCTCCCAAGAATGGCGTAGAGATGCAGAATCACCTCCCTTGACCTGCTGGCCATGCTGCTTTTGGGGCAGCCTAGAATACAATTGGCTTTCTGGGCTGCAAGTGCACATTGCGGGGTCATATCCAGCCTCTCATCCACCAGCACCCCCACGCCCTTTTCAGTAGGGCTGCTCTTGATCTGTTCATTCCCCAGCCTGTTATTGACAGCAGGCATTGCCCCGACTCAGGTGCAGCACCTTGCATTTGGTCTGGTTAAACCACATGAGCTTCCCATGGACCAATTCCCAAGCTTGTCCAGGTCCCTCTGGATGGCACCATATCCCTCACATGGGTCAACTGCACCACTCAGCTTGGTGTCATCTGCAAATCTGCTGAGGGTGCAATTGATTTGTCTATGTCATTAATGAATGTATTAACATAATAGTGGTCCCACTACAGACCCCTTGAGGGATGCCACTTGCCACTGATATCCATCAGGACTCAGTACCATTGACCACTACCCTCTGGATGTGACTATCCAATTGATTCCTTATCCACCTAACCATTGCATTCTTCTTTCCAATTTAGTGAGAACCATCACAGGTGCCATCCAGGTCTTATGGGAACAGATTTTGTCTGTTGTTTTCAGTAGGTTTTATTGGACTTCTACAATTTTTAAATAATAAAAAAACCCCAAAATCTACCATGTAACTGAATCTGTAAAAAAGTTTTGTTTTTACTTATGAGTCCAGAACTATCATTAATGCAAAAATAATTTTTATGTATGTATTCCTGGTCATTCACTTTACATAGTACCTCTACATTGTGGAAGCACCACATTTCATTTAACTTACAGGCTCTCTTGCTTGATTATACACATAGGCTTGGCAATAATTCAGCCTGATCAGTTCGATTCAGCATGATGCCAGTATTTTAGTCCACTCTGTGCAGACACAGTCCCACTGTTTGTGCTTGTTACAGTCACATAGGGAAACTTCATTTAATAGCTTGTGGCCATATTCAGAGAACATGTAAACAAACACAATTGCACTAGATTCACTGGATCCAAGACAATATACTCAGGAGCCAAGCTCACCATCTCCAAATTTTCATTCTAAGGTAGCAGCAGACTGAAGGCAACACAAATGACAGGATAAAACTCAGTTTTTGAGCTCAGGCACGGGTTACCTGTGCCTTTCAAACCATGTATGTTTATCAGGAAGTCAAGCAAACAGCTGCTGTATTATAGCTGTACTATTTTCTGGTTAGCACGCAAGAGGAATAAACTGAATCTCTGTTGTGACAGAAAAATAAAACATTGGGACCTAATGACTACTACTGCCAGATTATCCTGCAATGATGGCAATGCTGAGAGAGAACAGTGGGACTCCTTGGGAGCCTGATCTGTCCCATAAATGCAATGCCCCCAGTAACCTTCCTCTTGGATCTCTGTGAGTTGTGCTCTTTGTCCTGCTGATTTTGCCCATATAAACATGAAACCATGTGGGTTGAAGGATGACGAAGATATCTGTTCTTCTTCTGGCTCAGATAGGCAAAAGTAAAACTTATTTTTGTTGCTGGGAGGGTTGTTACTGACCTCAGTGTTTGCTTTGTTTGGGCTGTTGTTTAGAATTACACATATGTGGTGGACATTTACTTATCTCTTGAATGTTTCCTACCTATTTTAAGCAATTATCTGGTTAAAATGAATTAAGGAAGCTCAGCATGCAGTTTGCAACTACTTCAGGAGGTGACATGCAAGACTAAGCCTCTGATGATCTGCTTGTATGTAAATATAGCCTTAATAAAGCAGTTTTCTTGCTGTTGCTAACATACTGCTGATCGGTGAAAGGAAAAGTATAAATTAAATATCCCCTCCCTGTGTTTTGTGCTTTTCTTACAGTAAGCTATTGGAATGAGACAATTCCACCTAAAAAGCTGTGCCTCTGTAATGCAATCTGATATGGACAGCAAGTTTTAAGGCGTTCAGGCCCTAGGGGGAGGGGAGAAGGTAAGTTCTCCTAATGTTAATAAGAGGGATGTATATTCCATCTAAGGATGAAAAAAAAAATCAAGTTTACACCTATTTTGCTCTCCTGACTGATGAGTCTGAGAGCCAAAAAAAAGGGAATACTAGGGAGACTTTATAGTCTTTCTTAGATCAAGTGATTTAGCTGGAGAAAATGAACAAATGACTGTCTTGAAATTCAGGCAGAAAGCCCCAGAGGTACAGAGCAGTCAAAGTAAGTAAGAAGCCCTCGAGTCTCATTGCATTCTTCATTGATTTGTATGAAGTGCAGAGCTCAGTAAGGAGTGAATTTTGAGTCTCTCCAAATCTTGGAAACTCTGTTTTAGAGACTTGAAAGTAATAGACAAAAAAAACCCGACATTTTTTCTATTGTGTGACAAAGATGAAGCTGTAATTTCATCTTACAATACTTTCCTGATTACATGACTTGAGCAACAGTTTTCCTTCCTGTAAATCTCCAGGTACTTTGTGCTGCTATCTGATTTCCTGAACAAAAACATTCCTGTAGTTCTCTCTCTTTGTACTGCCTTCACTAATGAGTTCTCAGAGGTACATTAACCTAAGTAGTTTTATAAATGAGAGGTGTTAGAAGAGGCCTCTCTGTTACTGCAGAGGGCTTGGGAATGTGCGCAATAAGCCTTCTCCTCTGTTGTCTCTGTTCTTCTTGCATGAAAATTGCTATGCTAGCACTTCTTGAGGGGAAAAGAGAGCTACTATTCCCATTAGGTGCCAAGTTTAAACTTGATCACGGTGTCATCTTTCCTTGCTGAAACACAGTACTCCAAGTATCATCTATGTCCATTAGGATAAAGGTCTTTTAGCTCTATTCTTTTTTTTCCTTCACTAGTTCATTGGTCCTGGGGACATCAGCTGCCGAAATAGTAAAGCAAAACAGAATTGAGAATTATAAGGAACACGAGCAAACACAACAGCATGTATAAGGAATCAGTTATCTCCAGGATTCTAATGTTATTAATTGTCATTAGTTCTTGTTTAGTCCTGAGGAAGAAAAATATTCCTGTGCAAGTTGGCATGCTAACGGCAGAGAAACCATTCAACCAGGAGTCATGGCACAGTATCTAAACTGAGATTTGTATTCCTCATTACTATCTGACTACTATGAAGCAAGGAAGTGAGAGGGAGTTCCTCAGGCAAGACAAGGATGCATCTAGCTGGCAAAAGATTGCAGCTTTCTCCCAATGGATGGATGCTACTGGATTATTTTGCTTCCTTTAACCAGTGGCAGATAATATGAGGGAGAGAATGCAGCTGTTTGTGTGTCCTTAGCCATCACTCATCATCTTTGTATAATGGTAATTGAGAGGGGAAACAAAAGGAGTTAAAATACTTCAAATTACATAATTGGATAAGGCTTGATATTAAAGCTACAGCAGGTGTGGGACTTATTTGTTCAGTCCTTTTCTCCATTAAGGAAAACATTGGCCAACTGCTGGAAAACCATTAGTGCTGTGAAATGACATTTTGTGTTCATTTTGTTCAGTAGCAATGATTTATAAATTACTGTGACTCTACACATAAGTTCTCCTATTACAAAATACCACCCCAATCCTTCTTCCATTGTGGCTCATATAAAAGCTCTTATTGGTTTTAATGTGAACTGTATAAAGCCCTGTGATTGTAGTAGGGAGTCAGGAATAATTTATGCCACCTACTGATCAAACAATATTCTCTGGTATTTTTTCCTTGTGTTTGGAATAAGAGAGCACAGAAAACTTCTATGTAAGATAATGTGACTGAAGACTGCTGACTGAGATGGAGTGTTTTCTGGTGTTCCTATTTGGTACTGGATAATAGTAATAATAAGACTTGCTTGTAATTTCTGCAGTCATTAAGGTCTTTGAAGAAGGATGAAAAACAAGCTACATATTTATGACTTTTTTGAGCAAGCTTATTAAAAGTGTTTGTCAATAATGTTAAACTCTGAGGAAGAGTTCTGTCAAGTCATTTAATAGAGCATTTAAGGTTTTCATTAAAATCACTTTATTTCAACTGTCCAAAGTTCTATAGTTATTCCATGAAGATTTTAAATTCAGCACATAGCCAATTTTTTTCCTTCAAAAAAAAAATCCCCACCAAATCAAACCAGAAAAACATTAGCAACTCAATCCAATAGTTTCCCATGTGGCCTTTTTCATTTCAAAAATATTTTATTGACTCATGAAAACTCATTGTATAGCCAAAAATATCTTTATAAAACTTTATTCTCTCTCACTGTATAACAGTTGAGCAAGGACGATAAATGGTAGGGAAGCACATAAGTGACTGGGCAAGAGTATTGAGAGAGGAGACAGAGTGGCATGAATGCTCAGAGGGGTGGAACACCTCTCCTATGAAGACAGGCTGAAAGAGTTGAACAGTCTGGAGAAGAGAAGGCTCCAGGAAGACCTCATTGTGGCCTTTCAGTACTTAAAGGAAGCTTGTAAGAAAGATGGGAACAAATGTTTTAACAGGATCTGCTGTGTTAGGACAACGGGTAATGTTTTTGAACCAGACGAACACAGATTTAGACTAGATATAGGGAAAACATATTCTACAGTGAGGGTGGTAAAACACTGGAGGTGGTTTTTCGGGGAGATAGTAGATGCTCTATCCCTGGAAACATTCAAGGTCAGGTTGGACTGGGTTTTAAGCAACCAGATGCAGTTGAAGATGTCCGTACCCACGGCAGGGCGATTGAACTAGATAACCTCTAAAGGTCCCTTCCAAATCAAACCATTATATGATTCTAAGGTTTTAACATGCTGTTCATGGGCATTCTCTGATTGTATGTTATTTGTACATTGCTCCTGTATTCACAGGTGTTTCTACTTCTTGAAGGTGTGCCAAGGTATTCCTTGCATACCTCATATTTTTAAGGAGGACAACTTCAAATAAGCATGATAGGATCACAAAAACATACAAATCCAACAAGCTTGGGCTGGCAGCCCTCTCTCCCATCTCCCCTTTGAGAGTGCCAGTGGCACATGCTGTCTCAGTGGAGGACAAGGGCTGCTCTGTTGTCTGCAGTACCCCTTTATATTGTGCCAGTATCTCCAGTTGTTGGATTAATGGTGTTAGAAGGTATATCTCTATATAACTCTTCTGTTTGTCTATGGAAATGTTTCCCGTGAATTTGCCTAATCTCTTTTTGAATTTGCTGTTATTATCTGCCTCCACATCTACCATGAAAACAAATTTCAGATCACCCTTTGCTTTGTAAAGAGACATTTTGCATCTACCTCTACTTTGAATGAATCTTTCTACTTTTGGTAATTGCCCCTTAATTCCAGTATTGCAAGATTTAACAAATAATGTTCTCCACTTAGCTTTCATGATTTTTCAAGCATTTCAGTCACATATCCTTAGGCTTCTCCCCTTTGAAATCTCAGCCTTTTTAATCTGACCTCACAAGGCATCGAGTCTGTTGTCCTACTAATTTTGACTGTCCTCACCATTACCCTCCTTAAACGGTTATGTCTTCCTTGAACATGAAGATTTCCAGTTTTCTATTTATCCATTCTGAACTTTGAAGACAGCAACCCTTACATAGAACTTTTTTTTTTTTCTGAATTAGGATTTTTCAGTCCCTTGAAGAAACATACTTCCACTAATAAACCTGCACCAAGGCTGGTCCAAATAACAAGGATGACACAAAAGAGGGTGAAAGAATAAAATGAAGAATCTGAGAAGAAATGTAAACCTTTCTAAACCCAGAAGATAGTTCAAAGCATCCTGTCCACGTGTTACTTAGTGGGGAAAATAGTGACAAAATATTTGGAAACATATTTGGCTTTTTCAGAAAATACAAGAGAGTCAAAAGTCAAAGCTTCTTGTTTTTTGCATTTCGCAGAGAGATTTTTGTCACCTAGACCTGAACACAGTCCATGACTGCAAATGTCTGTGTTTATCACTAGCAGTAATTTATTTTATAAAGTCCTGTAATAAAATGAGACAGAGATTGCATAGTATTTAGGAAAGTTTACATGTTTGCATATAGAGGTTCATTTTCTAAACAGTCTCTTTGAAATATTCATCTTCCCTTTTCCAGAAATGTCATGTTACATACCCAAGTAACCCTGGGGTCATTTTTGCCTTAGTAACTGGCAAACAGAGCGCTGGAATCCAAATAAAATTAAAGCCTCACAAGTGAGTGAGTTAGGAGCATAAGACTCCCCAGATGTTTAGTGGGAAATGAGACAAGAATGAGTCCTTTAAAAAACTCTGAAGAGGAAACTGTTTCTCCCTATTGCCAACTGAAGTATTGAGATCAATTACTTGTGGAAGAACTAGTCTGTAACCCTCAGAAACACTTTCAATCTTATTTTAAAAACATTAAGGAGGAATTAACATACAACTTGGCAGTAGATATTCAGCTGCAGTTGTTTCATAATGACTTTTTTTTCCTTCCTCAGTTTCCAGCCATTCCTTATTGTCTCCCAGAGACGGGTAAGCCCTTTTGGAAAAAAACAGAAATTGTTGACAAGTTCAACTTTACAATTCTCCAAGGAGAACCAGAGTGCTTTGAGATGGGGAAAATGTTTTGAAAATGTTATAATGCTTAATTTTTGCTCTGTGGTTTCTGCTATTTGGACATTAGTTTAAAAATAATAGCGTTAAGATATTTTCTTGCCAAAACCACTTATCAGTTCTATTTTTTCTATAGTGATTGTGTCAGCAAAATTGATTACATGTTTTATAAAACTGGTATTCAGATTAAAAACTCTGTTTTTATTTGAATTAAGATATTAGTTTTTTTAATTCAGTTGAAAAATTATTTGTAATTTCTATATATATGATACATTGGTGATGAAAGCTAGTATGATACATTTGTGGCCACCTGATCTTATCCTTGGCTTGTACAAATCTACTTATTCATTAAAATCAGATTACATTCTGAAACACATTTTTCTCATTTGGTTGCTATATAAGTGTCTATCAAATTATCATTAATTTGCCCTCCAAAATAAATTGTAGGATTGGTATGGGTGTGCCTGAGTAACTGTGTTTGTGTCTTGGAAAGCACACATTCCCAGGAAGAGGAACATATTAGACAACATGCAAAGTTAATTTGTGATTAGTTATAAGCTTTTTAAGAAGGCCAGTGAAAAGATTTTTGGAAATGTAATGAGAATTCTGCTTACTTTCTTTACAGGCACTAGTGAATTGCTCTGCCTGAATACAGAATACTGCACTGGAAAAAATAATTCCTGTAGTTCAGTGTCTTCAGCCAACTGATCTTTCTAATCTCACCTGTACTTTAGCTTGAAGTTTCCTATACCACAGTTCTGTTTAGTGTCATACTGGTGTAACTACATTAGTTACTGACCAGTTGTTCAGGTCTTTCAACATACGAAAGGAAAGCAAATGTTGGCCCAGGTTGTGAAAGATTTATTTCAGTCACCCCCACTGTGAAAGGGATGTTGAACAGTGCACCTCCCTCTGCACGCTTTGCCAGGTGAAGGGAATGGCTCTGACACTGCACTTCGTGCGTCCATGAGGTTTGGTGCTATGCCAGGCAGCCCTCTAAATCAAGACAAAAATAAATCAAAACTTTTTTTAAATAGAAGGCTTTAACTGAAAGGGTGCCTCATAGATAGTATTAGCAAGCAAGCTCCTGCCGTGTTCTCAGTGGCATCTTGGAGAGATAGGTTTGGAAATACCAGTGGAAAACAGCCTGGAGGCCTTTGCTCTTGCTGTGCCTTCAGGATTGATAAAGATAAAACTCCTGAGTATGACAAGTCATCTCTGGATCATTCTGTGATTTCTTCTGGAAGTGACAATGCTACAGTTAATTAAAGAGGTTGAAATTCCATCTGCTAGTGCGTTGTCTTTTAGTGAAGTACCCTTCAAGATCTTTGTGCTGAATAAGCTAGTTACATGATAAGGGGTTGCTTCTAGGAATTATTTAGTGAAGATGTTACTTTTCAGCTCAGAAGGAGGAAGCCCAAAAAAACATGTCATCAGCTCAATGACAGGTATTTTAGAAAAAATATGACAGATCATGTAAAGTCAGTCAAAGCAGTGCTCAAACTCCATCTATCCTCTTGGAGCAAAAATTAACTAGAACCAGCTTTCTAAGACACAGCTGTCTGTAATCTCTTTTGTAACTAAATCAAAATTCCATGATGTGTGTGAAATTGCCTTATGCCACCAGAACACCAATGAAATAAAAAAAATGTAAAACAAATGTCAAATGGATGTGATTTGGCAAAGTAGTTGCTGGGTTGTGTTTCACTATCAGTGAAAATTCCTTTTACAAGTGATAGAAAACACTAATGCCTTGAGGCTTAGAAAAGCAAATATAGACCTACAAGGAACATCAAGGAGCATAACCACTATATGTTTTGCATTACAAGTTGATTTTTGTGATAATTTTTGAGATTTTAGGGAAGGAATAAGAAGGGGAGGGAAGATCATCCGGTATTTGCAAGGTTCTTACTCCCTTTTTGTTTCATGTCTGCCTTTTCCTATGATCTTACTTTTTCTTTTTGTAAACAAACACATAAACATAACAGGGAAACTGAAGCCCCATTCCTACCTCCAGACAAGTTAACAAAATTGTATTTTGCTCATCCTCTCAGGAGCTGCTGGATTATTTTAAACACAAAGGAATAAGTTTAAAAAAAACCCCTGGTGACTAGTGTTTTATCAACCAGCTGGGATGCTGAAAAGCTGTGTCCTGCTATGTGTTTCAATCACAATTTATTTATGCTAAATAAAGAGCACCAAACAGAGTTCACTTCAGCTCAGGATAGTGGGTCAGTGTCTCAGAATGACACATGGGTTTGTTTGAATTTTCTGCTGTAAAAGGTGAAAGTGAACTTAATTCCTGTGAGTCCTGCACAAGCACATTATTCACATTCATTTTCCTGAATAAAAGGAGACCAGCACATTATCTGGTTTTAGTAAAATCATGGTTCTAAATAGAAATTAATTTGCATTTTTCCAGTCAGGAGTGATTTGTAAAATGCCTATTTGGCACACTTATTTGTCAGACTTAATATTTGTGCTTCAGAGCATGTGCAGCTGCAATTAGAATTGTAGCGGAAGTGTAATGCATTACTCCAACCATGACTATTGAAATGATTGTAAATTATGAAACCATGTTCACTGTTACTACAAACACTCCAGGCATTCATCTAAGAATTCTGCTTTGCTGAATATGGATGCACTCCAGAAAGAATTCTGGAGTGAACCAAGTTCAAAAATTTGATCTCAAAGGTCCAAAATTAATTTTTAAAAATCCTCTTACTCATAGATTCAGTATGAAAGAAATTTAAAATGGAGCAATAAATGCTATGAATGATTAAAGATGGAGTTGTAGTTCTCTGGAATTAGTAAATAACAGGGGAGGATTTATTTACATGATTCATGCTTATGCTCATATGAATCTAAAAATTATTATTTGCTGGTAATTTCTTACATGTTTCTTCTAGTTGGATCAGTTCGTTCAACATGTGATTTAAGTATTGCTGAAAATATGGGCATGACCTGCGTAAGTCATGTTTCCCTTTTCTTAGTCGGAAAAGTTAGCATCTGAAGCATAATCAATTTGCAAATCTCTAGTCAGAAAGTCGAGATTTGATGCTGTATTTATTTTTGGTAAAAAATCTGTTTTAACTTCAGCAGAATAAAAGCATGAATTTATGCATTATGTCTATGTGTGTGACAGTTTAATCAGGAGTTGTCTTGAAACATTAATTTAATGAACAGAGCTTATTTCAATTTGACTTGAAGGATTCCCTTTCTTCTCAAAATTAAGATCATGCATCTACAAATATGACGACTTTGTAAAAAGATAATCACCACTTTACTTTGTATCTAAACAAATCATGTTTGTCAGGTGGCAGTAGGTGGTGTTACTACACATAGCCTGCAAATAAAACCTCAGAGGTGGGAGAAGACATTGCACCACGAGTTTTATGTGACCATAGACTTTGGAAAGGTGCTTTGCAAAAAGGAGGGCAGTTTCCTTCCTAGTTTAAAGTTTGAATAAAAGCTCAAAACAAAGAGATTCTCTTCATATCAGGCGTTTTTCAAAAGACAGTATTCCTGGGAGGGAGGCTCACTTTCTGTTGTTTGCAGTCCTCATTTTTAAGGCTGGTGTGGGGATCGAGGGGGGGTGTGTGTGTATGTGTTCTGACAAAATAAGCCAAGTTCAAAGTCTGTTCACACGGAGTCCTTGATTTCTCCTCCACTGGAAAATTCATGCACAAGTCCCTGAAACTCTAGCACTGAGTGATGAGGCAGGACCACCTTAAGAAGGGACTACTGACATTGAGAGAAGAGGGTGCAGCACACAGGGAAAGCTAATCTAACTAAACTTGTACCGTCAAAGTCAGTTGTAACATTAAGTGTGTGACATTATATCTTTCTAGAGGAAATCTTCAGATTTATCTGGAAGCATATGCTCAACATCATTTTAGTTTTCCAGCTATCTAAATTAAAAAGTGTCCTCCTCAGTTTGTCGTTTGATGATGCTGCCGTAAGTATTAAAATGTCTCTGCAGGAGGAATATTTAAAGAATTTGTAGTCTGCTTGGGGAAAATATTTCAATAAGTGATTGTAAGAGCATCAAACTCTGTCAGTGTGAAACTTGCAGACTATAACCCATTGCAACCTCTATATCTACATCATACATAGTCATAGTTATTCAGTAGCTTGCACACGAAGCAAAAAAAAAAGAAATTATGGTGGAGACTAAGAATGTATGGAAACAGATTAAACAATTACTCATGTGAACAGAAAAAATATATAGCTATCTATTCCCTACAAAGCCAAAGGGAAAGATGATCTAGCAGATAAATCATTAACCTTCAAACATGCATGAGGAAATAGATTTCAATAACAGTAATTTTAATATACCTCTTACTAGTATTCCAAAAACATAATGAACTAAATGAGTTCAGGATTAATTGCTACAAGTGTCTTGGAAGGTGGAACTACTGTCAATTACTTACATTTCCAGTATTAAATGGGGATTGATTAAGGAACGTAGGTGAGACCACCACCACTGTAACTGCCAGATTCTGTCATTTGCCTGGAGCTCTGTAAAGCTGTACCAACAGTTTGCTTGTCAAGAGTATGATCCCTGGACTTTCTGCCAATATTGACCCATTTGCTAGTGAAAAAGGACAGATTTCTGACTGAGGACAAGCAGCATATCACAACCACCATATAAACTTTCTCTCTTCTTGAAAAGGTATTTTCTCCATACCTGTATTTGGATTATTTCTGGGTTTACTCCATACATCAGACCATTTGTAGAAATTTCTGCTGCTGGCACAGGACAAAATATTCTGAATTTACTAAAAATTAAACAATAGGTGTGCCAGGACTCCAATTTATCCTGTTGCTGTTCATTTACTGGTGAAGACGTATACATCAATCTAATTTGGGATAAGGAGTGACAGATGCATTCCATATTCTGCCCTTGTTTAAATATTTCTCAATATATCTGTTGAAGTTTTTAAGAAATCTTTAGAGTCACTCAAACATCAGTGAGATCAGAACCTGGCTCTCAGTGCTGATTTCAAAGACTAGCCTGAAAGTTCTAAGAGACACTTCTGTATAAGCTAGAGATCCACGTAGCTTCACAGTGACAGCTGAGAAAGTCGGAGGACTTTATTAAGGTCTAATTCATCTTGTGTCAAGGTAGCTAGCAGAAAGGGTCATATGAATAGCATGCTAAATAAGCCCACTTCTCCCCATTTTATGTACAGCAAGTCAAGGCAAATATCTCATGCATACCCTCCATGAAATAAATATTTCCATGAGAATTTCTTTGTGGATTTAGTCTCTAGTCCTAAAAGTAATAGAATTTTGTTCTTACGGCTTAGTATCAGCTCTAAGGTGGGTTCTTCTCAACTTCATCTGCTGACTCCTGAAGCTGTCATCTAGCTACCAAACTCTTAAATCATAATTACTTAAGTCATATCACTGACTATTATGTTGTAAGACAGAGTTTTTTGTTTTGTGAGCAATTTTTTATCACATTTAATTTTTGCTCTCTAAATACTTCCAACTTTCTAGGCACGCTCTAAATCTCTCTGAAATTAGTAGCTGCCTTCAACTGACCAGGCAAAACTATAACTCAAATCAAATAAATATAAGGGCAAAGCACTTTCAGAATATCAGCATGGTAATAGAATTGCCATTAGATCAAACAACAAACAGCAAACAAAGAAAAACAGTCTTAAATTAAATGAGATATGTAATCTTAAAGAAATATGTGGCCTACCTGCACTTATAGTTCACCTTCCTCTTGTGATCCGTGGGGAAAAAAAAGAGAAATTTTTCAAAACTTTTTCTGAAATCTTGATATAGCCACATTATACATGGACAAAAGAGAAGTCCTGTTCTTGGTGCATGGATTCCAGTGCCTGTCCAAGGTAACTGTTGACAAAAAAGATTTTTGGCCATTGTAAGGCATCTCTGTGAGAAATGAGATGGGAAGAGGTCAGAGGAAAAGCCACTGGCATAAATCTGTATCAGAAAGCTTTTTGAACTTGCACAAAAATTAAAGATAGGCAGCACAGACTGCGTAACAGCTAGATAGCTAGATACTCACATACAGCCTGTTGGTATATTAATGCAAACCTCCACACACACTTTCAAGTATCCAAAAGAATAGTTTCATAATAACAAGCACTGGAAGGAATTTAGAGAGCACAAGTCTATTTAGTGTTGATGACGGGCCGCTGCAATTTTCCTTTAAATACTGTGCTTCCAAGTTTTTGCCTATCCTTAGCAGGTACTAATTTTGTGATGCTTTATCAGGGAGACAGTTATTGCTATCTAGAGAAAATGCATCATCGATTTACTGGTTTTCCATTCATAGAGAGAGTGAAACTGAAGGACCATTGGGAAATATGCACTATATTTCCTTGAAAAATATTTATAATTTACTAGTTGAAGGTTACTGCTAGAAAGATCATTTCTGCTGAAGTCTTATTCCAATTTTGTCAGAATAATGACTGAAACTGAAAAACTGAAGGCGTTCACTTGCTTTGGTTGCTGAGTTACAGAGAACAGTACGTCCTAAGTGGCACTGGGAAAGCAAAGAATTCCCAAAGCTTCATATGTAATGCTCCAGTTTCAAGATGAAAGAATCAAATCAGAGAGCAGTATTTTGCTAACACTTCTTTAAGAAGCTGTCTCTGGTTTGACAGAACGACTTGCAGGTTTCCCAAGGTCAAGTGCAAAGTTGTACATCACATGTTTACCAGCAGAAAAGACCAAGGCTGTGCGAGGCAGATGCTTGTAGTGTGGATACCGCAGAGCAGCTCTGGGGAGACCTGGTCTCAGCAGGGTGGGAGAGCAACACTTGGCAATGAGTGGTCTAGTGCCATGGATCACTGCCGGTGGCGTATGTGTCTAGCAGCTTATATGTAGCTAATACAGAGTCATGGCTGGAGTAACAGAAACAAGTTATGCATACTGGAGCAAATGGTTCCTGCAAAAATACAGTCACAACTGAATCTTTCTATTTTGTCGTTGTTGCTGGTTGTCTTTTGTTTGGTTTATTTGTTTGGTTGGTTGGTTGATTTTGTTTTGACGAAGACTTCCCATTTTTCTGCAGTTATTTAGTGGCAAGACATCTATTTGTGATGCAGATACGTACGGTCAACTCCTTATTTAGCATAAAAGGGTTTTTGAATCCACATCTACTGTGTGTGAAAGGGTCGTGTCAGCTCTCCAGAGCCTGGCATGCAGGTTGGTAAAAGTGTTACTGCCATGCATGGGATGAGCAGGAGAGTCAGCAGGAGGGTGTGAGGTCTGCACATCTGGGTTGAGGCAATCAGCTGGCAGGGACTGAAAGCATGAACTCAGCCCTTTAGCTACAACTACTTGTACTTTCATGTTTAAGTGGGGAAAAATGTGACTTTCAGCATCTTGGTATTTCTTCCAGATGTAGTTGAGTGCAAGGGCAAGAAATCTGAAGTGTCTCAGACTATGTTTTCTTCTAGTTGACAGGATACTGGCCTTCATGAAGGCTTGATCAACAACAGCAGAAGTGCCGCCAAAGGCATTTATTAAAACAATTTAGGATCTGCTGCAAATACATAGTTCAACTTGTAACATTCACAACAGAATCCATGAGTTCTCTTAGATATACTCTTTCTAGTAATTTTGATTTTTCATACTCAGCTCAGAGAATTAATTTCTTTCTGCAACAGTGGAGTGAGTCATAGTACCACCTCTCTCCTAAATGTGTTCAGGTAGATGCTTATGTGTTCAATTCATCATGAAACAAAGACTAGACTAGGCATAAGATGGATTTTCTGGTTAATATGAAAATACCAGTTTATTTACAAAAAAGCATTTGTGAATGCAAACCATTTTTTAAAACAGAGGTCATCTTAATTTGTGCCAGGTTTCAACACTTTTAGTGGGTTTTCATGACGCGTGAACTCCTCAAATGAGGCGTTCCTTGACAAAGAAAAAAATAAAAAAACCCATTCTTAGAACTTGGCATTTGGATCAGGTATTCACTAAAGATGTCACCAGATAACTCATATCAGAACCTGGTTGCTTGCGTGCTTAGCATGATGCACAATTTATTTCTTGCTGGAAGGACCCTCTTCTGGCAGCTGACTTTTATTGCTCTGTACAGTCTTCTCTAAGGAATTTCTAAAACTAGTGGGGATTTCCCCAGACTTCCCCTGTTCTTCTCCAGGTGTGTTTTCTTCTGTTGCAAAGCTGTGAACACAGGAAATTACTACCACATGCAATGGCTGCCCTGTGCTGTAGATCTCTCATCCTGTAAATGGCCCTGATTTATGTATTTGCTAAAGAGAAAGGGAGGATAATCTCACAGAAAGTTATTGAAGGATAATCTCATGGGAAGTTAAGAAGGATTAATGTTATCTTATTGAAATAAAACTAATTTCATGTATAGAAGGATTTATTTTGCCTGAGAAAAGAACAGATAAAATGAAAGCCTATGCAATGCATATAACAGGGTCTCTAAATGTATTTGAAAAGAATAGATTTTAACTAATGTGTTTAAGATGTAAGGTAAACTGGAACCATAAACCAAAGTTCATATCACAGGCTTTCCCTTCATCTGTAACCCAGTTTTTATGATATTCTTTTGATGTAATTATCCTTTATTGTGTACACTGGTAGGGACTTTAATCCACAGACTAATCACACAACAGATGACAGGTCCAAAATATGTACTTAGTTATTCAGAAAACATTAATCTTTAGAGCTGTGTTGCATTTAAAAAGCAATATATTTTATAATCCTATAGAATGTTTTCCTACATACACATACTGCTGTGTACTAAAACGCTTACCAAAAATACTCCTAACCAACCTGTTTATCATTTGTTCTGCTAAAGTTTTCAGTAATTAGGGGATCAATTAATTAAAAGATCAAAAGCCCTAAATAGTAGGTCAATTACAAATTTCCTTTTAAAATGTCTTTTATATGCTTCTATTTATAAACATAAAATAGCTGTTCATACTGAAGCAATCTACAGGCTTCAAAAAAACAGATGCCTCTGAAGCTAAAGCTACCTTTTTTTCACCCTTCTTCATTTTGGCCATGCATAATTCTTAAATGAACACCAGGCACTGTGCTGTAGCAAATTAAAAGCCTATGTGCGTAAAGAACATGAAATTGCTGCACATTTCAAAGAAAGGCTCCGAGTCTTGATAAAACCCTGATGGTGCAAAATTACTGAAGAATACACAAACTTTTAGGCGGGGCAAAGCATTTCAAAGCCTTTTCAGATGTGCATGAACACATTCCTAATGCTGTTTCTTCTTACCAGAAAAGGCTCTTGCTGACATGACAAAATTGCATGGTTTCATACCATCAAGGTCCATCACGTCTCCCACCTGTTCATCATCCTGCTATTCTCAGCTACATTTCTTGTAGCTTCAAGCACTGAATCATAGAACAGAAACATCTTTTCGTCCTTCCTAATTCCACACAGCTTACCTCTCCTAAACACTGTTTTTGATAACTCACATCCCTCCCCCACTTGCCCAAGACACCAAACTCTGCAGCCCCTGCACAGTCCACAGATGAAAATGTTCTCTCCCACCATGCCATTTCAGATCCCACCACCTCTGTCATGGTTGGCTTTGAACCTGGAAATACAAATGTTGACCCTGGTTGAATTTCTGCATTCCTGCAGGATTTAAGTGATATAGAGCTGCAGGTCTCCCAGATGGAGTTGGGAGGTTTTGCCGTAAGTAATTTTGTCCTCAGGAATTTGCTGCACTGATGAAGGAGTAGTTCCATGGTTATTATTTACAGCAGGTACCTTGATGCCTACACAGCGCTGCCCCTGCATCGCAAGTATTGATCCTGTTACTTGGACTACTGGTCAACAGGCAAGACTTGCACTGTTCTTGGATGCAGTTTGCACATTCCTGTGTTATGAAACTGTGTTCAGTCTCTGAGGGTTTGCCGCTCATCACGGGACTTTTTGCAGCACTTTTGACTTTTGCATAGTTCTGAATCCTAAATACTTCCTGTCATTTACCAAACTAGCCAAAAGCTACTTTATTTCACTCATATTCCCTCATGTAATTAGTTTCTTTCTGTTCTGTCTCTGTTTCTCTTTATTCCAGATGTATGCTGTTATATATACTCAGAAAGTGAACTAGGAAATTAGCACTCTGGGGATAAGCAAATCATGTTTTTCTGTTACATTTGCTCTTTCCATCCTTTCTTAGTAGTCATTTTTTAGGGAAGCCTGTATTGCAAATGGAATTTATTATTGGAATTCACTTTGTTTCATTATTCCTAACAGACAGAAAATTTATTTAGGAGAGGGTTTTTTGGTTTTTTTTTTCCCTTCTGTTGAAACGCTACAGTGGTAGCATGTTGCCTACAAATACCATTCCATGAAGTTATCGACAGACGACTGCCTGGATCCAGTGAAGCATATAGATGTACAGTTAGACTTTCTCAAATTCAGATACTAAACACAACCACAAATGTTTTCTAAATTAAGACTGCAATTAAGGCTACATAGCTAAAAGGCACTGAGAGGAGGCTTCTATGGAGCATCTCTTATTTATGCTTTTTTATCTGAGCATCTGAAAGATGATTCTTTGGTTTGTCGCTAAAGATGAAGGTGCTACATCCATATAAGTAAATTGGATGTTTGCCTGATCACTGGATTATCTTATATACAATACTAAATCAGTGTGTTTTAGACCTGGGACAACCAGCATTCTTCCAGAAAACTCCCGGGCATAGCTCAGAATATGTGGACTGTTGCATTATTTTAAATTAATATTGACTGTGACTCACTTCAGAATGTAAATGTATTTGAACTTATGAATATTTTTTGACTCAATACCATGGCAGCCTTAACCTTCCCTTAAGAAGTATTTGCAATCAATCATCATTTTCAGAGATGGAAGTAAATTCTAGCCAACTTAATTCTGTAAGTAATGAGAAATCTTTTTTTCTGTAACTTAATGTTAGATAGTCAGTCTCTGAATATTTCCTCAATTTTCACATGGTTATTACTCAATCACAAATTCAGTTCTACTTGTAGATATTTTTGTACAAATGCTTTTAATTTTGGTTTTCTTTTTTTTTTCCCCACAGAAATATGTCATCAAAGAAACACTGTATGTATGCATATTTATATATATTCATGTAAATTTTTTTTCTTCTTACCTATTCTTTGAAAAATTGTGGTTTACACTGATCCTTCTTTTAGAAGTACAGTGCTCAAATAATATCTTTAGCTAAATACATTAGGACCTTACATTTCTTGCAGGACTTTTAGTATTATCAAGTGCTTCGAACTATACACCAGTCATGAAAATATTCTCACATTAAGCCAAGCTGCAGAAAATCATTACCAAGATCCACATGGGCAGCAAATCATCAGGTTTTCCACAATCCCCTGTACCTGCACAACTGAAAGAAATGCTACATTTGGGCAGCAGTAAAAGGAGGTTTGGAAAAAGCACAGGAAAGCAGCAGCAAGAAAACTACACATTTTGTCAGCTATTGTCAGTTAAACTTATTGTGGACTAATACCATGCCTTCTTTTATTTTGTCACTGTGTCCTATCCAGCATCTTCCTGACCCTCTGCATTTTCCTCCTGGCAGGGCTAGTGTTTATTTCATACTAACTATGCCAAGGACCCTCATGAGTAACTCTTGGTGCTATGTCACTCCCATTCCCTCATACCTTCCTTTCTCTCTGGATTAAAATCCTGCTCAGGGACCTCAGCTGCTCCTTCCCAGTGGCAGGGACATCTGTCATGTTCTCTATCATTCTCCTTGTTCCATTAAGACCAGAATATACCATGTTGTCAACTCAACTGGTTTGTGAACTAATACCAAATGTTTTTTTTGCTGCGTCATCTTGCCCAAATTCTTTCTTTCCCAGTAGCAGCATTGCTTATTCTTTTCTCAGACCAGAGACCATAAGTATTGCCTTGTCCCTTTCCCCGTTCCTCCTATGCCATATTCATCCACTCCTCTCCTTTATATCCAGGGGGCAACACCAGTCTTTCTTTCCCCAGCTCATATCCTCTTCCTATTCCATAACATTATGATTTGTCTGCAAAATACATTATCAATCCACTCTGTTCTATCAAGAGATAGCCAGGAGGTACTCAGTATTTCTGGATGGTCTTATAAAATGTGAAATGGTAGATGGTTGGAGCTCCAGATAGTCACAGAAGTACACAGGGGTCATACTCAAGAGATGGCAAAGAATGCACACAACCCTGCTTTTCCACCTTGCATCATGAATGTCCAGTTCAAGAGTTTTATATTCATAAATTATTAGAATAGTCCCTGAAAATCTAGATGTGATGGAATACCATCTTCAAAACTACTACTTCATGAGAAAACTCGGAGACAAATTGACAGGACAAGATTTTTTATTTAAATGACTGGAAACTTCCCAAATAGTGCAAATAGGGCTATCCTACAAGTATTTGCAACTTTTCTGAAATTCCTCTTTTTTTATAGTGTGTGGTATAGCCACACACTTTAAAAGCGTAACTAAATTAATTTCTTTCCCATTGGCTTTTCTTTCCTGTTGAGATATGTCACTCACAGTTTGTAACTATGAAGAATTTGCCTATTCACCACAGAAAAGTGGTTTCAGAATTTCCTGAACCATATACTGGTCTGAATGTCCTTGTTTTTGTCAAAAATTACAAAATATGGCATGAAAAAAAGAAGAGAAATTTCAGTTCCTCTCATCGAGCATTCCTATATTATTCTAGAATTCTTATTACCAGTGGTGTTTTGATAATGACCATAAAATCTGCAGCATTAACTTAATCCTCCCATTATGTGTAAAAGAGCAATACTACATGCTTTAGGTTAATTAGAACATTATTCCCCAAGCAGCATACATATGCACTGGCACTCAAATGAAAACTTTAGGCTGGTTGGCTGATTTTAATGGTGCTTTATCATTTGCCATCTGTCACAAACCAAACTAGTAGGCTATTCTGTTCCCTTCTGAGCTCTTACAGAGATAACACTCACTAGTGTCACATTTTCATCAGGAACCCAGTCTTCTAGTTTTGCACAATGCTAAGTACCACATGCAAGGTAGAGAGAACCATGGCATAGTATTTGGACATGAGATACTCTGCACTTTCCAAAATTGGATGTGTTTAATAGTTTTCTTTAATTTCCATGCATCTACGATAAACACGTGGCAATCTATGCTCTATTTAGTACGTAGCACTGCTTTTCCTTGAGTGTAAGTCCTTGCTCAGAATTCTGTGTGAGCAGGGTATATTTAATACTTAGGCAAACTGCCTGCAATAAAACTATTTTGAGCTCTCTTCTAGATGATCTGGCCTTTAAATTAGTTCAGGTTCACACAGCTGCACAACGAATAGAAATATTTCACAGCTCAATAAATGGGGCAGCTGGTATTTTGATTCATCTCAGAGCAATTTCACTGGGAATCAATAAAGTATGGTGTTCATTTTGAACAAAAGAGCACGTTTGATGGGTTATTATCATTGTCATGGTCAGCTTCTAGCAGCCTAGAGATGAATGAATGTGTCTCTCAGAGACTTACCTTCTCTCATCTTAATGTACACACCGGCATTTTACTTCCTTATCAGTTATTAGGTCATAACTATTTGTAACAAAACAAATAAATACACAAACAAAACCAGGAAAAGGAAAGAAGAAAAAATATAAAAGTGTTGAGCATTGTTTG
Organism: Grallaria varia; assembly: GCA_013396735.1. Lineage (NCBI taxonomy): Eukaryota > Metazoa > Chordata > Aves > Passeriformes > Formicariidae > Grallaria > Grallaria varia. Next base: position 142,728 of record VWZG01004349.1, on the reverse strand, counting down.
TATGGAAAACAAAAAGCAGTTGAGTTTTCCCCTATTTCCCGGGAGGAATTTCCAAACACGAATGCCAAATTATATCCACACTCTCGCAGTGCTTCGCCACTCAAGAATGAGTATTCCATTTTACATTTTAAGTTCAGCAATGGTAACCTCTCTGCCCTCTGTGCTGTTTCTAACTTGGCTGTTTTGCCCTTGCCAGGACCACTCTTTTCTCTTTGTCATTTTTCAGTGCGATGGTCTCTGAAATATGGCTCTACTCTCTGCCAAGAACTTTACCCTGCACTTTTGTCCGTAGTTTTCTTAAGTATTTTGTGCATAGAATTCTTAAACATTAATTTTCTTCCTTAGTTTTCTTTGTGCCAGTGATATTTCCCATCTTTTTGGTGAGATGCTTCTTGATACTTTTTTATTTGTGAAAAGCAATGATAATTAATTTATTTTGTGGAGACGGAAAGATAAAACCAGACATCACCTCTCAATAAAACATCATTTGAAGGCCACTGAAGGTCACACCACATTCAAGAACAACACTATATTTCTTTTTAGGAGAACAGTTTTTATTGACTTTGCCTTCCTTTGCTCCATCTGACATAAATAGATTTTCCTTCCATATTTTTCTCAAGTCTAATTTCCACTACTTGTAATTTCCATTAATGCACAATATAGCTAAATAAGTTACTCTGTTTCTACAGCCATGTAGTTTTTTTCAAATAATTAGTTTTTAGCCTGGAATTCTCAGCACTTGGTCTTATTACAAAGTTATTTCCTACTGCTATAATGGAACATTGTTCATCCTTCAAAGGAGAGAATAACTTTCTCTTAAAAATGATAAGACTATGCTTCACAGGTAACAGCTGGACAGGGAAACCTTGCATGTAGCTATGGATTTTTTTCCTCTGAGTAACTGAACAAACAGGCATTCTAAGCTCTTGTTTCCTTATTTCTTAAAACTGATCATATCAAAAAGCGAATACTTTGCAAGAAGATCTGTTTGGTCAAATTATATTTTTCATTTTACAAAACAACTTTTTGAGTCTGAGCTTGATATGGGGTTAATACTCCTCTCCTCAGCTCATTTAATGGCTTGTCTCTCAGCAGACCTATGGTACCTCCAGTTTTTGATGACTGTGATTGTCACTCCCATCCAAAACAAAGAGAGGATGAAAAAGTCAGTCAATGGCCCTTTGACCACTGCTAATGGTATTCCTGAAAAAAAAACAAACCTGGAGATGAAGAAAGTAGGCTTCATATTCTGTACAAAACTCTTGAAGAAGAGTATATTTGGCACAGAGTAGTACGGCACCACTTAGGAAAATTTTGAAAAAAAAAAAAACAACAACATTTTTCATGTTTCATTCCCCTTCTAGAAATCTGTGGCTGTAGTTTGGGGGACAAGGAACCCACTGTCTTACAGTAAAAGATTGTCAGTGGGACAGCCAAAAGGGTTTCTTGTTTCTGTGCATGATGTTCCCATTCATGCTTTCTAATTTCCAAACAGTGCAATGGACTTTTCCTGTGGACTCCAGTGGCCATTGAACACAAGTGGGATGTGACGTGCAAGTTGCCAGTTGTTCTTATCTGCGTTGTGATTTCCTTACAGCATAACAGAGTGATGTTAACTCCGTTTTGCCAGTGATTTCATATCACTGTGATTTTGGAAAAGAGTAAACAAAAATATTGTGGAAAATAAAGTGTGTTTAATGTACTGAGGGATCATTATTTAATATAATTTTACCAAATGGGAAAAATTTAGTTTTATTTCTCAAAAGCATTTGCAGCAGTAATTTTATCCTGAATGTCTGTATTCCCCATAGTCCAAACATTTTTCATCTTCCAGAAAGTGTTATGAAGACACAGTTAAAATGTACTTACACGAGACAAACAGTACTATTACAGGAGTAGCTGGCAACAAACAGAATGATATTTTAAAGCTATAAATAGAAAAAAGAGAACATTCATTTAACTTGCTATTAGAATAAATTGAGGCTCCTGGGATTTTCCTTTTTTTTTTTTTTCTCTCCCCTCCAGTTTTGCAGTGGGAACTAAGACCAAGAATCTTAAAGGTATTTGGATATTTAGTTGCCTCTAAAGCCATGAACAAAGTTATATAAGCCAAGCCAACTGTCTTGCTAAATAACATTTATTTTACAGTGCTATTGGCAGCTCAAAAACTTTATGTTTGGCTTTGTAGTCTTTTATCTCAGACATGAGGAAGAGATTTTGTGCCAAAAGATTTCCACATTTCAGTTGCATGTATTTTATCTTTCTGCAAATCTGTAAATAGCTACATTCAATAATTTAAGTCCTCAGAATTGTCCTCAAATCCCTTCAAACTTCGCCTAAATCTCAGCATGCCTACAACCATATGGTTCTATGCTTTGCCTAGGCATCAACAAACATCTGTGGGAGCACCCAGAGTCACTTGCATTTTGAGGTGAAGGAAATGTGTTACTGAGGACAAATCCACAGAAATCCTAGATATTAGAGGAGTGAATATGAGACAGAGAAGAGCTTTATATCTCGGCTCTTCTCACTTTGGTGGGGTATAGACTCTCTCTTTCCAGCTCCTAGGAGAGCAACACAATGGTATGAGACAGGCTAAACACGTCTTCTGTTTTTCCTGTTGCATCTGTATTGCTTTATGGAGAGCAATATACCATGCAAAGGCCAAAAGAAAACAATTGAAGAGGCAACACAATTCTCCCCAATGGTGACAAGCTCACCAAGGGGAGGGAAATGGCCTGTTCTTCCATGGCTGTCTTTTAGGCACCACTCACTGCACATTCATTGAGTTACTACCAACTTCTCTCCTACATCAGAGATTCTGGGCACTTCAGTGGGCTATAGCATCAATAGGTCCCACATGGAAAAATAAATGTAGCCATTCTGACAGTGGTCCTTGGCGCCACAGGAGATGGCCGTATAGCTGCAAACGCCTCTGAGCCTTCATGATTGCTCACTTACCACCAAACGAGCTGAGCCTTGGCACATGTTCTTCATTTGTGATTTGATCCTACATGACATGCAGACAAATAATGTTTCTAGTTGTACAAAAAATTTTGCAGGAGAAATTTTAATGCAAAAAGAGATATGGTAGAAACAGTCCAGAGAAGTTTCTGGAAAAGACAGATTTATACACTGGCATTGCTGTGGGAAGGAAAGGCAACAGAATCAGATTTCAGGTCCCAGAAGTAGGTTCTTTGAAGGGTTTAAGCCCAAAAATCTACCTGTTCCTCTTTTAGTGGCAGTATTGTTGTAGCTCAGATTGTATTTAGTGCTGAAGTTTGCTGTGTGTAATTTAGACCGTTGTGTGATCAGTGGGATATTTTGGAGCAAATACTTGCATTACTGTGTGCAATACTTTGGACCTGACATTTCATTCCTCATGTGCCATGGAAGCCTTAGTTGGGCAATTAATTCAACTCCAGGTTCATAAACAGGCCAAAGATATATCTTCATATATGTTGCTGTAGTTAAAAATGAACACATATGGCCATTATAAAACAATTTTTGCTGCCCTTAAAATATGTTGGGATTTCCTTTCTGAAAGTTCTCTGAAAAATATGAGGGTTTAACCTCTGGATTGCAGTTTATCAGACATGGATTTGTTAAAAATATTCTTACAGATAAAAAAAAATCTGTGATCCTCAGAAAAAACATGGGAAGGTTACAATGGGCTTTCCCCCACTATTCAAAGTCTAATGTGTAGAAAAATGCTGTCTACTATTTGTTAACAAACCAAATGTATGATCTGTGTAACAGGCAACCAAATATGCCTTTAACTACCAGAGGGAGGAGTGGGGTAAGGGATTGGGGAGGAAGAGGAACTTAATGCAATTTCAGTAGAAAAACAATAGTTTTGGGGTTTTGATTTTTTTTTTCAATCAGTAACCCCAGAAGCTAAAATTATTCAAGTGACACAATTTCAGTGATGGTCTGAAAACTACTGGGATAATATAAGTGCTAAATTACTCTCCCTTGTGTTCTGTTATCCTTTTAATTCTTTTCTTGTTTTATGTGGTATAGTAAAATAAGGATTCTAAGGCTTTTTCCCCCCTCTCATTTATAACCTTCTTTGAAAATTTCATATTACTCATTTTAACTGTATAGCATTTAAATATGCACTAGTAGCTTGCCTGTTCAGAAAACTCTGCAGAAGCAATGAAGAAATCCCAGTGGAAACTACTCTTCTTCAGAAAGGGAAATATGGTAAAAAATTATAGGCAGAAATAAATCCCCAACTTGGTCTTTTGCAGGCAGTCAGGCATGGTGTTTTTGAAGGCTAAGCCAGAAGATAGAAGGAAAGGTACCACAGGGGTTTCTACAGAAATTCCTTTCTTCCACATGCCCCTCAGGGGCTGTCCCCTCTGTTCAGCAGAGATTCAGGCTGACATGGTTGTTCTGTAAATGATGTATATTTCTCTTCTCCAGCTAGTTCCTTCAGGTTTTTTTTCTTTTCAAAGGGTAGAATACATAGCAATTATTTCTTTACTTGTAACTTGTTTCTCTGAGGCCAGCCACTAAGCCATCAAACTCAGAGCAACTTAAGAAACTTCAAGTAATATAAAAAGAAGTTACTTATTTGGAATCCAGACATAGAAATAAAACTGGGACTACTGTTGGAGTCTGAGTCTCTCCACTCTAATACAATACACTTAGTGAGAAAAAGAGAGAGATGAGTGAAAGAAAATATTACAGAAAAGTAGGGGAGTGAAGGAAAAAAGGAACCTTGAATGAACCTCTTCATGTCCTACCTGAAAGCTGTGCCCAGTGAATACTGCTCCAAACTTTAAAAAAATCTTTACTTAACAGGTTTCAAAATTTCCCTCAGCAAACTGTTCCTTCTCTTAAGGAGACTTTCTCTTAGAATTTTCTCCAATATCTAATCTAAATTTTCCTCACTGAAGTTTTTTAACTTTTTACTTCTTGCCCTCTTCCCAGTGGATATGAAGACATGTTTATTTGTCTCTTTGCAGATCAAAGAAATATACAGAATATGATTTTGTATGTTCCCTCGTTCTTCTTTTTGCTAGACTAAGCCAAACTCCATCATTTTCATTTTCTTGAAGGCCTCATTTTCTAGACTTCCAGTTTCATAAGACTCCCATGATAATATGCCAAAACTGGTCCATGACTTTCCTCGCGGTTCAGACCTGCCTTTCAGCAGTTCTGAATGTTATGGAAGGACTGCTTCACTATTTACACTCTATTTACATCTCTGTCACCATTAACATCCATAGCTTCATTAGAAATTTGGGGTCACGGGGTGTGAGGATAGAATACTCTTCCAGAAGCTTTCATGGCGTTATTTGCTAAAGAGTGCTTTCCTGCCTAAAAGAAACATCGTACTCAAAGGCAGTTTTGATGTTTTCTCCCCCTGCATTCCAGAATGGCTCTCAAGCTCTCTCTCTGGTATGTGAGGAGAGGCAACACTCACAGCCATTACGGGCCTCTGTGGCCAGCGGGGATGGTCGAGGGGCCAGCGATGACAAAGCCTAAGGAAGAACAGGAGGCATATCTTTTTCAGGCCCACTGTGTTCGAGGCACCACTAGGACTTAACATATGTCAGAAATAAATCTACCTCAGTCCTTCCACTGCCTGGCATTTGGGGAGTACCTGCATGTTGTCTAACTTCACATGGGGATGAAATGCAAATAGTTAAATCTGATCTGGTCGACCTAGCTCATTTGGCTAAGGGAAACAGGCAGTTTTGAAGCAGGATTTAAGTCACAAAAGCAGATGACTGTATTGGTTTGAGAATTAAAAGGAAAACAGATATAATGTAAACAGGAAAGAGACCTAAAAGTGCCTATTTTTTTTTACCTTTAACTACACAGGAGTCCTAGAGCTAACTAACCACCTCAAAGTGCAGTTGTCTAGCAGTCAGTAACAGGAATCCACAAAATCATATGTTCAATAAAAACAAGTTAGGGCAGAATTTTGCTGACTTCTCTTAGGTTCTTGAAGAGAAATAGGTGACTGTTTTTTCATTAATTACGTATTTGCCTTGGAAAAGGTGGCTAACCTTAAAAAGCTGCAAAGGCATTCCCTAGGACATAGGATGTTACCATATGAACATGTATTTTGGCTATTAAAGCCAAAGGGAGGGCTAGAGGACAGAGTAAGGTTAAGAAGCTAAGACTTATCATGAATTAATTTTTTTTATAGCTCTGTAGTTTGGCACATATATGTCACCTTCAATATGTGATACCTGATTAATCTGTAATACAAATGCAGTTTTTTATACTGCTGTAAATTCTTTTGATATCTGAAAATGCATTTTCAGTGCACCTAATTCTCCCACTGGGAGCACTAGCAAAATTCCCAGTGGCTTGAATAAAAAAAACTATAAAATGCAGAGTAAGAGAACAAGGCTTAAATCAAGAGTGTAAACCAATCAGGTATTTTCATGGTTGGCCTTTGAACTTCCAAATATAATGCCTTTCGTTCTGTTTCCAAAGGCACCAATCCTGTCAGCCTTGCTGACTCTCTCAAGACTTTTTCATGCCAGCACTAAGGGCTGATACTGCTCTGAGGTTTCAGCCAAACATTATCATGTGCCTTTCCCATGTGTCCCTCTCTTCCCTTAGCAGCCAATGTTCTTGGACTCCTTTTCCTCATCAAGTCTTTTAACAGATGATAAGAGAGCAGAATACACACAAATTATCTTAGTGAAGTAGATACTAAATATCTGAATCAGCAATACTACTTCCAACTACCACACTAATTAATCTCTTATTTATGACTCATTGTCAACTATACATTTTTGGAGTGCTGACAGATATAGCTGGCATCCAGCAGTAAATAATGTTTCAATGGTCTCTTGCAGGCCAGGATTCCATTTAAAGCCGTGAATTACTCAAAATAACTAGGGTTATGCATCAACACAGACAGATAAAGTTATTTTATTCCGCTTTAATTGCTTACTTTTACTTTTTTGTTTGTACTTGTGTATTAGGAAATTGAAAGTGTAGAATATTGTGCTCATTTATCATGTACTTAAACAAAACCTAAGGTGTGGGCCTTTGCTGAACAGTATCTATTAAAACAGAAATGTTTGTCAAAAGTATCCTCATTACTCAGCAGTCAGTGCCATTCAGTACCTTAGGCCAAATTTGTTCCCTGGGATGATGCACAATTAAGTAAATTCCCAGTGAATCTGATTAAGTAATGTGTAGAAAGCTACCTGTGAAACACTGTAACATACATTGCTCACTAAACTTTCAACCATCTACAGTTTTAATGAGGGTTTTCCTTCTCACTCCATGGAAATTACTCTCAGCGAGTCAATTAAGCCCTCTAAGGATGTGCACATTAGAAATATGGCAGTTTAGATTTGACAGACCTTTCCTGACCAAAATGGCACGGATTATGCCTACTCAAGGGTCTTGAAACTGATTTGCAGGAGGTCCTAAATCAGAAAATAGAGTCATAAGCGAAATACTCTCCCTAGCTGTTCTTACTGATTCTGTGTATAGCACAGTTTGTGGCAGGCATTCAAAACTTTTTGAAAAGAAAGCGATCTCTTATTTGAACATATACATTATCAGACTGATTTGTCTCTGAATAATCATCCCATTTTGATTTGTGGCTATCCCTTGCAGCTCTTGAATAATTGTTGCAACAGCATGAAGGACAGATACAAAGCCAGTAGCATGCACACTGGTGAACTCAAGGAGATGCTTATAAAAACCTCTCTATAATTCCCTAAGGAAAAAGTCTTCAGATCTACAAGTCTCTACTCCTTCTCTGGTTCAGGCCGGTTAGCCTATTCTTTAAAATCTTCAAATCGGTAATTTTTTTTCTTTTTTGCAGTACATGGAGTCAAACTATCTCTACTTGGAGCCATCATTCCTATTGTGTTTGCACTTGCTATTTTTGGGGCATTTGCATATGCATACTTTAAATCTTCTAATGTTCCATCTGTTGCACATTCACAGTTGAACTGTTCACATGCAACTTCAACTATCTAAAAAAGAGACCACGCATAACTTAGTTGATATAACCTTCTCTAAAAAATTATGGTGGGGAAAAAAAATCGCTTTTAAAAAAACCACCCAAAATAAGCATGCAAGGCACACTTAATGAATTTCCCCAAGGAATGTCCATGACTCTTTACTGACTAAAGGAAATGCCAAGATAGATGATTTATGCCAGAATCAAACTCATAGTTAGTCAACAAGCATAACACCCACAGAGATGTAATCATCTGTCTTAACACAGATGACTTGGTTCCTAGCTTTTATCACCTTTGATGACAGAGCTGAAAGTGGGGTGGGTAGGGGCAAAATTCTGAAACAAGATGAAAGAACTATTATGAAAAACATTTCACTGAAAACTGCTGTTTTACAATAGTAAGTGTTGTACACTTTCCTGAAAAAAAGTAAAAAAACACCCACAATTGAGCATGTGACAAAGGTTGATTAGCTAACTTAACTGCATTTATTTTTTCAAAACAAAGGAGGAAAAGACTAGTTGTGGCACAAAGAGAGCAGCCATCATAAGCCGGGTACCTGTGTATCCTGCTGTCCTTCAAATGACAGTTTTTCAAAACATCTGTATCACTGTTGATTCAATTTCTTTAACAAACCCATCGTCTTTTTATGATTCATCTGCCTCACGGGTTATGATTTGTTCCAAATTATATGTTTCTTACAGCTTTTCTTTCATCAAATGCTTCTTGGTTTGTGTTATTGACACAAAGATATAAAAAGGCTTGTTTTCAAAATTGAAAGTATTTAGATAAAAAACAAATTGACCGCTTTTTTTCTCTTTGTATACAACAAAAAAATCTTTTCAGAGAATTATTATTAAAGGTCACCACATCTCAACTTTCTACTGAAGCAGTTAATGTCTTATCCAGTGCCCAAATTAAACACATTTGCTCCATTAAATATCGGATCCAAACCCTTAGATAATTTGTCAAAAGGTTTGTTGGCTTTAGGGGAATTTTTCATTGATATGAAAACTGGGCAAGCAGGGAGTGTTTGCCCACAGAAGACAACTGTTGAGCCACTGCTTGAAGAGACTGGCCCAAGACGGTTTGCATCTCCTTGCAAGAAGAACTGACAGTTTATACCCTGTGCATTATTTATGCCTAGAATGTGGACTGCAATTCCTCTTACAATCCATGGATTCTGTAGAGAATTAAGCTTTCAAATGACTAAGACTTTCTAAAATGACTAAAGCATGTATTTATTCCTGCTCTAAATACAGGTCAGCATGAAAACTTTTAAGGAGTTTGCTCAAAACACGATAATTAATTTTGTGTAGAGGTTTTGTAACATATAATAAAAGAAACACCAAAATGCAAAGGCAGGGATTGGGCCCATGTTTATAAACATGGTAGACGAAAGGAAAAGGTCAGTAAGAGAGGCAATGTGTTTCTTTAAACCTGCAGAATATAGAAATATCAGTTCACAGAAAACTAAAGTACGTCAGTGTTCATACAATTCCTATGAAGGTTGATATAACTAACAAAGATTTTATCCTTATGAATTATAAAATGAGGCACATATACTAATTGTCAACAAACACTAAGAACTAACACATTTGGCTCTTTTTTCCTTCTACCCTGCAACATCAGGTATCATCAACTTTCTTGTTGAGTCAGAGGAAAGTAAACTTGATAGAGACTGACATGATGTGAGACTTAAAAGTCTGGATGAGGTGCCATAAAACCATTGCCTTCCCCACCCCGCCCCTCAAAAAAAGATCACACTTTCCTATACTCCCCCTTTTCTTTCCTTTCTTGTCCATTAACTTTTAGATTTCCTGAATAACATTTCCTTCTTCCACAAAGCAAAGTACCTCTAGAAGAAGGGATGAATAATCTCTTTCTAAAGGGGAAACTAAGCAAACAAGACTTATTTTTCACAACGGCACAATAACATGATGTAAAAAAAGCACTCTCAGGCTATGCGAAAGTCTACAGCCTTGAGGATGAGTGAGACAGCTCTCTTTTACGTAAGTGCCTCTTTGAGCACAGCCTGCTCTCTCTCTGCTGTTGAGCAAAAAGGACAAGGCACAGTTCATGTAAGGCTAACAAAGCTCATTTTTGCTGCTGCTAAAGTCAACATTCACACATTAATGCAGACTGGATGGATCTTCAACTAAACAGTGATGAGATGAACCTGTCACCCAGGAAATGTGAACAGATGGAGGCATCAAATGGAAGACAAGAAATATTATTAGTTCTATTTTGTCCTCAATGGCATCATTTCTGTTCCTCCATGAGGCCCACAAGATGAGTTTGAAGATGAAAAATGCATTGAGAGCATTTGATTCATCCTCTTTCTACTATTTGGCAAGTAGTCATGCTGTACACTGCCACCAATTCTGCTGATCTTGAAGGTCAATCATTCTGTATTTTGAGCAAGTGCTTGCTCATCTCATTCTAAACAATAAAATTGCCTGTGCAGTACAATGTAATGCGAGGATTCAAATCCTCTCAAGGTTTCTCTATGCACCATTTTGCATTTTTCAGATATTCTTTTTTCTTTCATAGCTTTTATATCTTTTAGTTTTTACTTTCCTTCTTCTCCTTTTCTCAGTTGAGGGAGGCCAACAATTATGATCCCACTCCCAAAGTGCTCATATTACTGTGAACCCCTTCCGCTTTCATCAAGCATATGTTCATGTAGTAGGCAGGAATGAAGAGAGATTCAAGTAAAAAGTGAGCTCTGAACTGCCCATGCCTTTTAAAGCAGCTGGAAATACATTTATACTAGAGCTGTGGAGTCTTTAGACAGAGCTCCAAGCTATGCTGCCCCAAGATTACAAGAAATACTGCCAAGAAAATCTGTGATTTTGCAGATATCTTGACCGTTTCCTTAAAGAGCAACATCATTAATTTCTGCTTTTCTTTTCATTACTGTCTTTCTACCATATTCCTTGTTTTTTCAGTGTCTCCAAGTGAATTATTAAATTTGTAAATCTGAAAGTGGTAAAAGCAGGGTTGTATTTGATTACATGCAGCCTCTGTTTCTTTTAAAATATTCAGAATCCTACAGTGGGCAGTAAGATCAATGGCTTCAGGAGTACTATTGTTTTCCTGGCTGATTATTTTCATGTTTGCATGAAATCAAGATGTCAATAAGATCGGATTTCAGAGAGTTTTTTTCTTCTAAGATTTCTAAATGTAGAAATGCATTTCAAAACACTCTGCTTGTTTTAAACCTACTTATTAAACTCTCCTTATTTTCCCCAGGAACTTCTGGAAATAATTCAGAGGGGAGTTGGATTAACGACTAGTGGTGCATTCTTTTGTATTGTGAGCACAGAAGATGAGGATCAGCACCTGTTTTTTTGACATTTCTGGCCAGGCATCAGCACAGATATTCAGTGATAGTGCCGTGTTACTTGGTGCTGGATGCTCATGCCCATCTGTGAAGATGGCGTTGTTCCCATCTGCGAGTTCAGAGCGCCTTTGTCTACAACCAGCGATTGGTTTAATTGTGCAGCCTACATTGGAGTGAAAATGCTATTATGTCCCCACCACCCTTTCATGTGCCAGAATGAAGCTGTGGTGACACCTTCCTCATCCCCGCTGTCACATCTAGATATTTATGTAAGCCTGAACAGCAGAATGGAAGGAATCAGTCACTATTTGCAACAACTGCTAACTGCCAAAAAGACACATTTGTACTGCAGCAAATGATGGGGCATTTCAGTATGAAAGTGTACATAAGAAAGGGCTCTCTAAAAGCTCCCAGTGTGCAGATCCAGAAGACACATGGATGGGGGGTCAGAAAACCCACTAAACTGCTGAGGAGGATTTCTGACAGTGCTCAGGAGCAACACCAACGAACAGCTGAATTGGAAGTAGATGCTCTTGATCAACTGGCAGCAATGTAACAAATTCTTTTTATTCAACAGAGTATAGCCCAAAGACCATGCCATTCAGATAAATACAAGATGTAATTAGCTATATTACAGCAGGAGAGTGAGAGGGGTCAGGGCACTGGCAACTAAACTTTTAAAGGCATTATAGTCAGAGTTGAACTGACCAAGGCTCTAGTCCGCTGTCTAGAATTTGGCTTGTAATATAAAATATAAAGCCACAAATACCTTCTCCTAAGTACAGTGCTTGTCTCTGACCCAAAGCCAGGTACTGTCATGGAAAAAGAGTATTTTTCAGGCATTTGCTTTCAGGTACCCTCCCAGTGTGAGTTCTGCCATTCAGAAATGTGAACTTGAGATCCTTGTTATGCAGCTTTTTGAGTTGAGATGTGCTTAAGTTTATGAACACGTTTTTAAAAGGCTTTTTTTCCCTTAAAGTGTTTTTAGTGACACAGAGGTTTCAGCTGCAAAAAGGAGATGTCTTTCATGAGAACAGCCTACTCGTTTTAGTTTCTGTGCCTTTCTGCAAAGCAGTAGATGCATATCTGTCTTGCTTTCATTTATTCTCCTTTTCATTTTATGAAGGTCTCATTTAGTCCAAATACACTTTTTATTTGCTGATAAGGTCATCCTGTTGTCCTGGGTCTCTGTAGCTGAATTTTTTTTTGTAATGGGGGTGGGGCTGCAGAGGTGGCTTCTGTTAGAAGCTGCTAGAAGCTTCCCCTGTCCCATGGGAGCCAATGACACTTGGCCCCAGGAGGGACATCCGGCTCCTGGCCAGGGCCGAGACAATTAGAGATCACAGTAACGCCTCTGTGATAACATATTTAAGAATTGGAGGGTCATTGAGCAGAAGAAATTCCAGAGCAAGAACATGTGTCTTAGTTTAGAATGGACTAAAACAATTTAGAATCCCTTTCTCAAAACTGACCACGCCTCTTTTAAATGTAAACCAAGATTTTAATTTGAAAAATGTGTAGAAGGAAAGATAACAGTTCTTAACTTTTCATGGCTAGGCTTCGCGAACGAAGATTTGGGAAGGGCTCTACCCACGCTTGCTGCAAGCGCGCTGATGGCTAAAGAGGCCGATGCGAGATAGGCAAGTCCGGCTGCAAAAGGCACAGCAGAAAGTCT